>OY720025.1:18766841-18846787 GCA_963082485.1 Eudonia mercurella | reverse complement strand
CCCTAGGGTCATTTTGCTACGTTCTCACGCAACCGAGCACGGGATCACACAACAAGAAAACTCAGAAGGTAAGCTTATGGGTGCGCCGACCAAAAAATGCCAAAAATGTAATTGAAAATATTGTAATTGAAAATACTATCGTATTAAATTAACAAAATATATATTTAGTATCAAAGGGAACGTGTTTACAACTAGACCGATCCATAAATTCATAACACACTAGTTTTTTCTACAATATCATTTAAAGTTGAGCAAAAATCATAAAAACGAGTGGCGGCGTTTTAGTTGATATCTTATAGTTTATCTAAATTATTGTACCTCTGACTTTGTCTAAACAATCACCAATGGTCTAAACTACAAATCGTCCGTTTCACATTTTCGATTTATCGAGCGGTTTGTAAATCATTATTTTTCAAATCAACACGTTAAATTCCCCATACAAAACTAGTATGGCCGCGCGGCATCAAATAAATATGGACGAAGACATTTCAAATAAAATATATGACACTTGTCACTTACGGACGGCGCACCGTTACGTACCTCGAGCAACGCACACGTAGAGGGTTCTCAGGGACGCGGATTTCGAAACAGTCCGAGCGCAGCTGTTCCAAGATTCCGTATCCATGAGAGGTAGTCTATGTTTGCTCAAGCGCGTTTGAAGGAAGCTTACCTTCTGCAGTGTCTTTATTTTGTGACGGGATGTGAAAGTGCGCCTGCGCACATCAGCACTTTTGCTACTAGGTACCTACGCAATACGCATTGTGTCGCGCGAACCATATCCGCCCCAACAGTGCAACTGTGGGTGTAACTGTAGTTTTTATTTTGATTGCAATTGTGCTTTGCTATCGACATAGAACAAATGCCTATTTGCTAAAAAAATGGGATCTCGGGCACAGAATAAAGAGACTTCTAGAGATTGTAAATCACCTTTCGTATGCGTAAGGGAAATCATGAATAGCTAAGGCTTTTATTGTCACTATCACAATCATGCCTACACTAAATCACGATCACAATGGTGATGATGATGAAGATGATTAAGATGATCGATATTCCATAACACAACCTGTAAAATCTAAACAAAGTATAGGTACCTATCCATATTTTACTAATTTTTTCCAAAAAGATATATCCAGTCTTAAAAATTATCTAACTTACATATTATCTAGATATTTTAAAATACAGTAATGATTTCAGTGAGGAATCGTTACTCCTCACACTCAGCATTTTCATAATGTAATATAAGCATTAGAAAACCAAATTAAAACCGGGATTTTAGATATTGTATTTCTACAGGTAAAGAGCTAAGTATATTCATTGGTCTTTTGAATAATAATATATAAAACAAGTTAATTAAATAATAAAACATCTTATGTCTAGACATTAATGCTAATCCAGAAAACCCAAAGTCTGCTTATCACAGAATGGACAGTGATTTGTATAGTTTTAACGACATAATAGCTTTTAGATAAGATATCAAAAGGAAACCCTATACAATAGGGCACTTAGAGCAAATCATTGTCGTCTCAGTAATGGATCCGAATAACGATAAATAAATATATAAGGCCGTAGGTTTTTGTGCGACACGTAACTTAATTCATGTCTAAAATTCTACGTTTTTTATTGCCTATCCGAAAAAAACACAATAAGTTATTAATAGACGATTCCCACAGTTAACTTGATTCGAAGATTTTTAAGTTTAATTTATTTGTTATCTCAATTAAATATATAGGTAGATAAAGTATTTTAATTAATGGAATCAGGTGTTACTTCGCGGAAATCCATGGTACAAAAAAATAATATAATAATAAAAATAATTAAAATAATATGTAGTGTTACGTATTTCAAATAAAATACCAGTAACGTTATATCTACTGCACAATACCTGCGTAAATATGCACTGTACACACATACCTTTTCTAAAGTTTTTCTTTTTACTAATAGGAGTCTGTAGGTAGTAGGAGTAGGTAGAGTTGTGCTATGATATGGCTTCCAATTTTTGACGCTGTAAGGGAGAAAAGAGCAGGACACTTGCTGAGTTTCTTGCCGGTTCTTCTCAGTACAAGATCTCCCGCCCAGAGTAGACTTACGAACCGATGGCATAGTGACATTCATAAGAGCTACTTGTAGCCTAAACTGAATTATTGATTTTGAATTTTGAATTTTTTGAATTTTGAGAAGAAGAAAAACATTTATTGACACGCACACACACTCACACAGCCCCACACACACACACACAAGCTAATTGCTAATTGCTAATAGTGGCCTATTAGCAATTCCCTTGGACCTAAAAAGCTATTTTAGTATAGACTATGAATAAGACGGCATTTTCCGAAATTTCTCGGAATCACGGTATACGGGTGCTTACAAGGGCTGTCGCAATAAAAAGTTCATAACTTTGTCGCTTCTAAGTATATCAGAGTACTTATCTATAAAGGGTTATTGTACATTTGCCACCACACTACTATTTTTATGAAGTAAATTTGTCATCTTTTAATTTGGATCTGTGACGAACTTACACATATTATTAATCATCATCATCATCGGCCTATCTTAGTCCACTGCTGGACATAGGCCTCCCCTAATGAGCGCCATAGCGCCCTGTCCTCAGCTTGACGCATCCAGCATCTGCCTGGCTGCAGTCTTTCGCAGGTCATCATCCCACCTGGCCACATATTATTAATGTATGTGACAAATTTACTTCCAATGTATGGAATGTACTAAAATGTGTCAGACTTACTTTGTGGTAAACGTACAATAGCCCTCTATAAATGACAGTAATGACACTTAATAATACCTACTCATTGTGTAGCAAAAACTCAGCCAGTAATTTATCTTACAATCACCCGTGACACCAAGATCTTGGTGCACTCTAGCACCATGATGTCATACTGCAAGGTCGCGTATCATTAGCGTGTTTATTATATAACATTATTATTTATTAGCAAGGAGGAGCAGAAAAAACATTCCAATAGCGCATATCACATCTTACTCCTTCTATTTTTAACAATATACCTAAAAGCAGAAATCTCAAAAAAAATAACCCGTCAAAAACAATGACAGACTAAATTCGGGCGAAAGTTAGTATACTAGGTACAATAACACTATAAACAACTCGCTACTATTATACTAATTATTAACGAAATGATAATGTAGACATAATGAGGAGCTCGATGGCGCAGTGGTTAACGCGCCCGGTCTGCGAGTTTCGCAAAGGCCGGTCATCGGATGGGTGACCAAAAATTTATCATCTTTAGCTCCTCCGTGCTTCGGAAGGCACGTTAAGCCGTTGGTCCCGGATGCATTAGCAGTCGTTAACAACCTCCGCACTGGGCCCGCGTGGTGGTTCATGGCCCGTTCTCCCTATCCATCCATAGGGAAGGCTTGTGCTCCAGCAGTGGGGTCATAAATGAGCTGATGATGAATGTGGACATGCAGCTACTTAGTACCTACTTGATCGTGATCATGACTCATGCAACTTTGGCTATATGTCAAATATTCAACAAAACTTAGATAAAACAAGAATAAACAATGTTATTAGCTACTGTCAGCTTAAAAGCAATACTGTAACCACAGACTAATATTACTATCATTTGTCCAGGACCCTAATACTACTGTGACCCTAAATAATATGTCCATGACCACTATTATTCCATAAAAAAATATAATACGATAACGATAAATGTTAATAGCCTAAACAGATAAAAACCATCGTCACAGTTTTAAAAGCAGTATTGTCAGTCAAAAATCAGTTGTATCGGTGCTCAAGTATTCAACGCAAACATCTTGGTTAGCCCTGACCAAATTAGTCAACTCTGACCTCTAAACGCAAGTCTTTCGCAATATGCACTCAAGCGTGCTGTGAATGTTGACCGATAAAATATTAAACCTTTGCTACCTAAAGTATCCATTAAGTAAAGCGAATGTTCCTACATGTTAGGATTTCATACGTTTTTCGTTACGTAAAAGTTGAGTGGAGAATTCTGCGCCCGAGAAGCTTTTTCAGTTTCAGTTACGTTTTCTTGTTGAAATTACAAACAAGTACTTATGACTATAATTAAAAAACCTTTTATGTAAATGTAGAAGCAAAATTGCTAAAACATGTAAATATTTATGAGTTCAGGTAAAACAAGGAGATAATAAAGTAAGGTAACGGGGCCCTTATCGCTCGCTGCTACAATGACAGAAATGAGTCACACGCAAAAATAACACGATGCTAAAACAAGTAAACATTGTTGGCGTCAACCGGAGCTAGTTGCTTACTAAGTAAGCAATTTTAGAATTATCTAGCAGCATGCTTCCGCTCGCGGCTTCCTACGTTTGGTATTCGGCGTGTCACTAAAGTAACTATTAACTATCTGTGCTAAAGTCTTTATCGCGTGTTTTAGAAAACATTATATTTGACGAGGAATAAAGTGTATAATTATGGCACTCTTGAGCTCTCAAATATGTAATTTCTTTGCAAAAAAGGTAATTTTAATTCGTTCCTCCGTTTTGAACGGAGGACACAGAAACAACGAAACGATAATCGAAATTTCGAATTAATTGCTTTTCAAAACAATTACACTATTTGTTCACGCTCTATCTATTAATATTTTGCTGAATAAACAATAAACCTTAAAATAAGTGACGCAATAGTATTTTCATACAATTTATAGTTCCGATGTAAAATCATAGATGGCGTGATTATACAATCCTGAAACCGCAGGTCTAGAGCGAGAGTTCAATGAAAGTTCGGATGCTTCATAAAATCTATATTATGGAATTAGCAACAACTGACACAAAACACTTTGAGTATATATACAAATTTATAAACATCTTGATAGCGCGATTCAGGATTGTATAATCACGCCATCTATGATTTTACATCGGAACTATAAATTGTATGAAAATACTATTGCGTCACTTATTTTAAGGTTTATTGTTTATTCAGCAAAATATTAATAGATAGAGCGTGAACATACCGCCCACCAAGGACATACTGCAAAATGTCCTTAAAAATAAGAAAAACTATTTAAATCTATTAATTGACATTGGGCTTATTAATCAAATCAAACTACATGTTATGCAATAGCAACAATTACAGCTAAAATACAAATGAACAAACAAAACATACATTTAAAATTACAGAGCTCTTAGCGTATTGTTACTAACTCTACCGCTCGCAACAACCATTGACCAAGACGTGGCATATCGCTTTTCAGACCCTTCACCTTACGATGGTGATGATGATTTCTTTCTTACTCTTACAGAATAATATACCAACATCGTATGCATCATTTTTAAAACACCTAAAACTCTGTTTAAATTATTGTTGTTTGCCTTAGCGTTCAACCAACGTGGAAATCTTACAAAAACTAACGCAGCTGAAACACTACGGTAAGTAAGCCATTCTTTATGTGCAATTACTATGTGATTAAGTTCAATGAATCTATGTATTACATTAGTAAAGTTTATCTTCAATAATATGTTTTTTGTTGAACTTGCTTTAAAACTTATAACTCTATTTTTAGCAATGAATCTTGAGTTTCCGTGTTTACAGTTACGTGCTCTCTCCCGGAACGGAAGTTTGACTACGCAACGACCACTACGCCTTGTTGTCTCAACCAAATGCGGGTCACGCTTTGTATCTTCTTCAGTCAACCACTTATCAGTTACAGATAGTTTATCAGCTTCGAGCTCCGAAAAGTTCTTAGGGAGACCCTCCGTTTTTAGACCCACGTGCATAATGGTTACACAAGACAACGACTCTGAACCGACTGAAGAGTCTGTCTTAACAACACCAGACAGAATCCAACCAAAAGCTGTATCCTGCGCTAAAAGAAGGCCACTTGCGCTTCGTTTGATGCCCGCCTTGATCACTTGTCTGTACACTTCGACTCCCAGCAAAATATCAACGTTACTTGGACGGTGAAACTCAGGGTCAGCCAGATCATCTTTAGACAAGTTTAACAATTCAACGTGTCTTGTTTTAACAGCTGGAAGAAGAGAAGTGATGGACTCTAAGACATTCGCATTTATTTGTATACAGTAACTCGGATCAACTCTTGATTGTAACTTTATATTCACGGTATATTTGGATAATAAATTATTATGACCCCCTACACCTGTCACAGTGTGCTTCGATGACATTTTCTTTAATCCTAAATACTGAGCCGTGGCCTCAGTAATAAGAGATCCTTGTGATCCCTGATCCAATAAAGCACGTATCGTACAATACGTACCATCCTTCGACTTAGTTTTCACTAATGCAGTAGTTAACAAAACTGTTTTATGGCCGTTGCCTGTCGAATGACACGACACTACTGCTGGTTGGTATACAGACCCCTCCGCACCTTTGGCGGTCACATTACTTTGCGATGAACTCTTACCACCAGACCCAATAACACCGCTGGGATGCAACAACGTATGATGGCGTCGTTTGCAAATATGGCATTTGAAGTTTGATTTACACGCCTTGGCAGAATGGTTGCTATATAAACAAATAAAACATAACCCACTTATCTGGGCAAATTCGCGACGAGTATCATTAGACTCCGCAGCAAACTTTTTACATAGATAAATTTTGTGATCAGAAGAGCAATAAGCACAATATACTTCATTTCTTTGCTTTTGTACAACAAATGACTGTGAACTATGAGGTTTTTCTTTATCAGACTTGCAATCTAAATTTTCTAGTCCTCGAAAGCGATCTACTAAGAACTCCGTAAATTGTACAAAGGTCGGCAAATCATCATTACTAAATGATGATACTTTTAATTCCCATACCTTCCGTGTTTCTTTATCCAATTTCACACTTATTAAATGTATAATCAAAATGTCCCAAGACGACACATCAACTCCTAAGTTTTTAATCGATTCTAAACAATCGGCAGTTGTATAAACTAGTCCCTTAATATCATTTGCCGACTCCGTATTTAAACTCTTTTGATTCAACAAACATTTCAAAGTAACATTAGCTATGTATCTCTTATTATTATACATGTTTTCCAATTTTTTCCAACTACTTTCATAATTATCTGCAGTTATATTAATATTTCTTAAAAGTTGTTGTGCTTCCCCTGTCAAATGTCCCTTTAGATAATATAGCCTTTGCGCATCATCTAAAGATTTATTCTTGTGAATAAGACCCAAAAATAAATCTCTGAATGTTTGCCATTCAATGTATCTTCCCGAAAACATTGGAATTTTAATTTCAGGCAACCTTACACTACATGTACAGCTATTTGTATTTTCTGAATAAGACTTTACACTAGTTGTCATTTTTAACTTCAAAATAAGTTCCTTTAATTCGGCTTTAAACTCTAAATAAACTTCCTCTACATCATCAAATACACTATTTTTATGATAATCTGAAATATATAAATCCGCCTTTTTTACTTCAGTTATTATTTTTACATGTGTTGAATAGAATAAACTCCATTGCTGTTCAACATTTTCTAATCGCGCTTCGACATAAGAGAATGTTAGGCGATCTTCAGGGGCTTTCTTAAAATTAGACTTAGCTTTACGTAACTTTGCTTTTACATCCTCCTGAATATTACCCAACGCTTCCATATTTAACGTTAAACAGTAACAAAATAAACAACAACTCAATGACAACAACAACAAAAACAAATCAATGAACAACAAAAATATCAAGTAATTAACACAACTTCATACAGTTCATAAAGTAAAATCTTGAACAAACTTCTAAGTCCAATTTTTCTTGCTAAATTTTCTAAGTGTTTTTGCTTCGAATCCTATGCAAAATCGGGCATAGGATCCCCGTAGTAACCACTTTTTGCCTAAAACTTTTACAAGTCCCTAATCTAAACATTAATTTTAATTCCCTAAGCTAGTCTTCTAATAGTAATAGAGTTGAAAATGTACTCACAATTTCATCACTTGTACACTTATACACTGATACTCGTCATTGAAGTGCTTCAACAAGCGCCTTCTGACGGCGCTGCCTGTTTCCACTCCGCCCTTCGCACTGCCGGCTCCTCCCGCAAGTCGCTCCTCCAGCCACCGCTGGCTGGTTCCAATACCGTGACGTCACCGCTGACGTCGCCGTAGGGATGCTCTGAACAGCGATTCACTGTTCAGTACTAACGCTGCGGGTGATAGTCTACCACCTCTGAAGACTACCAATAAAACTTCAAGCCAATCCCGACTCGAAGGACCATGTACAAACCGCAGGTCTAGAGCGAGAGTTCAATGAAAGTTCGGATGCTTCATAAAATCTATATTATGGAATTAGCAACAACTGACACAAAACACTTTGAGTATATATACAAATTTATAAACATCTTGATAGCGCGATTCAGGATTGTATAATCACGCCATCTATGATTTTACATCGGAACTATAAATTGTATGAAAATACTATTGCGTCACTTATTTTAAGGTTTATTGTTTATTCAGCAAAATATTAATAGATAGAGCGTGAACACTATTGTCTTGTTATGAACACTTTTCTAATACCCATATTATAAAATAAACTAGTCTAAAGGTCAATATTAGATAAGGATTTCGGGTAAAATGCGTATTTGCCTTTGTCGTTAATAGTACTATTATTTATTCTGTGCTTTGGCCTTACCGTCATTTAACATCTGGTGACATGAAGGCAAAGCACTTCCTCATTTGTGGAATAAATAAAAAATGTGATTTATTTTTTGTCTAATCGGTACTTAGCTGTTTGTTGTAAGCAGTAAATCGAACTTTTTGTATCGCTTGAACACTATTATTTATATTCTGTGCTTGATCCTCAGACTCCTCAGGTATTTAATAAAAAACAGATTATGCTTGTCTTTTCTGAGTAAATGCCTAATTGCAGTGTCCAATTCTTTACCAACGCTAACTCTATAGGCACTTACGCTTATCGTATTTCACTGCTCATTCGTCAGCAAATACCACAACGATTGACGATGCGAGTTTGCTTACAAAGCGCATAGTTTCTATGGTTTGTTGAAAGCGCTTTCCTATTCTGTCGACCGCAAAATCATTTGCATACCCACCCGTGTGACAATACGCGTGTGGGTATATTTCGTAGGTACAGACTTCAATACATTTTCAACCTTATGCCATATATATGAAGTTCAAAGTCTATTGAGGTAATTTGACAGTTGGTGGCAGTCAGTTGTGCAGACGTGTGTACGCTGACACACGCCATATTGTTTTCAATATTGTAGATAACAATTTGTGGATCGACTATTGTGTAGAAAGGACAAAACATTTATAATTAACGAAATATTATCCGACGGCGAAGTGGTATCATAATAACGTGCATATGGCCTTTCATTTAACCTATTGTTCTATATTTAGTAATGGTTTAGCCATTGACACAATATTATTATTTTGTTCTCGATACCTAGGTATGTTGAGTTACTGCTGGGCAAATTCAATACTATACAAATACTCGTTATTTATTATACATGAGAAAAAACATTACGCTTACCGCAGCTGGGTCTGGAAAGACACAGATGTTTCTGTAGAACTCTCCGCGCATACCTCAAGCAGGAGAAATGCATATGTCCTTACCCACTAAAAACTCATGCGCTCATGCTCATGCGGTTCCATCCACATGCATGGCATGCATGTTGGTCATGGGACCAAGGCTGATCATCACCAGCTGATATTATGTCCCCACTGTTGGGGCACGAGCCTTCTCTATGGATGGATAGGGAGAACGGGCCATAAACCACCATGCGGGCCCAAAGCGGATTGATGGTTGTTAACGACTGCTAATGCAGCCGGGACCAACGGCTTTACATGCCTTTCGAAACACTCTGGATATTGAGATGATAAACTTTTGGTCACTCATCTGATGACTGGCTTTTGCGAAAGTTTCTTAACCTAAGCAAACGCAGTCCGGGCGCGTTACCACTGCGCCATCGAGCTCCTCTCCCCTAAAAATGTAAAAAAATGCAAAAATATCAAATAAGTCTGAGTTATTTCCATATGACCTGTAAACTGATCCCCCGAAATAGTAAAAATATAGCAGGGGAACGGTTTAGAGGCTGATCCCCTAAACCGAAATAACTCAAATTAAATTAAAAAACACGAAGTTTTTATTTTATTCCAAACAAAATGGAATGCTTGCCGACAACGTGCCAAATTCTTAAAATATTATAATCGAATTTTGCCAATATTTTGTTTGAAACATTACAACTTTACAAAAAACCATTTTGGCAGAGCTTTTTTGAAATAAATGCCCACTTACAGAACTCTACAACTCTGCTCTTTTGTCTAATTTAAGTACTACATACTACATATAAACATGTAGATACAGTTTAACCGCACATTAAATAGGTCATCGCGTCAGCGTGTTCATATTCATTCATATTTTCTACACGTTTGCAATCAAGGCATTATCATTAGCAAGCGTAAATCAATTAATTAATTTGTAATCAAGTTTACGTAATAAACATAATTTTACTATGTTTTGTGCACACTTTTTCTACTTTTCTTTGTGTGTTCTCCTACCGGCCTGCTGGAAGAAATTTCAATGTGAAATAAGCAGGGCCTTTATACTTGTCTATTCTTACTATGTTCTCCCATCTTATTCGTTTGTGTGTAAATAAATTATAAATAAATAGTATTAACAAATACTCTTTATTTATCAAGAATAATCAAGATAGTTTGTGTAGCATGACCGAGACGGGAATAAAACACAATAGTTTTAATAATACACTAAACTACACATGTTTCAGTGAACGAATCTCGTTTTTATTTACGTACAAGAGACAGATGAGTTATGCTAATTGATCACAACATCTGGCGGAACAATATTGGTGCATCATGCATACAAATCGGTTGTTTAGGGTTGCCCTCAGCGGTTCTATCCAGTTTACAAGGAAAAGGAAATGATCGCGGACTGAGTGCTGACTGCGTAGGGTAGTTTTGGGTAACTAGTATCCGTATTTAAATTTTTAACTCTTCTCGTATGTCGCCAGGAGCCGCTGCTGCAATGTCATATTAGTTTTCGGTCTCGTTAACATGATCGCATGTGAAAAATGACTCACCTAGACCCTATGGGTGCGACTTTTATTTGCTATTCGATCACGTTAACAATAACGATAAACTGTATGGCGCTCCATAAAACTCGCAGTAGGTACCCTCTTGCTTCTTTTGCATAACTGTTCGCGACATAACAAGAATAACTAATATTTGTGAAGATGAAGCAGAGCGCCACATAATAGCAAGTTTTTAATGAGCATCGAAAAAGAAACAATTTTAGAACTTGAACTTTTCAAACCAAGTTCTAAAATTTTACTTTTTTTTATTTTAAGTGCTAATTGCTGCACTGAAGCTGAATTAAATACTTATAAAATACAGTGAAAAAATTAAACGCCTACCCGACCCAGCCAGGAATCGAACCTGGGTCTTCCGCAATCCGGGCGGCTGCATTGACCGCTGAATTTTGTCACTGCTTTTTAATTATATTTTTAAAAAATTGCCTTTATAAATCCTTATTAAAAAAATATATTAAGACACACATATAGTGATTAGTGGATGAAATGTAGAAAATGATTGACGCTTCGCTTCGCTTATCTGAAAGCCCTAGGGCCAGAGCCACAACCGGTCCGTTTAGATATGCGCCTTCTTCGACGTCCTTGCGTCTAATGCATTGTAAACAGTGTAAATTGCCGCGCCGACACCACCACAAAATAAGGAGAACCAGAAGGTAAGCTTAAAACCCAGCTTAAGGGTTCGTGGGTTAGGCCCCCGGTGTGTGATGCCCCCGTGGTGGAGGCACCCGACTTTCAATTAAGCTAAAACAACCGATTTTATCGTAATACAAGTCATTTGTACCAGATACAATCAATGACAAAGGGTTTCTGAACTAAATAAACAATTTAATTTCACTGTGAAATTTCATGTTTATGATTATTATGAGTATGATGCGTTACAGGTATAATTATGTGATTATGTAGGTATGATTAAGTAAATCATCCTAATATACAAGCCGCGCTCGAGCAACGCCCACAGACAACCACTCACGGACCCGAAATCTCGCAAGAGCTGCGCTCAGACTGGTTCTAGCTGTTCCGGTTCTTCTAGAGCGCGTTTGCATAAAGCTTACCTTCTCATCATCATCATCATCATCATCAGCTCATTATAATTATGTCCCCACTGCTGGGGCATGAGCCTTCCCTATGAATGGATAGGGAGAATGGGCCATAAACCATCCCGCGGGCCCAGTGATTGGTGGTTGTTAACGACTGCTAATGCAGTCGGGACCAACAGCTTAACGTGCCTTCCGAAGCAAGGAGGAGCTCAAGATGATACATTTTTGGTCACCCATCCGATGACCGGCCTTTGCGAAAGTTGCATAAGTTCAGCAATCGCAAACCGAGCGCGTTAACCACTGCGCCACCGAGCTCCTCTTCTGCAGTACTTACCTTCTACAGTAGCTTACTTTCTGCAGTCTCCTTATTTCGTGGCGTCACTGTGCGGCCCGACCAATGTTGGTACTTAAATAAACAAAGTAGGTATTGGAAGTGTGCAGTAACACGCAAAACCATAAGGTGTCTAATGCGTAGTTTTTCCTTCGATCACGTTAAAGAAAACGAGAAACTGTATGGCAAAATTGCAATATACCTACGTCGTTTGTCACGCAGGCACTGCCTCAATGCCATACAGTTCAGGTCCTCGTTTTCATTAACTCGTATGTTAAAAAGAACTCGGACGTTGCACTCTGTTATGTTAGCTAATATGTGTCGTGCGTCAAACGGAACGCATCCGTACGAAACAATAATTGTTGATTGACGGTAGAAAGCACATGTAGAAAGCTACAAATTAGTTAAGGTTCGTCCAACACCCACAGTCTCATTTAAACCACTCACCCTGCAAAGGGTTCTAAAGGTTACGATAAAATTATATCCAAATGGATTGCGGAAAGATTGTTTTATTATCATTGTCATTTAATATTAAATAAAGAAAACAATTTACAATAATTATCTCCCTAACTTTGACAATACCTAAATCATGCAAGCTAAGCCATTCATCAATAAAAAAAGAAAAAGAAAAAAGAAAATCACCACAGGTTAAATAATTAAAAACATAAAAGACGAAAGACTCTGTGGCTCTACTTTCTGTATTTTAAAATGAATGACATACAAACTCCATTGTTTATTTTCAATTACCTGCCAGGTTCACAATGGTACTACGTCACAAGTGACACCGTAAAATAAAATTTGATATTTATTTAACTCGAGATTTTCTATAAAACCTTTTGTTTGAGGAAACACGTGTTTTCACTGTCTTATTGTTTTACTTTTTACTTTTGACAATAAGGAAGCGCTTTCTTTTATTCATACCTGACAGTGAGTGACGATAAGGTGGTTTACGGTAGATTTAAATTAAATAATTTTGAAACTACTAACACTTCGATCTCACTGTGACTTCGGAATTTCGGACTAAAGCGTAAAGCGTAAAGCGTTCGAACAATAGAAGTCGAAATGTCACCGGGGCAACATAGTTTTAAAAATGAAACGCGATTCGTAAAAAGTGTTTCATATTTAATGTGGAAAATTATTGTATTCTATATAAAACAAAAAAAAAATAGAATAAGGGTTTATATGCATTTGTCATGAGTCATGATTTATTTTGGTAAATATAAATTACTTACATTAACATGCACTTTTAACATGTGCCGGTTACAATAATACTTATTATTAATTTATTTGGAACCAGTAAAATCTCTTAATCTCAACAATTTTAGACTTAAAAACTAGTGTTAGTTTAGTATTGACACTTTTGAATCTTGAAAACATCCATATTACAAAGTAAAGCCGGTTTCATATCGGAAAATAGAAATTGACCTATTCATTGCGGCGCCGGCGTGTAAGTGACACAAACAGTGTCGCGGCAACTCGTGTCTCGTAAAAGGCGCGCCATACAAAATGCCTAAGTACGCGGTTACGTGAACCAGTCACTCGTGTCAGTGTGGAATAACTAACTAGCTAATAGCTACTAGCACAAAATAAGAAGACGGCAGAAGGTAATCTTCATACATGACGCTTTTATTTTAGAGCGAGTTTATCGATTGCCTTAAGCGGCATTTTCAGCGTCACTGGACTTTTTTGGGAGCGGTGAGGTTCCTTAAGCCGTGTTAAACGAAACACCGTCAAAGGTTTTCTAGAGAGAATGGCATCACGCACTAGTGCGTGTCCCCGTTCCCCATTAGATTCTCCGAGGGGTTCGGATCGTATCGGTTACATGAGGTGCTCGAGCAACGCACAGATTTAGAGCAAGACCCGGAGTCAATATTACAGCACCTACTGTGTGACTGCGACTCTCTGGCTAAGAAAAGAATGGGACTCCTGGGGTCGACTTATCCGAAACCGGAGGACTTCAGGCTCTTCGCTCTTAAGGACGTTGCCAAACTTATGGCATCTATCTTTACAAAGGAAGAAGAGTGAAAGTATGAAAAGATCTCGATGGGTCGAAGTGTTACTGCAAGAGGTAAACCTCAGCAAGCCCCACTAAGATAAGATAAGATAGAGCAAGACCCTCTCACGCCTCTCACGCAGCTCTCATTAGTAAGAGCACAGCTGTCGCGAGATTCCGTGTCCGCGAGAGGTAGTCTACGCGTGCGTTGCTCGAGCGCGTTAGTGTGTAGCTTACCTTCTGCAATCTCCTTATTTTGTGACACTAGCGGCTCCTTGGGGGGCTTGTTTATATTGCTAGCACGTGTTATAGTGACTCATTCACTGTTCACTCACTGGAATGGTTGGAAGTACTCTTTCGTGCGTGCGTTTACGAAGAATGTTTCGTTTCAATACTGTGAATATATCGATTAGGTATATGTACTATAAATAAGAGAAACAAAACATTTTTTTAAATTCACCAAATAATAAATAATAACTAACACTGTCCGCGCCATTTATGCGCGAGCGCACTCTTACTCTTTTAAGAATGTAGATCGATTCATAAATCTAGAATAATATCTACTACCTATATAGTGACAAAAAATGCCAATATCGAGAGATATATAGATATACGATAGTATGTATGTACATATATCATATCAAAAATATTTATTTTATTATCACATTTAAAATTAACAAAATCCGAGGTTGGCTTTTTCTCTTATATCTAAATAAAGACAAATAAAGAATATGAATAATCATTGTATATATCAAAATAAGGAAATAAGTAGTGGGTTGAACTTGAGAGGGGCTGACGACGACGATGATGATCAAAATATCAAATTAGTTAGTATGTATAAGATGTTGCGCTATTTAAATAACACGTTGTATCATGATCAGCTCATTTATGTCCCCACTGCTGGGGCACGAGCCTTCCCTATGGATGGATAAGGAGAACGGGCCATGAACCACCACGCGGGCCCAGTGCGGATTGGTGGTTGTTAACGACTGCTAATGCAGCCGGGACCAACGGCTTAACGTGCCTTCCGAAGCACGGAGGAGCTCGAAATGATAAATTTTTGGTCACCCATCCGATGACCGGCCTTTGCGAAAGTTGCTTAACCTCTGCACTCGCAGACCGGGCGCGTTAACCACTGCGCCATCGAGCTCCTCACACGTTGTATATGATACTCCAATTAATTTACTAGCAGCTCTACCTGTAGCAGGATGCAGGACATCCGGATGGTAACCTGTATAATCCCTACATCTGGTCGTAGCAAAATCGATACATTTTCAATTTACGTCAATATCTTCCCTTACTTGGCAGTGGGGAGACGGAATTCAATTTTGTACCGACCGGGCGCCGGCGGCGGCCGACCGACGTAAATCTAGTTTAAAAATCTGCTTTCGCAATTTCATTTCTAACTTCTACCTTGTAAGTACCCACTTAAAACGTATATTTGTTAATATTAAACTGAAATAAAAGTAACTATATTGAAGGATTGCGTATTTGCGGTTTTGTAAGCTTTTTTTGGGAGAGGTTACTGATTGCCACTGTATTTTCAGCAGTGGACTAGTATAGGCTGATGATGATGATGATGATGATGATGATGATGATGATGATGATGATGATTTTCAGAGTTACCCGACTTTAACCTTGTAAGTAAAGCAAACTTAATATTATGATTACAATAATGATTATGACATGATTATATGGTAATATTGGTAATGCGGGTCATCGGACGGGTGATCAAGGTAAAACATCTCGGTAAAAATATTGCCGCGTAATTCATGCATCACAGACAATATCATAGACAATCACACTCTATGCCATTCCATTTTGCATTACCGCACTAAGCATTATTTAATCTGTGGTCGGACTTCTTGGCGGGAAAGTGAAGAGTCATGTCTGCGGTTTTGTTTTGTTTTCTAAAATTTGTGTTATGTCGAATATTAATGTGAAATAATGGTGGATTATTAACCGTTAAGTGTTCGTGAGTGTGCATGAGTGTTGGCAAATGAAACAAAACAGTGCAACGTCACTTTTCAAATTCTCTCAAGAAGTCCGCCCGAGGACTTAGTAAAGCCCCACATCTTTACTGAGAAACTCGAGGGGTTGGGTGGTAGGTATATCATTTCTAATTTCTATTATCATTCATCATCATCATACATAAAAGAAATATTGTTTATTTATGTATTACTTTTTAGAAAAATTACTTTGACACTGGCTAAATGTACTAATCGCACGAAGCCATCAACAAAATGAAAAAAAAAAAATCTGTGGTCAGTTATTTAGAACACATCATTCGCCATTCATTCATTCATTCGCCATTCGCGTTCGTGGTACAATTTCACTATAATGCTCTATCACAGTAAGTTTCTCTTAAACATTTTATTGACCACAAAACGTTATTTAAAAATTTGACATAGCTGTGGTGGCGGTTTATGTTCATGGCGGAAAAGGGAAACGATCTACACTACCCATAGATAAAAGAGCATTAGCTACTGAAAACTAAACTCCTTTGATTTGGAAAAGGGAAAAGCACTACAATACCCTTAGAGCATTAAACCAACTGCTCTAAGACAATACCCATAGAAAGATAGAAGAGCATATCTACTTACTAAACTCCTTTGATTTTTCAATTAAAAAAGAGTCTTTTAATAAGCATGTATATAGGTAATTAAAGTTCTATCCAAGTTTTGGGGATGAAATTTATTAGTACTGTAATATAGTAACGGTATTTGAAGTACAAGATAAAAACGGGTAGCTCAGCGGCCAGCGTCTTGGACCGGTAATCCAAGAGTCATGGGTTCGATTCTCACTCGAGCTTCATGAGACTGGTTGATTTCTTTTTTATAAAATTGCATCTTTTAACTATATAGAGCATTGTGAATACAAAAATAAAAATTATAAAAGGTATTTGAATTATATGAGAGCGACAGTTTCAGTCAAAACACGTTTTTAACTGGAGCGACATACCATTGAGTAACATTATTTATCAAGGCGAAGGGTAAGGCACACTAGCGCCGCTAATGGATTTAATTTGATAACTGCTAAACTGGGTTTTTTTTTTCAAACATTGCGGACCTTCCGACACTAGGCAAACATCTATTATTTAATAATTGTGCACTTCTTTTAGGTTTGTTTTTATATTCATTCGCTAACACCAACACTGGCCATTGTTTGTGAATAAATGCGATAGTCCGTTTTGTGAATAAACCACGCAACAAAAAGTAGTGCACAATTATTAAATAAATACTATGGATGCTTTCCTGTTGTCGGACGGTACGCAATGTTTAAAAAAAGATCCGGTCCGTTAGTAATTGTCAAATTATTAATTGGTGGCGCTAGTGTGCCTTACCCTTCGCCTTAAGCAAACAGACACATGAAGCTCTTCTTAAAATGAATACTGGTATATATGCAGGTATTGGAAAACGTAAACGTTCGTAAAGTGTTAAATCTTGCAATCTCCGGCCCCTTCAAGGATACGGTCGTAAGCTTATTGTGCTGTATACATATTATCCTAGCATAAGTAGCATCGTAAACGAACTACAAAGGAAGCCCATGAAAGTTGATGATCGCTGGAACGGCCGTCAGAGTGACCATTATATTTTTATTACTCCAGAAGTTTAGAGGCGAGTGCAGGAGATGTGTGTGGACTCGCTATTACTTTTAGTTCGCTCTAAATGTTGGACTGTAAACTGGATGATAGCTGAAGCAGCAATGGCGCCGCGGGAGGTAGAAGCGTTGAAATTCATAGATTTGTAATGAGCTATTCTTAATGACAGCGACGAAAAAAGGGGGCGTAAAGGTGTGATTCCGTTGCAGGCGGCAACAGCAGACAACGTGTCGCCGTGACACTTGTCTAGGGGGGCTGGTTTCTATGTTGGTATTGCTATGTAGGCGAACGTAGCGACACGTTCGTCTGCATAAAGCTAGCTACGGAAGGTATTTCTAAGAAATTCATTGAAACTTTACTAATATCTATCACTGCCACACGTCGTCTACTGCTGCCGTCTGCAGTCGGCTTACGCTACCGAATTACACCATAAGGGCTCCGATTCACTCTGCTACTTTAAAACGTTCACAATAGTGTCTGACTGTTACAATGTGGCCTGTTGTTACCTGATATTGATATTTGAACTATATATAGGAAACATTTCAGAACCATTGAAGACACAATTGTGGATGTTTACAAGTATCAGAATCGAGGCCAGGGAACGGGTCATTGTCGATGCGCCGCCATGTTCGTATGACGAATATGAATCAGCTGATTATAAAAACTGTAGTCAACCGACTGATAATGAAAACATGAGCGGACATTCACCTGCGACATAATCCATTGCGGCCGGTGCGTTCGGGCTTCAATCGAGATTACTTAGCAACTTTGGCCTTGCTGGATACGATGATGGGTTAACGAATTTATTAATTTCTTGATTCTCTGTGATTTTTAAAGCTTAGATGGTTGTTGTATTCAGATGGCACCAACAAGTATTGTCTCAGCGTGGTGTTTATGACTCCATCTCTCGTTGGAAGAATACCGTATGCATAGCTACAATCAAACAGACAAGATACTTAATCGATTTCATTTATTGATATTTAGATTTAGTTAAACCTTGTAAGGGTGCGCTTTTTAGGGTTCCGTACCCAAAGGGTAAAACGGGACCCTGTTACTAAGACTCCGCCGTCCGTCCGTCCGTCTCTGTGTATGTCTGTCCGTCTGTCACCAGGCTGTATCTCATGAACCGTGATAGTTAAACAGTTGAAATTTTCACAGAAAATTAAATTATATATTCACTTTAAAAATAAATAATTAAATTAAAATAAAACAAATATTTAAGGGGGGCTCCCATACAACAAACATGATTTTTTTCCCATTCTTTTTAAAGATAGATAAGATAAGATAAGACTTGAAATATTTTTTGAGATGATGCTACGGAACCCTTCGTGCGCGAGTCCGACTCGCACTTCGCCGTTTTTTATATTACACTAGCTCTTTACTCGCGGCTTCGACCGCGTGGATTTGAGATTTTAAAAATATTTTTTACTAAATTACTACATAGCCTATGTTACCCGCAAGGAATGTAGTATTCTATCAGTAAAAGAATTTTTGGAATCGGACCAGTAGTTCCAAAGATTCCCCGACACACAAACAAACAAACAAACAAACAAACGTTACCTCTTTATCAATCAATCAATCAAATATTTATTTGATTGATTGATATGATACAAACATGTTCTTAGAATAAAATGTTAACCAGCATATTCTATCTTATACGATTTGCAAATATTCAAAATTATATTTAATCTATTACTTAATTAAATTATTAATATTCATTCTATTACATTACTTAAATTACTAACAAATTATAATAAAATCTTAATTAACGAGTTCATTATTAGTATAGATAAGATGTTGTTTAAAACAATAATAATGAGTAACAAATCCTTCCAAACTCGCTACCAAAGTCCCATTGTATTTTTGATAAACTGAATATCCAATTATCTTGACAATTACTAAACTGCTCATTGTATCCAACATTATTAATGATGCCGATAACTAGATAGTTCCACTGTTGTTTCCCAATACAGAATTCAGAGTAATATTACATAGCCCAGGTGAAAGTTCAAACGTTTGAAATATTATTATGCTTTCGACCACTTTCTGAAAGCAATAACAGTCGTTACTAATCTAAATAGGCATCAGGAGTTGGAGCCTGGATGGATTTATACATTACTTATTTATTTATAAATCATTGTGCTTTGTGCAAGCTTAGGTATCTATCTAAAGATTGTTACCGTGCTGATTTATTTCGGGTTGTATTTAATCGATCACCAAAGTAACCTAACGTAACCCACAAAAATACTAAGTTAGCACCTTAAAATACAAAGTTAGCACATAAACTACTATTAAGATGCTAACTTACCATTTTAGGTGCTAGCCTACTATTTTTTTGTGGATCAATTTATTATTTCTCATTTATTTCTGGCATTCTGGCATATGTGGAACCAGTTTTTAGCGGCGGTATTTTCGGACCATTACGACTTAGGGATCTTCAAGAGGCGAGCCTATTCCTTCCTTGAAGGCCGGCAACGCATCTGCGATTCCTCTGGTCTTGCGGGGTGTCCATGGGCGGCGGTGATTGCTTCCCATCAGGTGACCCGCCTGCTCGTTTGCCTCCTTCTAATATAAAAAAAAAAAACTTATTTATAGGTTGTAACGTATACACCTTATTATACACTAGCACTTTCCCCGCGTCTTCGTTAGTGTAGATTTGAGACTTTAAAAATATTTCTTTTTTAATCAATTTTAAGTAAAAGTAGTCTATGTTACCCACAAGGTATGTAGTACTTATTCTATCAGTGAAAGATGTTTTGGAATTGGAGCAGTAGTTCCAGAGATTACCCTTCTCATAAAACAAACAAAAAAAAACAATTTAAACCTTTTTATTTATTAACTAGCGGACCGGCTGACTTCGTACCGCTTTGTCAGTCTCCAACATTGAGTTAAATATACTATTATCGATGGTTCCATGACAACAAAACAAAATGATAAATCAAATTGTCATTTTTATTATTTTTTGAGTTTCTTCGTTGCAAACATACATACATACATACATACATACATACATACATACATACATACATACATACATACATACATACATACATACATACATACATACATACATACATACATACATACATATATACATATATACATACATTGCTAGCTGACCCGGCAAACGTTGTTCTGCCATATATATACATTATTTTTTAAACTCTGGATAGAGACACCCTGATCACCTAGCGGTATGAAATATACTTTACGACTAATACTTTACTGTACACCTGACGTGAGACAATAAAATTATGAATTATTAATTAATTCTCACACCTACCAAATATACATTAAAAAAATCATAAAAATCGGTCGAGCCGTTTCGGAGGAGTATGGCAACTAACAATGTGACACGATAATTTTATATACAATATGTTGATTTGCACCTGCGCCATATTCATAGCAGCGGTCATATTGCTTATACTTCATCATCAGCTCAGTTTATATCCCCACTGCAGGGGCACGAGCCTTCCCTATGGATGGATAGGGAGAACGGGCCATAAACCACCATGCGGGCCCAGTGCGGATTGGTGGTTGTTAACGACTGCTAATGCAGCTGAGACCAACGGCTTAACGTGCCTTCCGAAGCACGGAAAAGCTCGAGATGATCATTTTTTGGTCATCCATCTGATGACCGGCCTTTGCGAAAGTTGCTTAACCTCAGCACTCGCAGACCTGGATAGCTCCTCACTGCTTATACTTCCACACTGTTATTTCATTTGTTTTTCTTTTATAAAAATTTACTCGAAAAGTCTCATCACTTTTGTCTGAAACAGCTAGCCTATTTACAACGAACGTTAATGAAAAACTCCGCTGTCGGTTGAAAAAAACAGCACTTTTTTTGTCTGTGTGTTCCTGTAAAAAGGTCAGTGCTTAACTGGAGCTTACGATGAATATAAAAATAAATACCAAACAAGTAAGTATCCATAAAAGTGTTATAAAACATTTTGACAATTTTTTTCATGAATATCTAATTAACTCCGTGAATAAATTTGTTACACAATATTTTAACTTAAACTTTTAAGTCACTTATCGGCATCATCATCACTTTATAAACTGCCACTGCTATACTAAACTTCTTACTTGAACAATAGCACGTGGGGAGTTTACTTCATAACCCACTATCCCAATTCGGGTTGGCAGACTAACTATGTTATCGATATATATTACCAGAAATACATAAACTGGCCTACCGGCCATAAAAAGAGGTTCGCCAACGCCCAACCTCCGTTCTGTCCCACTTACAAAATATATCCAGATATAGGCCGGCTATCCGGCCTGTCAACCGCACAGGTAACAACGCAAAACTACACCACACGAATAAGAGCCTTATGACAACTGAGGAGGGGTGGTTTGAAGTTGATGGTGGCTTTTGTTGTGATGTCAAATGTACCTGTCAGTCATATAGAGTCATATAGTGCTCTACATATAGTTACAGCTGTTTCGATTTATTGAAACGAATCTGTGTCGATATAATTAGAGACATCAGTTTCTCAACTTAATAGGCAGAGCCCATTAACTTCACACTCTTTCTTTGTTTTTCTTATTTAATCTTATTTTCTCTAGTGTGTATACTGTCTGCCTCTTCTTTTTCTTTTTGTATTTAATGTGTTAAATATTTATATAAAATACAATGAAAAAATTAAACGCCCACTCGACCCAGCCAGGAAACGAATCTGTGTCTTCCGCAATCCGGGCGGCTGCACTGACCGTTATGCTACCGGGAAGGCTGACGTAAGCGCCGAATTTTGTCACTGCTTTTTGATTTTTGAAATGCTTTAGAGCGACATTAGTTTATACATTTTATATAAATATTTAATTCAGCTTAAGTGTAGCAATTAACACTTAAAAATAAAAAGTAAAAAGTATTTATGTGTGTTATTATTACATGATTTTCTTTCTGTCTTTATTTCTTTCTTTTTTTAACGTGCCACTGCTAGATTAACCTTTTTCGACATGAACCTACATGAGACATTTTTAGATCAAGCTATAACACTACACGATACCAATAATATACGGGTCGACTGCTATCTAACGACGAAAGGCTTAACGTGCCTTTCTAATCACGGAGAGGTTCAATTTGGTCACGCATCTGGTGACCCTGCGTTGAGAAAGTTATAAAAACCTTAACCTGCAAGATCACAACCTTCTTCATCAAGTATCGTAATGGCACCAGTACTCGACAGTAACCCAGTTATCAACACCAGTTTTGACGCCAAAAAATAATATAGAATTTCATTAAAATTTTACTGAATGAAAGCTGCAGGTCTGTATTCAATAGATGCTGATGTCAATTATCAATTGCTGACCTCTAATTTTATAGTTTAATTTTAAAAAATGGTCGATAATTGGTTCCGGTCGTAGGTACGCTGGTCCCACTACCCTTTACTGATGTGATCCTTGTATGCTTCTTCATATCGAAATCTTGAAATTAAAATTAAAATAGTTATCGCTCGCGACAGTTGCGTTTCAACTATTCTTGAGCTAAAGTCATCCATAAAAATGTTATAAAAATGCTATGAAACTTTCAAACAGTAGCTATTCGGCGTCAATAAAATGGGGATAAACATTTACGATGAAGTGGGTCTTTAGAGCATTTTTAACTTTATCGCCATCTTGTGGGCTTGGGTGTACTCCGGCGGCGTCCTATTTACCGATTTAGCTCGGCATTTGCACAAGGGCCCAATAACCGATCATCCGTGAAAATATTCTAAGTCCGTACATCTTTATCGATTAATGGTAGGTAACCTTTTTACATTATGAGACTTCGTATTAAGTACGTTATACTAGTAACATCATAAAATATATTAAAATGGTGAGTAGCATTAGATTACATTGGTTTGCTCATAAATACCCGTAATACACTTACATAAAAACAACTAAAACGCATGTTTTTATTGTTTTTAAATATATGTAAGGTTGAATCTCGAATTGTTTTGAAATTTCTACCTACAATATTTTAACTAACATGATTTACTTATGTCATTTATTAAGCATTTGAGAACTCCCTTTTAAGAATTAATTACGTTAAATGTTTACCATAAATTAGAAATGCTCGTAGTAACACAACCTAGAACGTAAATATCTTAAATAATGTTCCGTTCCAAAAACGTTAACGTGCACGTTTCAACCTTTTTGGTGACAATCGTTTGACACCTTTCAGCGGGAGGGAAACGAAACGTCACCTGTCAAGTTGTCGTCGACCCCGCGGCCATTTCCTTTAACATCTGTCTATGTCTTAAGTCTACGGTATAGCCATCGTCAATGTGATAAAATCTACGGTAGGTTTCTTGGCGGGAAAGTAAAGAGTCATGTCTGCGGTTTTGTTTTATTTCTAAAATTTGTGTTATATCGAATATTAATGTGAAATAATGGTGGATTATTAACCGTTAAGTGTTCGTGAGTGTGCATGAGTGTTGGCAAATGATACAAAACAGTGCAATGTCACTTTTCAAATTCTCTCAAAAAGTCCGCCCGAGGACTTAGTAAAGCCCCACATCTTTACTGAGATACTCGAGGGGTTGGGGGATATATCATTTCTCACTTCTCATTTCTGTTATCATTCATCATCATCATACAGGAAGGAAATATTGTTTATTTATGTATTACTTAAAAGAAAAATTACTTTGACACTGGCTAAATGTGCTAATCGCACGAAGCCATTAACTAAAGGAAAAAAAATCTACGGTATGGGAAATTAGTCTCTGGGATGTAGTTTCCGAGAAGGGACATTAAGGCTACTACGTACCAAAGTGTAAAGTTTGATAATAATGTAGAAAATGGTTAAAATAGAGCTCGTCGTTTCGATTTTTAAATTACACTAACTCTCATTTACATTTGTTTAGAATTTTATATAATTCAAAATAATTTTGAAAGTAAAAATATAAAAACCAATAAGGTTCGTTGTAAAGTACGTTGTTGTTAAGTCGCCAACACTAAATTTAAGTAACAGTAAATCGTTGAATTATGTATCAAGTGTTGGTACTGTCCTGTGACCCTGTAACCACAGACCCAGCAAAGGATACAAAACCTCAAGCTAAAATAGTATTATGTATGTAAAATATACACAAGGGATCAGTTTAAAGAGCTAGGTACATTTCAATGTGCGGTTTTCGAATAAGCACAAAACAAATTAAAGTCTTGCATGGCCCATTTGTGGACGTTATACCTAGTTTTAAGATCATCTAAACCAAATGGATCAATAAAGATTTATGATTATGATTATGAAACCGGTATGAGGTAATACCTAATAGTTTCCTAGTCACTTATTATGACTCTATTGCTCTACCATTGTCAAAACCTTTTCCATCAATATCTCAAAGTAGATATAGCTAAACACCGACGCTAGCACAGACCAGCTACCTATGTGGTGAACTACGTGCGTGGTATACATACACGGATGTACTGGCTATATCGAGTGTCGAACGGAAGCCGGGTTAAATTTGGAATAACGTCATCTTCGGAGGCGTCGTTTGAATAATAATGTTTGTTAGGTGATCCACGCGACAACCGCACACATTCGATTTACTTATAGCTTCGTTAGAAACTTGTGAACTAAGGTATTTCGTGAGACGAAACGCAAATGCACCTGATTTAAAACAATTGACAGCATGCACGTTTAAAGTTAAATGAGACACACCATGCAAACACTTCAGTCGAATGACGTCAGAGCTTATAAAGAGGTCGAAACTCGTCGAAACTTCGAGTCTAATTTCACAATTTTTACGTGATCAACAGCGATATTATTTTAAATTGTTACTTTGCACTCACAATTAAAATGCCATATTTATATCAAAACTGACGAAAAGTCAGTTGGAAAAGTCGCACGGGTCGCGAAAGGTCGTGGGTTCAAGTTCAACCTGAAACAAGTCGTATTTCTTAAGGCTATTTTCAGTTTCGATAGTAGCAATGAAAAATGATATTTCCACTTTTTACAAGATAAAATTTGACTAGAAAAATGTAATTAGCCTCAGGAAGCTCGAGTGAGAATCTAACCCACGACCTTCGGATAACCGGTCTAATGCTCTGACCGCTGAGCCTACGAGGTCCCAGAACACTTTATTCATTTTTTACTTGAAATACTGATTCTACTTACTTTTTATTTATTTATTGAACCACCTTGCTAAAAATTATACCTAGTAAGTATTTATAAACATAATTTCATTCAATTTACCGTGGACTATCGTTCTTCTAAAAATCAATTAAAAAGTCATATAAATAATAAATAAATAAATAAATGTTTCCCACACTCACACCAATTATCTAGCCACAAGAAAAGCTTCCTTAAGAAACTCGTTATATGGTTAACTAGACAACGGATAAACATACTTAATATACTTAAATACATACTTATTATACATAGGAAAAACCCAGACCCGAGACCATATAGAAAAACAGGTATTTCTAAATTGATCCGACCGGGGATCGAACCCGGGACCTCAGAGATAGCGACACCATGAAAACCGGTGTGCAAGCCACTCGACCAAGGAGGTCATCAATAAAAACCGTAACTATCGGCTTATATATAGTCATAATTGTTTGTGTTACTGTGTGTAAATGAAGAAGGCGCGCGCGCCGAAAAACTAATTTCGTCGAAACCTTTACAACAGCCGGCAGCCTTGTTTTTCCTATCGAATAAAGTTTACGGATCCATGACTGATACTCGTTCAAATTCCGACCCAAAGCGACGAATGAAACATTCCGTGTGTACTGGCCGATACAAGAGTATTTATCGAATTGGAAACAAATATTTGGCCCGAGCGAGCCATGGTTTAATTCCGTATGAAGACGGTAAATATTTACCAGCCTTGACTCTAGCTGGGGATTGTATGCTGAATAGAGTGTTTAATGGGTTTTAACGTAAACTCCATAGTATAGGTATCCTAGACATACTTTTTAGGCACCCGACGCTTCGGCCGAGATGTACCCACCGGCTTCGAAGTCACGGGCTCAGTCAGCCTTATTTATAGTAAGGAGTTTGCATAAAATTCAACATGTTATTTATAATTGAACATAAAAGTATTTTGCAAACATATATTTATTTCAGTCGCCAAGCAGTAGTATCCTGCGTTACTGTATAGCAAAAATCTAGTAAAGTATTACAACAAAGCCCTCGCAGAGTCGGCATTTTGCAAAGGGTCTCACGAACAAATTTTAATATACTAATTAATAAGGTCTACTCCTGGCTCATTATAAACTGTCAACCGTAAAGGAAAGGACACTGTGCCAACAAACCTTCTTCATAAAATAGCAAATATTGTGAGAAGACTCAGCCCGATGCCATAACAAAGCGTTAACGAAACAGAACTGCAAACTCAGACGGATTTAGGTCAGACATAATCACAGCCACGATCAACCGCTTGCCTCCCGCCGTTAGCAGCTAGGTCACCCGTTTTCAACGTCGAGATATTGCTAGAAACGAATCCAGCTCCAACTTACCTTTGAATGTGTGAATCGTGTTATTTGGCATTCTTTTTTCGTTGTCAAGTAAGTAAATACTATTGTAGGACTTTTTGTTTTATTTAGTTATTTAATACAATGTTTGTAGTTAGCGTATAAGAAAGAAAAAACAACTTTTATGTACAAGTTTTTGTTGTGTGTGAGTTGTTGTGAAGCGAGGCGGTTTAATATTTATCAATTTATCTTTTTTTTATCGATTTCAAAAAGGAGGAGGTTTTCAACTCGTCTGTATAGGTTAATAATATTTTCTCTTTTTGTTTTTGGTCTCGTTTTTGAAGAGTTAAAATACAAATGTTCTCTTTATCCTTAGGTATCTCTCTTTATGCTGATACATTATCGAAATCTCCTTCTTTACATAAGTACACGTTCTATACGAGTACAAAGTACGATGAAATAATTCAGCATTTCTATTTATTTATACAAGGTCTTGGGTATGACATCGTTCTAATAAAGTAGGTAGGATGTTACCATAAATAGTCGTCTCCAGTGATTGATTGCTTACGGCAATTCCGGATAACGCTGATGACACGTGAGGGGAAGTATAAGAGGTTTTAGTGTGTATTCCCCCTTCCCCTTCCCCTCCGTAGTACTCTTTAGAACTGGGTAGGGCGGAAGGGTTGACTACCATCTGTCTCCACAGTTGTAACCCTAATACGTTTTTTCCTGCATAAAAAAAGGATAGTAACGTTCGTGTCAAAATGAGTTTTGTTATAATGCATACTATCTGTTTCGTTCAAAATCATTTTATAGTTTAGGCTCTTCGATCAACAATACACTAGATAACGCCTCACGAACTAAAACAAATCTCAAATATGGCACTGGCTGACTTTACTATAAATGGAGAAAAACTATCCTAAGTTTTGATGATTTCAACCTAATTTATACTTTTTTTGCAAGGAATAAAGCACAGTTTTGATTATTAAGACATTCACTTACGATCTTACGTCGAAAACGACAGAAAGAGATAAGAAATTTAAATAAACACTTGTGTATTTAAAAATATATACAAAGACCCTTTACATCCAAATTCGACCTTATTACATAAAAATAAAACAGCAGATGGCAGACACGAAATGTTACTTACTTCATTTCGAATTTTTGCATTATTGACTTTACTTGCTCCGAACAGAGTATTATGGAGTCGCACTTAGTAATTTATTTTTTGTTTTAAGGAAGTTATTTTTAATAAGGAATTAGGTTTATTTTATTTTATGGCTTATGCATTTGACTGCAAAATTGTATACAAAAAGCAATTTATTATACTTTGCATACATTTATGTAATAGTAGATTCAGTACAAATCTATACTAATATTATAAAGCTGAAGAGTTTGTTTGTTTGTTTGTTTGTTTGAACGCGCTAATCTCAGGAACTACTGGTTCGAATTGAAAAATTCTTTTTGTGTTGAATAGTCCATTTATTGAGGAAGGCTATAGGCTATATTACATCACGCTATGATTAATAGGAGTGGAACAGTCGCTAATTAACGCGGGTGAAACCGCAGGGCACAGCTAGTTAACTGATAATGAACTATACCTACCTTGAGCATGGTTGGAAAACATGCTTAAATGAAAGAATCCTGATGAGAAATTGTAATGTAAACAACAATATAATCACAATCAAATTGTTTTATTTATGTAACAATATACATTATTTGAAGTGGTTTTCATATAAAGAACAATAAACCAAATTCAAATTCAAATTTAAATTATTAAATTTGGGGATAGCCGTTTTCCTCAATCGACGTCTTTGTGCATTCCCCATAATATCGGATTTTTTTAAATGTATTAAGCAAATTACAGAATTTTTTTAGGTCTAAAAAAATCCTCCTGTCTCTCTTCCGCTACTATGGAAATCCATTTTGCACATTGAAATGGGTCGCCAGGAAATCTAGAAATAAAAAATACAATTGAGAAGTACCTATCTATAAAAATTTAAAACTACTCCATAGATTCACTGTCCCAGAGCAACTATACGTTGGCCAAACATTAGCAAATGTTGGCGCGTGGGTTGGTTTTAAAAATTAAAGATTGTTATTTCATAAAAACAGTTAGGTATTTTATTATTTATGTTATGAAAAAGCATTTACTTACCGAAAGTATGATATTCCTTCCGATATATTTTTATTTCGATAGTTATTTTTACAGTTTTTGAATACACACTGATGCATTGTGGTACGTTATCATGTTGGCGCAGTCAACAGCGAACTAAATAGAAATAAGACCCCACTTTGAATGTGAGGCGTTATTCGCTCGGCCGTTTTTGACACCCTGACCGGTTATCTAGTGTATTGTTGATCGAAGTTTAGGCTACAAATAGCTCTTATGTACGTCATTATGCCATCATCGGTTCGTAAGTCTACTCCGGCCTTATACTGAGAAGAACCGGCAAGAAACGCAGCAAGTGTCAAGCTCTTTTCTCCCTTACAGCGACAAAAATATTGGAAAATGCCCTATCATAAATGGACACTTTCCATCACAAATAAAAACACCCAATTCTAATAACTCCTGCTTGCCCACGCTATCTCAGCCAACTAATGTGCAGTGACATGTCTTATAGTTGAAGGTGATATGAAATTAAAGCTTGGCATCCATCCAACGGAATAAACTGGGACTCTCTGGAAGCACTGTTATACATTTGCTGCCTAATCCAATTTTCCGCATCTACAACTCTCCTCGCGTATGCTCTACTTTGCACAAAGTTGTACACGGCTATGTACTGGCAGTCGGGTGGAGGTAGTTGGAACCTTATCAAATTCAATGAAAGTTAAAAATTTCAATTATTCTGGTTTCATTGTTCTTTTCCTTTTTCCTAAAGATTATGCCCACGACTTTGTCTGCTAAAACGACCAGTATACTGTGGTGATATAACACAAATTTTCGAAAATAAAACGAAACCGCAGACATGACTCTTCACTTTCTCGCCAAGAAGTCCTTCAAGGAAGATCGAGGGCATTATTCGTTTGACAACCGATTATTTTATTAAACGTTTTCAGTCAAATCAAATCAGAATAGTGGCGTCGTTTAACGTTATTGAGGATTCAAGCCGCAGTAAGTAGATTGAGGCAGGCGGGCGTAGGTAGATAAGGTCAACAACCTTACGCAATTATATAATTGTAGTGTAAGTAGGTTTTAAGTTAGTATGTATAACTTTTATCTTTTTTATCTGTTTTGAGTACATCCGTGATCATTGCGCATATGCAACTGTGCCGAGATTTCGGATACTCAATATACAATTCCTATGACAAATATGGTATAGTAATAAGCCCGTTAATAACTAATCTAATATCTTATGCAGGAATAAATTAGGTATAATTTTGCAAAGTAGATTTCACCAAAAATCGTTTTTAATATTTTTATTTTATTTTTAAATAAGTATATATTTTTAGCATGAAAGGAGTTTTAAATGTATACCTGCTAAAATACTTTCATCTTTAACATGTCGCTTAAACTGATTAATAATTAATATCAAACCTAATGGCAGCCAGCTTCAATGTATGTAATTCCACAGAGTACTGTGGTAATTCAGAGTAAACACAAAATAAGCCGTCAAGTTACCAAAAGGAAATCATTAGTTTCGCCTTAATTGACTTCGCTTTCATCTCCTAATTGATTCAAGTTCTGTTCACGCAAACTACCGACTGGAAATAAGTTCGCCACCAAACTTATCGTGTAACTTGGCAGTACGCCATAATATATTAATACTAGCTAGATCGTCCAATCTGTTTACTGTAAATATTAATATTTCGTTAATATTAATAGTTTTGATAAAAGATGAAAGGTACCACTTGCGAAGTGGCTATTAGGTACAATTTGAAAACCCATCAAGGGTCTGATGGTTTAATAAGAGTTGTAAGTGTAAAATGTAAAGATATGGTTACAAAAACACAAATGTTGAAAAAATTTCCACGAGCAGGATTTGAACCCTTCTGACATTCCGGGTCAGGTGCTCTAAATGTCAGAATGTCAGAAGGGTGCAGGTTCAAATCCTGCTCGTGGAAATTTTTTCAACATTTGTGTTTTTGTAATTTGTTCGCAACAAAGTTTGCGTTAAAAATTATTTGAACATTTAAAGATATGGTCTTTAAACGGCCAATACACAAGCTTTGTTCATTACCAATGTAGCTAGTGTGGCATTTTTTTATAATTCCAAGTTTGTAAATTGTTTCATTTTAAGAGCAGTTTATATTTAAAGGCCTTAACGTCCTCTGGTGGGCGATATGTTAGTTTATGTTTTTTCAATAGTTGGCCACACTGACAAGTTGGCAACACCGGAAATGCACTTGCAAGATGGCCGTCACGTCACTTTTGCAAAGTCACATTGTAATGCAGTTACATTATTAAAATAAGTTATGGAGTTTTCTGTGGACAAATTGAGTTTTATTCAGTAACAAGCATTAACGTTTTACGGAACCTCGGAACAGCTCGGAACAGTCCGAGCTCAGCTGTTGCGAGATTTCGTGTCCGTGAAAGGCTGTCTATGTGTGCGTTACTGAAGCGCGTTTGTATGAAGCTTACCTTACATGTCATCATCATCATCATCAGCTCCAGCTCGTTTATGTCCGCACTGCTGGAGCACGAGCCTTCCCTATGAATGGATAGGGAGAACGGGCCATGAACCACCACGCGGGCCCAGTGCGGATTGGTGGTTGTTAACGACTGCTAATGCCGGGACCAACGGCTTAACGTGCCTTCCGAAGCACGGAGGAGCTCGAGATGATACATTTTTGGTCACCCATCCGATGACCGGCCTTTGCGAAAGTTGCTTAACCTCAGCACTCGCAGACCGGGCGCGTTAAGCACTGCGCCATCGAGCTCCTCCTTACATATGCAGTCTCTTATTTTGTGACGCTTGTGAGAGTAGCCGCGGATCGTGCTCGGTGGCGTGCGCTTGGAGAGGCATATGTCCAGCAGTGGACTAGTATAGGCTGACGATGATGACGCCTCTGTAGACTCCCCGTGGTTCATTTCCCAGATAGATCTTGTTTTGGATTGTTTCATACATATCCCGGATTTGTGATGATAACCAACCCGCATTAGGCAAACGTGGTGATTAAGTTAATACCCATCAATGGTAGCGAGAAATGATGTCCTGATTTCAATGATGAGACCTTTGACCAAAATGATATAATTATAGACTTACTTATTATTTACTCTACTTTTTTAATCAGTCATTATTCGTAGGAGAAATTCTAACCAAGGTTTCCAGTTGCTAAGGGTTGCCAGTGGGTAAGTGTTGCCAGCCCTCAAAAAATTACGCCCGTCATTCAGACCTAATGAGACGACATAACGACTTCTTTTTGTGTCAAAACGGTCCCCAAGACGCTTCTTTTCACTTCAATGTGACCTGTGTGTCTGCAGTATCTACAATTGAAGTCTTTTTATACTCGTAGCTACAATGAAACTCTTAAAATGAATGTTCTAGTGTTTATTTTAAGTATATTATTACATCATGAAGTTTTGAACCCTTTGCACATAACTTTTTTTACATAAATATTTCATAATGACATATAGAGCTTTTGCATAGTGCGTTTCATTTTAAGATTTAATTAATTAGAAGTTGCTAGTATTCGAAAATAGAGTATTTTTTTTAATTAAATTTAATTGATAAGCTTTTAAGAACCATTCGCGTTTTTTAAATATTATTCTTAAGTATTAAATAAAAGTATTGAAAAATATTGAAATCTGATTAAAAAATATTATCTACATATCTGCTTCTGTCTCTATACTAAATACTAAATATTCGTTTAAAACAACAGCCCGTATTTTCGTGAATAAGATCTTAATTGGTAGAGTTGAATGACATTTAAACTGTCTTATTAATTATGTCCTACTGCATAATCCTACGGTTATCATTTTATCCTTAATTTGTGAATGGTTTGCCTTTTTAGTTCATACCATCATCAAGGGAGTTTTGTTGCTAAATCAAGACCATTTTTCTGCTTCATGTACCACCTACCTAGGTAGAAGCAGAAAAATGGTATTATAAATGTTAATGGAAAAAGAATTGAAAGTAAGCTCTGTAAGTGTGGTGTTGAAGTCTCTGAACACCTCATAGATTTAGTATCTATGGAACACCTCTATATGTATCAAGGTTAGGTATTTCGATAAATGAGCAATAGCATCTTTCAAGTCTTTTTTCAAATTGTAATTTATTTGCAACAAAATTTTCGTAAAATTATATATAGCCATAATCATAAAAATAGCATTAAGCATAAATAAATATGATGATGATAGAGTATTGAATTAAAAAGGAGTAAAAGTCACAATCTCTTTGCGATCTATATGTGTGCTTGCATTTGAATCAATAATATGTATTATCTTAATTAAGACACGCTTTTATCAGTGGATAGTTCTCATCTTCCCGCCATTGATTGGATCTCAGTATAGTCAGCTTCAAATGGATCGATCAAATTTTTTATACAACGAAAAACTTTCCTTAGTGATAAATTATTAGATTAGAATATGAAATAAATATGAAGATGAAATCCAGTTGAATTCTATTAATTCAAAATATTATTTATTAAAAAAAAACACGTTGCATGCCGTGGTCTCTAATCGTGACGACACTTTGTCTACAATGTGTTCTATCTAGTTATCGCTTGTATTTGTGTTTTTTGGTTGTCCTTTAAATAAATATATAAATAAAGTTTGACACCCAGACGGCTTAAAAGCGATCGTGCAACAGCAATGACACCGCATTCCCGAACATTCCCAACAAAACCCATCGGACGCAGGATGGCTCGGTTCCGCGTTCGTCCGAAAATAGTGTGGACATGGATCGCCCGCATTCCTCGACCGTTTGCCGGTTGCATCAGCCTTTGGCGGTGGCTGTGTCCATTGTCATACGGCACGGTTACAGTATCTCTACAACAGCAACTCTTACGAAGTCAGTATTAACAGTGGCGATTAATAAAGCCATGTGCCTAGTGCAAGTTTATGGTAATTACTGATTAGTCAATAGAGAGTATTTTAAGCAACTGTCAGAACGTTATTCTTTCTTAGAATGCGTAAGGTAATAGTTAGTTAGGGCTTAGTTGAGCAATATAGAGGACTATAAGATTTTTACATTTATACGTTTTATTATTAAAAGTTCTCTACGTCAAATAGTAATGATACCTACCATTTCAACTTTTGCTACAGTAGAATATTGATTGCGGAACATTTACACTTTGTTAAACTATTAACTTTTACAGAATAAATAATAGTAGTTACCTAATATTCAATCTTTTAAATAGCTACAGCTCAAATGGTTAATTCTCAGGCTAGAAAGCCTGTTAAAAAAATAGTTTACACACTGTAGGAGGCAAGTAGGTCAGTATTAAAATGAGCGAAAAACCACTGGCGGTCAAACATGTCAAATGGTTCTATTTTTTTCCGGTACGTCAATTCGTGACGGGTCATTGGAAACGTGCAAGCTTCCGTACGTGAGCCGCTAGTTAGCGTTGCATCATGAATGGATTGCGTATTTATTGGTCTAATTCCCGAATGAGAGGGGATGCTATTTTTTTAAATTAGTACTGCTCTGAGGAATTTCGTAAACACACTTCATATTTACATAGATCTGTTTATTGATATGAATTGGTTGTTTAACAAAGACTAATAGTAATTTGTTTTGTTGCAGGTATGTTATATGAAAATATTCACAATTTTGGTACCTATATATAACAAGAGTGTGGCTGTGAAGTGGAAGGTTAGTGTGAAATTTCTAGTAAACTACTAAAGTAAACTACTTTATTTAATACCCATTCAAAGTGTCCTTTGATTGCAACTCTACATTGAATGAATTTTGCCAATTTTGTTCAACAGTTAGACCACATATGGAAATCGCGGATACAATTACGGGGATTTGAAATGTTTTAAGTACGCATAGTTATCTACTACATCCATCTTATCTCAAAGTGATTCTACTTTCAATGTTTAAAAAAACAATACAAAAAGTAAATCCTAATTAAGGGCTTAGAAATTTCTAAATGCCGGCTATTCACTCTCAGGAAAGCATAGCAAGATACCGCAATACATTGATGCTTATCCTTTGCTTTTACTCCTAGTTTTATTGACAATAGACAACGTGCTTTGTTCAAGATTTATTTAGTTAAAGTGTAATCCTCCTCGCTTTTTACCAGGACCGTAGCTTCAATCATATATATATAAACAACCATAAAGCGGAGTGACCAGATTCGACTCGCAATATCTATATATATATATAAAAAATCAATTGCTGTTTGTTTGAGTGGCTAAAACTCGAGAATGGCTGGACCGATTTGGCTAATTTTGATTTTGAAATATTTGTAGAAATTCAAGGAAGGTTTACACGGTGAGAAACATAAATAATAAGTAACGGAAAATACTAAAAACGACAATTTAATTTTCAAATAAAAAAAATATGTATAGTATGTCTCCGGAGGCGCTGCTTCAATGCCATACTAATTTTCGTTATCGTAAACGTAATCGAATGTCTAATGAAACTCACACTAGGCACTTAGATTCTACTATGACGAATGTGGAATAACCCTTATAAACTCTCTTGGACGCTAACGGTGACGTTGCAAATTGTGTTACGGCGCGCCCCGGCCGGCGGCGGCGGCGTTACGAATAAACGTTTTGCACGATGACGTGACGACGAACGTAACGTTACGTATAGTGACAGAAATCGCAAAAGGCACTCAGAGAGCACGCTCTAAATGAAAGCGGTATAAAGCAATTGAATAACAACAAAAATATGCTTTTTGTTGTTAATGGACTTCTTGGCGGAAAAGTGATCAATGTCTGCGGTTTTGTTTTATTTTCTATAATTTGTGTTATGTTGAACATTAATGTAAAATTAATAATGGTGGATTATTAACCGTTAAGTGTTCGTGAGTGTGCATAAGTGTTGCCAAATGAAACAAAACAGTGCAACGTCACTGATCAAATTCTCTCAAGAAGTCCGCGCGAGGTCTTAGTAAAGCCCCACATCTTTACTGAGATACTCGAGGGATTGGGGGTATATCATTTCTTACTTCTCATTTCTATTATCATTCATCATCATCATACAGGAAGGAAATATTGTTTATTTATATATTGTTTGTAAGAAAAGTTACTTTGACGCTGGCTAAATGTGCAAATCGCACGAAGCCATTAACAAAAGAAAAAGAAAACAACAAAAAACAAAAGAAGCGATCCTAATTGGATGTTAACAGTCTATGAATACCGATGCCCTTCTGGGAGTGACGCCTCTCTCTGTAACGAGCATTCGCTCGACGTGGGCGGCGAATTGTGCACACATGCGCGAACTCTTTTGATCACGCCGCGCTGCCGGACAATTCTGCAATTACCGATCGGGAATCGTGGCATACCTACTGTAAAACTTTCCACATAATGAACGGAACATGCCAAAACAAACCTATTGGCTAAATCGTTGTTGTTATCAAAGTTGGCAGCATTAAACTTTCGCGCTCCGTTTATGTACAATGTTTTAACTTTTGCGATAAACCCTGTCAAACATAATTGAATCTGTGTTATCTACATAAATTATTATTTTTAATAAAATTCAACATACTTATCACACTCTTTAGAAAAAAGCCAAAGCCAATAAGTGCTTGCAACTCCATGGAAATAAAAAATATTCTTTTTTTTAATGACAACTTTTTAAATGCAAACTTTGTTTATGCCACCCGTAGCATGTTAAAATACGCTTTTCTTTCGCATCAGAAAACATTTACAGCTATTATCACAACAAGATCTGTGTCTATAACCATAATTTATAATAAGATCTAAATGCAGTCTATGGAAACAAAAAATATATATTTATTTTAAATAGAGCCTTCACATTCGAAAACTTCTCTAACTCCCATCAAAGAGGTAACATGCATGTTGAAACGCTTTACATGCAGCAAACATTTTCAACTACTGTCCTATATTTTTTTTAATTCAACCAATCAACTAACAGAAATGCAAAAGAAGGCCATATATTATAACCGCTATCATTCGTTCCTTTGTCTGTCTCAATCGACCCACGATTCCGTGAAATTGAAACAATCGGCCTGTGTGCTTTTATCGACGTATGTTTCAATGATGCCCGACAGTCTGTTGTGCTGTGTGCATTAATTATTGCGTCTTTGTAATGAAATATATCAATGAAAGTAAATACTGATGGTGTTTTATGAGTATGACTGTTTATTATTATAAAAAAATATAATTACAAGATAAAAAAAAAATTGTGAATACAAAATTCAAAAATTATAAATTAATGAAATTTTTTATAATTTTTAAGTTTTATAGTGATGTAATTAATGCACTAGAATTTGTGCGGTCCTATGTTAAACTGTCAATAAATAATTTTCATTAATTAGTTAGTTATATTCGTATTCATAAGGAAAAGTGCCATCATATTGGTTACAAGAAATAAATGCTTCTTTTCAACAAAGTTTATTAATAATCAAGACATAATTTAAAAAGTAGTGGGAGTAGCGTTAAGGCAACTCATTTGTTCATCTGGTCCTTAGAGCCGGATCTTTATATGTTTGCCCTAAACAACCATACTATAAATACTCTTTCAGAATGTGACGTAAAATATTAAGATGATGTAGGATGATATTAATGTAGTTGTTTGTGACGTACGAAATTTGGAACTCACAGTAAAACCTAATTCAGTTATTCTGTGCTAATGAGTATAGATATTGTGCCTTACAAATAAATAAAGAATAAGGTCCGAATAGTTATTCCGTGTTTTGTGTCTTTTTCTCTAACTTGAAATGTCGTTTACACGACAAGAACAAAACACGGAATAACTATTCGGACATTATTCTTTGTTTATTTGTAAGGCACATTATGTATAGGCTTTAGATCGAACACAAAGATTTAGACAATATAAAACTCCATGGCGGAGTAGCTAACGCGCCCGGTCTGCGATTGCTGAGGCTAAACATCTTTCGCAAAGGCCGGTCATCGGATGGGTGACCAAAACATTTATCGTCCCGGGCTCCTCCGTGCTTTGGAAGGCACGTGAAGCCGTTGGTCCCGGCTGCATTAGCAGTCTTTAACAACCACCGATCCGCACTCTATCCATCCATAGGGAAGGCTCGTGCCCCAGCAGTGGGGACATAAAAGCAACTAGTGATGTGATGATATGTGATGATGATGCAATTTCTCATTATTATAGGCAAGGGGCCGTCCCTTCTGTCTTCTCCTATCGTGGTGGTGGTGGTAAACAAACGAAGCCTACGAAACCCTTCAACATACCCTTAGTTGCAGTAATCCTTTGTATAGTTCCTTTACAGAATACCCATTTGGTGACTCGGAGTATTCCCCCACATAATTCGCGAGTCGCTCCAAACCCGCAAGTAGGTAAGATAGTCGCACGAACCAGTGTTCGACAGGAACCAATCATCGACATGTTTTTCCGACCACTGGGTCTAAAGTGCTGAACACTGGTGCCATTTTCATTACCCTACTCGTATGCAATCAATAGATTTTTAACATTTTAATTAAAAGTGTCATCATCGATATTGAACGACAACTAGGAAATAACAAACAGAGTGATTATGTTAATATTTTCGTAATATCTATCAATGGCGGCGCGCCTGACCCGCATTCCGTGTGACAGTGACTCAACCGACGTGGTTATGTCATGCATAAAAGCTCTGTCGATGATCATTTTGTTATTTAAGTGCATATTGATTGGCGCATTTTGAGTATACAGGTATTATTTTTTATATTGTCTGTCTAAGCTACAGCTACTATAGTTTTTCTTTAAATAATGCAACCCACAACGATAATCACAGATTGATATACAACTTTTTTTTTGGAACTTCTATTTGTGATAATAGAAAATATTGACAACAAAAAAAACATCACGGAAGGGGATGAAACCTTGATGAATCACTATGATACAAGCAACTTTTACTATAGGACGAACAATGAAAACTCTTTTTGTTTTGTTACCTAGGAAAAAAGAATTATTTTTTATATTTCCGGAAGGAAGACACTTTTTTATGTGTTTTCGTATTAGTTAGGTTCCTGCATGCCTCCATCTAGCCACATCCTTGATCATAATGGAATTGTTATTTTATTGTATTGATTTTTATTTGAATTTTAATTGTTTGTGTATTGAATTGGTGTCATTTTTATTTAGTTTGATTTTAATTTAATCTGATTTTAAATGTATAACTGTATTACTAACCATTATTGAGTCTCTGATACTTGAATAAATTAAATTATTAATAATAATAATATATCTACTTAAAAATAACAAAAATGATTGTACCTACGTTGAAGATTCTAATATATCTAATCATCATCATCATCATCGGCGTATTACGTCCCACTGCTGGGCACATGAATAATATGTCCCATAACTAAACACACTGGACCAGCCTCATGTGGGTCGACTGCTATCTAACGACAACAACCGGATGCAACCGTTTGAAGTGCCTTCCGAAGCACGGAGGAGCTTTGAATTTATTCAGTTTAATCTCTCACCCATCCGGTTAAACACCATTGCAAAAGCTGCTTAACCTGCAAGATCGCAAGACGAATCGCGAATAGTTCTTTCGAGATATATTCTACTACTACAACTTTTCAATATACATTTAACTACTTAAGTTAGTTTGATCAAACTGACAGGCTAGCTGATTAATTGAATCCCTTCACTAGAAGTCAAACAATTTCTAACGCAATCTAACAAACAATTAAACTTAATTCGTTCCATTTGACGTTTACAATCAGTAATGAGGCTGGGGCACGGTAATAGTATCTAACAGTAGTGTAACTCGGCCCTATCTTTGAAATAAATGCCTACAGCCGCGCGGTACGTAAACACGCAATAGGGCTGCCCATCTACACAGTACCTATTTTAATTACATCTGCCTACTTTGATTGAGTGAATGTATTTTGTGATAGAGGAGCTCGCAGTGGCTAACGCGCCCGGTCTGTGAGTGCTGAGGTTAAGCAACTTTCGCAAAGGCCGGTCATCGGATGGGTGACCAAAACTTTATCATCACGAGCTCCGTTCTCCTTATCCATCCATAGGGAAGGCTCGTGCCTCAGCAGTGGGGACATATAAATGAGCTGATAATGATAATAATGATAATGATGATTTTGTGATTGTATTATTATATTTTTTATTTAAACAAATAAAATATGTTGTGAATGAAATAGGAAGTGTTCAATAAAAATGCATGTTGTTTTTTTTATTTTTAATTAAAAAACTATGCTTATAATATGTTTGATTTAAGACTTAATAATAATCAGCCTTATAAATTTGCGACCGAAAAATATTTGCGTCGACTGAGACGTACGAAATGCTTTATTATTAAATTTAATAGTGCCGAGTGCCGTTTATCCGAGTGCCGTTTATCGAGTTTCGAAACTAAATAAAAGCTTGTAAAATACATATCGTCTGCAGCTATCTAAATGTTTCCACTGTAGGTTGAATTGAAATTATTTATTTATTCTTCCCGTACGACACAAAATGCTACTTGGAAAAGGAGCACGGCCTACCCTCCAGAGGGTTACAATATCCACCACATTGACCCAATAGGTGTTGGTGGATATCACAACACAAGTCCTCAAACCAGGTTGCCAGGTTCTTGGACTTGTTGATCACTCGGAGTGTAGGTAGTTTCGCTGTTAAATGACGCGTGATCGCAAACGATTTTCAACTTAAAAGTTGTTCTCCGCCAACTTGTTCGATAGCATCACCATTTATTAGTCTCATAATAATTTCAAAATCAATCAATCGTTTAATTTAATAATGCTTCCCAAAACCTACAACCCGGAGGTTTTAACACGATCGTACCTATCGTATCATGAACCGCCTATAACTACCTAGTTCACTCGTGTATAACTTTCCTTTGCCCTATTCACTTATTTTTATTAATCCAGGCATTTTTTCGAAGGAAGAAACGAAATACTTATCCATTAAAAAAGACACAAATTATGTACCTACTAGTAAGTACATAAATAAAAACATTTTATAGGCTTACCTTTCGGAGTTTCCAGGTAATCTAAAAAATGTTATTTCTGAGTGCGTTAGTGAAGAATTGATGCAACCAAAAACAGCACAATATATTCTATAATTGCTCTTTGCCATACTAAGTAAGTACTTCAACTTATTTTAATCAAAAAAACATAACACTCCTTTTTTCGGCAGTCGTGTAAAAATCGCACGCTTTCTGTTTAAAAAATAATACACCGTCCGTTGGTCACTGCGGCACATTCGCGACTGTTGCATGCCGAGCTCATGCCGAGATCCGAGCGCGTAGGTATAGCTCGCGCTTCGTCCGTTTGTATGAAGTTACACTACTGTTAGATACTATTACCGTGGCTGGGGTGCGCGTCTGCGACAAATTCCGACAACAGCGTCGATGTTACGATTATGAGACTCGGTTCTCGTAATCGTTACATAATTAATTTATTCTTCGTTAGATTACTTTAATGAAAAGGTGAATTTGTAAGTATGGCATTGACGCAGTGCTTCCTGGTGACAATGGAGAGTTATTGCCATAGAATCCTGGTTAATAACGAGGTGAGGTTAAAGTTTTACAATATAACATCTTAAAAACACAAATGTTGAAAAAAATTCCACGAGCGGGTTTTTTTTTTTCAACGTTTGTGTTTTCGTTATTTGTTCACAGTAAAATTTGCGTTAAAAATTATTTCAACATTTTATAATATAACATCTCGTTTTGGGTAACGTGATCGAATGTTGAAAACAAGCAGTACTTAAGAACACGGACATAGTCTGTTACTAAAGGTTTGAAAAAAGAGCAACCAGAATAAATTGCAAGCCACATAAAATAATAATAATATTTCAAGATTAAATAACTGCAAAAGAAAGTGTTTTTAAGGCCATTCATCAAAAACAAAATGGCATTCCGAACGAATGGATAAAACCACTCCAATTTTGAACTCAACAAGTTAGACAGTGAATCAATCATAAATCGTAAACGAAAGTATTCATCGCTCATTTCTCGCAAACAACATTCCGATGCTAAAATCGATTCGATTCGATACGCGAGAGCGAATGAAAATAACTGAACTTGCGATTCGCGGTAATTTCAGTCGAAGGTCGGCAGGGTTGACACTTAAAACATTTTTGAAATAGCGTATAGGTAGAAACTAATTAGTTAGTATTGAGGACAACAGCAATTAATTACCATACGTCAAAATTACAAATAGAGTCAACTTAACAGTTATTCAAGAACTAATCATATTTTAAATTTTGGTTGTCTTCGGATTTCTGTTTTCTATTCCTATATCATTTATTTGAAGGAATATCTTTCTGACATGTGCTTAAAACGTTCTCTATATTGATTGACCTGACAACTACTCGTATTTTTCACGGCTATAAATAAGATTCCCTTTTTTCTACACTATTCCTTGACCAACTTCTTAAATGACTTACATTGGATATTAGCTTTACATTGTCATCGGTTTTGATTTTCCCGCTTTTCAATCCACGTTTTCTCCACTAGGGCATGTACTTGTGAACCACTGCCAGTACAGTTCATGCTTCTTTTTTAAATATTTATAAAATTAAACGCCCACCCGACTCAGCCAGGAACCTGAGTCTTCCGCAATCCGGGCGGCTGCACTGACCGCTATGCTACCGGGAAGGCTGACGTAATCGCTAAATTTTGTCACTGCTTTTAAATTTTTTGAGTGGTTATTGCGGCATCTATCCAAAGGTTATTGCAACCGATGGCTATGCAGATTCATCTTTGCAGATGAAATACCACAAACTTTACTTCTTTTTTTATTTGTATTTAAAAAAGATCATGTCAAGAATTCCTGCAAGCGAGCCAGCTGACAACCCTGATCGCCACTTGGCAGGCGTAATGCAAACACGACCTATCGAAGTTCAAGCCCACCGCTCCGAATAACAAGCTTTGGGCATGTGGGAATAGCCCTCCGTACACTAGAAATCAATGGGAACATGCTTCCCTCTTCATATAAAAAACTCAATACTGATTCTTCTCACGCGGTCCACATGAATCCTGTAATTTTTATTCCGTGCACTAGTGTGGTGATGAATAAAACAAAATGTGTACGTAAGCAACTCCCATGTTGTTCCTACTCTACAAAATGGACAAAGCGTTCTCTCAAAGGGCAAAATGTTTTATTTTACGTCTTTATCAGAGATGTTAGCGAAAAAGGATATTTGAACAGTTATACCAAATTCAGATCATGCGCCCGCTTATTACATAATACAATTTATAAGAATGTTTGTTATTCACATGTATATTGTATATTGTAATGTGGGACTTCTCTACTCCTCCAGTGAGGAGGCTACAACACAATAAAAACACTCCACAATTTATAAAACAAGGTATTTTATTACAATAAAAATAAAAAGTAAAAATTAAACAATATAATGTTGGTATATTATTCAACTTCTTACAACAAGAGAAATTATGATATATTGCAATACCAATAAGTGTACCAGTAGTCCTGAGGTCAGTTTGGTCGACATAAGTAACTACTCGGTAAAGGAAAACATAAAAAACGACGGGTTGCACTCTGGGAGTGCCGGCAGAAGTGAAAACTTGAATATTAACGTTGTGCATTTTTGATATTTTGGAATGGTTAGGGAATAATTTTGCACGAATTGCTTTAATTATCAGTATAAAAGTACTCTCATTTATGTGGTAGAATACAATATTTATTTATTGGGCTATCGTACACAAACATGACAATTTATATTACATTAAAAAGTTATAATAAGTTATATTAAAAATTTATATTACGCCGCGCCAGCTGTCTACTCTCCATTCGTCTTACGAATTTTCGATCAGGTCACGTGTCCTGACGCGAGTTTAACATTTTTTACCCATTCCTCTACTCTCCATCCGTCTTACGAATTTTCGATCAGATTACGTGTCCTGACGCGAGTTTAACATTTTTTACCCATTCCAAAAAAAGTGCACAACGCCGCTAAAGAAGAAGAAACAATAATATAATGAGGGATAAATAAAATGTTTGGTTAGTAGATATCAATATGTAACGAATGTTAGGGGGGGATCCTCGTTGGTAGCTCGAAACAGCTCGTACAGAACACCTCTAGGCTCTAATCGGTCTGGGGCAGAATGTACCACGTTAGATATACCGTTACGACTATTATAGTATATACTATCCAAACTATCATGCAAATATATCAATTTACGAAACTTAAAATTGGTTTAAGATATTGCAATGTAATTGTCCTTACTTAGGGTTGTTGTTTGAGATACTGGTACATAATTAAGGATATTATTTTATCTTATCTTAGTGGTGCCTGCTGAGGTTTCCCTCTCCCAGTAGCACTTCGACCCATCCATGGCACCAGTATTCGACAGGAACTAGTTAGTTACTAGTTATCGACATTTTTTCTTTTAATAATTAAAAAAAGGGATCAGCAACTGATTTTAGTCTTTAGCAACATTTGAATACAGACCACCCGCCTGCTTCTTAGCTGTCATTCCGTAAAATTTCAATGATAAAATCTATGTTATTGACTTCTTGGCGGGAAAGTGAAGAGTCACCGTCTGCGGTTTTGTTTTATTTTCTAAAATGTGTGTTATGTCGAATATTATTGTGAAATAATGGCGGATTATTAACCGTTAAGTGTTCGTGAGTGTGCATGAGTGTTGGCAAATAAATCAAAACAGTACAACTTCACTTTTCAAATTGTCTCAAGAAGTCCGCCCGAGAACTTAGTAAAGCCCCACATCTTTACTGAGATACTCGAGGGGTTGGAGGGTATATAATTTCTCATTTCTCATTTCAAGAAAGAAATTTTGTTTATTTATGTATTACTTGTAAGAAAAATTACTTTGACACTGGCTAAATATGCTAATCCCACGAAGCCATCAACTAAAGAAAAAAAAACTATGTTATTTTTTGGCGCCGAAAATTGTGTCGAAGACTGGGCTTAAAGTGTCGAACACTGGTGCCAATACCCCAATTTAAAATGGTGGCTTCTTAAACGGATGTTGTAGTTATTTATCTAACCTAATCTCGTCATAGAATAGCCAACCGCTTTGATTTAACCAATTTAACGATATAAACGAACGGAGTCACAACAATTCATAATATTAGCAATGACGGTGTGTGGGCCGGCATGGGAGTGGGATCGAGCATTTGAACCGAAGGCACACGTGCGTGTTTTACTTATAAATAGTCTGGAGTCGGGAGGACCGCGGCTTCCGCTACCGACTGTTCGACTTTAGTACAGCATATATATATGTGTACATATTTAATAGTGCTTACATAATTTTTATGTTGATTCTTTACGTATACTAGGATGCATGTCAGTTTTGCGTTTATCTAGATTTAGATTCTTTATGTAGATATATAGTTCTCAAGTGGCGACCGCGAAGGTGGACCGACGACGATCTGGTCAAAGTCGCGGGATGCTGCTGGATGCGAGCAGCACAAGGCCGGTCGTTGTGGAGATCCTTGGGGGAGGCTTTTGTTCAGCAGTGGCCGTCTTTTGGCTGAGATTATGATGATGATGCATAAAGATATTTGGGTGCATTTGGTGGGAATGCCTATTACTTGAGTGTGAAAGCCGTATCATCGAATTTTGTTTCTTCGAAAACCTTTCAACGACATCTCTATACTGCGACGCCTTGTCAAATCAACGTCTTGTTACTGCGATGTTTCGTTACATCGAAAAACTGTACTGCGAACGATTTTACTGCGAAACTATCATACTGCGAAGCCTTGTTCAATCAACGTCTTGTTACTGCGATGTTATAAATTATTAAACTTTAGGTAAACACATTAACATAAACAAGTTGTTCCTTCTTATTTATTAATTAACGACAAACTAAAGGATCAACCACTAAATAAATAGAGGAAATAAAGATAATCAACGCTTTTCTTAAGTAACGTAATATCGCAGTAACAAACCGTCGATTGAACAAGCTTTCGCAGTAAAATCGTTAGTAGTACAGTTTTTCGGTGTAACGAAATATCGCAGTAACAAGACGTCGATTTAACAAGGCGTCACAGTATAGAGATGTCGTTGAAAATTTTTCGAAGAAACAAATTTCGATGAAACTGCTTTCGCATTCAAGTAAGCATCCCATTTGGGGGATGTGCTGATGTCGGGCTTATAAGATGGTAGCTAGTCAAGTGGTATGCGATAATAGGGATCTAATTTATGAAAGTATGCGATGAAGATCATAGAATGGACTGCAACTTTTGGCAAAATTCTGAAAACGCATTATATCAAGATAATATGCGTATTTCTCTTTCTGCGCCTTTCACAATTTGCGTACCTTTTTGTATTCAATGGAACTCATTCGCGTTTAACTTATTTCGTAGGTATCTTGTATTTACTAGAAGAGGTTGCGAAAGTGTTAATCATAAAAATATCCCCATAAAACAATTTCACAAATCACTTACCCATCAGGAGAAAGTTCAATTTCAGTCGTAAACTTATTTATGGAGGAGAATGAAGTGCAACGAAAGTAGCCATCTTGATGTCGCATGACGTCACCAAAATGGCGGCTAAGCATGTGCGGCGAATCTAATCCCCAGGAATGCACTGATACTGATAGCGACGTGGGGGTCCCGCTGAGATAAAACACGCTTCTGTGGGCTTTAACTTACTCTGTGCTGTGTTATGTGGTGCAATGTTTTGTCTGGAAGGTAATTCGTCTTTGTTGAAAAGCATGGTTTTAGTAGATTGATAAGGCGGCACATAAATCATAGGAATGTAGTCTTGATAACGTTGTAAATTAACATAATTTTTTTTGGATAATAAGCAATATAATTTCCGGCTAAATAAAACTACGCGCTGGTAAAATTACCAAAATAATAATACCAAATTAATAATTTTGCCAAAACAGAAAAAAACTATTTGGGCATAATTACAATATTGGCGTGTATCCTAATATAATTGTAATTATTCACATATTTTCACTGTATTGCTCTATTAAAATAGTTTTGTATGATGTAAGAATAGCTTACTAGCGTATACCGTCTAAACTGAAAAAAAAACTTAAAAGACAGACTTAAAAACCTGTAACAACTTCTTAACGTGCCTGTCGAAGTTCTAACTTGCATTATCACAACTTAAATCAATTGTTAGTCGAAACGATACCTATTTGTAGTAAATCTCTCGATAACATCGAAAGCAATAAATCTATCAACCGTTAACTTTATGCCTTATTATGTAACAATACACTGTTAAACTACTGTGTGTCATTAGGAAGAAATAGTGATCGAAACAAATTGACAAAAGTTACATCAACCATATGGAATTGAATTACTTATTGAGGTAATACTTATACACAATGTTTTTAATAGAATAGAATAGAATAAGTACATAAAGATAAACATTATTGATCTTACAACTTCAACTAATATCATTGTCCGAATTCATTGTATCAAAACTGACACACATGTGAAATTAAATAAAATAATTTAAGAAAAAAAATGTTTGACTTTAACATAACTGCTATACAATGTTATGTATATGTACTGTTGTTGTACCTATTACCAAATAAATAAATAAGAAACACCATTATTAAATCTATAAGCTACTTACGTGAACAAAAAACTGAGTAGGTGCAATGTGCTTGCGCGCACGGAGGAATGTAAGATTTTATAAAGTTAAACTTCATTCAAAATTTTAACATTTTCGAATGTCGAATTTTGCCTACTATCACAACGTCACACGAAGTTAAATGTATACTTACAGCAAAAGAACTATTCCGCATTCACATTTTATTCGATTGGAATTTGCGACAGGACTCTTGTGTAGTAAGTATAGTCGTTCACCTAACTATTGATTCCAGTTTGTCAATCTAGTTTGTTGAGAATTGGGTTAAATTATACGAGACTTTGTCGGATGTCGTAATCGTCACATCGACGCCGACGGAAACTGTCGCAGACGCCCCAGCCTCATTACGGATTGTGAACGACAAATTGGATGAATTATGTTGAATTGTATTAATCGATTGCTTTAGAAATTGTTTGACTTTTGTGGTAAAGGATTTAATCGAATTCAAGTCATTTGATCGGAGTGACCTAAGTAGTACAGATATCAGAGTAAGATTTAAAGACTAGATTAGATTTTTTTTAATTTTTATATCATAGTAGCTGAACGGAAAAATGCACGGGTTGAATGCGAGAATCGTGGTTCAATCCCTACTGAATTGAACCTATGCCTAACACAAATATATTAGCTTTCTAGGTGGATTAAAAGGACTGATAGGTATTAATGTGTAATATGTGCATTCATAACAATCTGATATTTCATAAATACTCCGTCAATTTTAATTGTTAATATAATAATTTCATTAATCCAAAAAGTATGAGACAACAGTTTTTTTAAAGATTTCAGAGTGGGTCTAGTTCAAAAAGTCGTTTGTATTCATGAGTACTAACACCTGCCTGGGAAAACAACGATTTATAATACACGGTGTAAATTCATATGTAGTAGAATTTAAACACGGAAGAGCTCGATGGCGCCGTGGCATGTACGGTCTTGCTAACTTAACTTAATAAACTTTGTCGGATATCGTAAGAACATAGACTCCCGCCGGCATCGGATGTGGTCACAAACGCCCCAGCCTCATTACTGATTGTGAACGACAAATTGAACAAATTATCTCTAATTGATTGCTTGACGAACTGTTTGACTAACTGATGACTTCTGGGGGAGAGGAATTAAATCAAACAATTAAGCATACAAGCAAGAACTGAAGCTTAATGGTCGGAAAGGAGCTTCTGATAGCCTTGCCCTTAGTGAAGCCACAGAAGAGAGATTGTGAAGCGTCCATAGGCTACAGTGTCAGCTTTCCATCAAGCAAGTTGTATGCTGTTTACCGGCGCAATATTATACAGAAAGTTTGGTAATACCTGTAAAATCCCGATTATAACAGATAGAGAACAGAGCCTAGAACCCCGGAAAATTATGAACATGCTTGGAAAACACCAACGGCCACAATACTGCCAAAATATTAAGATTGTTTGTTACAAATCAAAATTGCAAAAAGACAATCCTTCTAGCTCAGCCTCAGCCTCGCCTTCACCCTCACCCTCAGCTTATACATTGTTCTTAGTCGTCAATGTAATTCAATACATTTGAGTTTTTTTTTCATTAAAAAATTAACTGGGGTGGCGCAGGAACCCAAGGTGGGTTTTGACCTCCGATAATAACTGCCGCCACTTCTCCCGATCCCGCGCCACTTCCCGCCAGTTCTCAACGAAAATAAATAGTAGAAATAAAAGTGTGGAAAAGTGAGTCTTCGTAAATATGACACAACACCCCGTATAGAAAAAACAGCCAGCTCGTTGCATCTCGATCAAAGCAATCAAACATTAGGACGCAGTGTCTATCGGCGTAAACTAGCAAATTACTAGCATTAACTTGTGTCGAACTTTGCGTCTAACACAATGATATTCGCAATAATAATCAAATTTCTAATGCTACGGCCACACTATCGCGCCATCGCGAACATTTGCCGTTTTCACGACAAGTAATAATGACTTTTTTGACCGTGTTCTGAAATGTGACTATTGTTTGGCCCGACGTGTAGTGAAAACGGAAAATGTTCGCGATACCGCGATAGTGTGGCGGTAGCATAATACAGAAACCAATATAATAATTAATCTGTCGTCTGCTGTGCTGTGACACAACATTTTAATTGTTTGTAGGACGGATCTTGTACTAAGCAGACGAAAGCTTAAACAAGGAATTTACTTAGTTACTCTGTTTGAAAGGTTAAATTCACGCTCTTTATGGTCACATTAATGTAGATAATATGTATTTGCTTAACAAAATGCATTGTAGAGAACCGCTGCGGCTTGTAGGCTGTTATCCTACACCTTTTGGTTGCAAAACAGCTGGGTGATTGTAACCATGCGTAGGAAGGACCTAACCGCGTATCCTAGTAGGCGTATCGCTACATGACTGGCGCAGTTAATTACAAGACTTGTTCACTTCATTATAATTTATTTGCATTAGCCTTTAGTAGGTATGCGGGAGCGCTGATCAGTGCGGCCTAACCGTTAAAATGTATTGTCTGTCCGGGTGCTTAGTGGGAGTTTAGTTTGACACTTGATCACGATAACGAAAATCAGAATTTCTATGGCAAATTTTTAACTCTTCTCGTAGGTATGGGGAGGAGGCACTGTTTCAATGCCATACAAATTTTCGTTTGCGTTAACATAAACGAATGTAAATAAGAAACACGCACTAGATGTAAGTAAGTAAGTAAAACATTTATTGCTTCTCTTTAACCTTAAGAAGATTACCCGTCAACACCACCGGAACAGCACAAGCTAGTGCTTAATATACTAACATAGTTATAAGTTATATATCTACTAACAATAATTGTTTTTATATTGTATGTATGTTAGTCTGTAAGGTATTTATTATATGGGCCCCTTGGTTTTTTTACTATCTTGTACATTGTGTGTTGCCTGAAATAAATGATTTATTATTATTATTATTTAACGAAAGAAGAGAATTAAAACGTTTATACCAGCCATAAATATACTCTATTTTGTTAACGTGATTGAATGACATCTGGAAGGACAAATAAAAAGGAAGGAAGGGAAAAAATAGTAATACACAATATCTTGTTCTATTCCATATCTTTGTTATTATGTTTCAATGAACTGAATTATAAACGTTTTCAAACCGGATACATATTATGTGAAAATAATAATTAATAAACTTAAAGACTGGACCTCAATGTTGCGTATCCGATTTTTAATTAAAATGTTTCATAACGCATATGAAACAAAAAGAGATACGAGCCGAGGGGTATCTCTATAGCAAATTAAAAATAAACTTCGGAGTGAAAGTGAGGAGATAATTGCGATCGCTATCTCAACACTTTGATAATTGTTTTCTAGCCATTAATAGAATTGAGGAGCTCGATGGCGCAGTGGTTAACGTGCCCGGTCTGCGAGTGGTGAAGTTAAGCTTCTTTCGCAAAGGCCGGTCATCGGATGGGTGACCATGACCACGAGACCAACGGCTTTACGTGCCCGTAAAGCCGTTTGTCCCGGCTGCATTAGTAGTCGTTAACAACCTCCAATCCCCACTGGGCCCGCGTGGTGGTTTATGGCCCGTTGTCCCTATCCATCCATAGGAAAGGCTCGTGCTCCAGCAGTGGGGACATAAAAAAGAGCTGACGAATAGAATTGTTATTGTATCAAAAGTTTTACGAGCTTGTTTATCTATTTATTTCGTTCAAGGAAGATTTTACAGATAAATAATATTTATAAGTAAATTTAATAGCAAATGTATTAATTAATGCTTTTAACAAATCTTGATTAAATTACAATACAAAATAGTTTTACTGCTCCAACCCACGAACTTTCAACATCCACCTGAGCCAAGTAGTCTTTTTACAGTTGCTATTTTAGTTTTGACACAAAACCTAGATACCTAATCTAAATAAAAATTTAATATAAATCGAAAAAAGAAATATTTTCTTCTACCATCGATTCAAACTGAATTTTTACGAAATCCTGTGTTAAACATTTAATACAGCGATCTCCGAGAATCAATTTGTCCGCCCCATTTGAAAATACCATCTCTAACAGCGTGTTGTTATAGTATCCCCATAAAAGTTATAAAGTCGACGGCCGTTTAATCACTCGAGAAAGGAAGTATTCGATTACTTTCATACTCGCTCTGTTCTCGATTACGAAGTTTCCCAAGGCACTGACGACTGATAAATTGGATTTATAGAAGAGAGAACGTAAATAATTACATTTTTCGTCTACAAAGCGATAGGAAAGGTGGAAATTAAAGCTAACTTAAGCAGATAGCAACCTCTTTCGATCAAATATGAAAAAAGACTTACGGCCTCGTTGGAAAATTCAACCATATTGTCTTCCCTCAATTTATGGCTTCGGGAGGTTAGCACAATTAGCCAGTGTCAAAATTTTATGATATTGAATGATAATAGGAATGATTGGTTATAAATAATATTTACCCCAAGTTCCTTGAGTAACAGTAAAGATGTGGGGCTTAAACTGAGATTTTTCGAGGACTTGAGAATTTGAAGAGTAACGATGCACTGTTTTGTTTCATTTGCGAATACTCATGCACGCTCACGAAATACCATTATTTCATATTCATATTCGACATAGCACAATTTTTACATAATAACACAAAACCGCAGGAGATGGCTCTATACTTTCCCGCCAAGAAGTTCGTCAAAAATTATTATTGTAAAATCCTTTTTTTTTATAGCTTGGTTCGGTTTGCATTATTATGAGCCAATGTAAACGTTAGAAAATAATAAAAGAACTGTATAAACACATTTTTTTTAAGACAGACACTGAATTGTTTTGTCATGAATTTATCACAAAATACTTTAAAAGGTTTGCGTATAACATTTCAATACTAACGTTTTTTTTCCCTCTTTATTTAATTTGGGGTTTTTGTCCACATGTATATGCCAGCCCCATTGTATCTTCCCAGTTAATCTTAAACTAAGCTTATAAAAATAAAAGTTATCCTAGTTAATAAAGGTATGAAAGGAATCACTGTGGGTTACTCTTGAAACACAATTGCAATAATCAATTTCCAATCCCAAATCTAAAAAATTCAAGTGGCACTCTTAAAAGCGATAATAGCGCTATATTGGAATTAAATTGCGTGGAATTGAGTGAACAAATTATTATCGAGATGGGGCGTTCGGAAATTGCGAAACTTATCCCAATATCGATACATATTAATCGCATTGGAATTGTATTGAGATTGAGTTTGCGTCAAGAGTAGCCTACCTGTTCAGTCAACTTTACTAATATACACAATTTTTTAGCCAGATCAGATTTTGGTTTCGATAAAATATTTTGAATTAATCCTACGTCTTTAATATTTAATTCAAATTTTATTGAATAGTGATTCCCTTTCGGCTCGGTTCTTGACACAGTCCATCAGCATAGTGTTGCACATCTTCAATTTTGTCACAAGAGTTGCAATTAGGTGAGACAGCTTTCTTCATTAGGTAAATATGTAAACTTCGCAGATGATAGTGTCCCGAACACAAGCGTATAGCAAAATTAATATACATTTAAAATATTTTATAAAATACAGTGAAAAAATTAAACGCCCACCCGACCCAGTCAGGAATAGAACCTGGGTCTTCCGCAATCCGGGCGGCTGCACTGACCGCTATGCTACCGGGAAGGCTGACGTAAGCGCTGAATTTTGTCACTGCTTTTTTAATTTTTGAGTGCTTATTGCGGCACAGTGCCATCTATCCAAAGGTTGTTGCAACCGATGGCTATGCAGATTCATCTTTTCAGATTATTAAAATATTTTATAAATATTTAATTCAGCTTCAGTGCAGCAATTAGCACTTGAAAATAAAAAGTAAAAATTAATATAGTTTCTATTCGATTCACTAACGTTTTGTTTTTTCTTGTTTCAGGTAAGCACTGTCAAAGGATCTATCCAGCCATCTCTCTCACTCCTGTGACATTTGAGTTAACCAAGCTTAATTTACACGCCAGTGGAAGGTATGTCAGCCAATTGGATTAACTCATAGCCACTCTGCTTAATTCAATTAAACATGGCTTTTATGTGGTTCACCTTGTAAAGTATACATTCTACGTTACAGAGCAATGTGTAAGGACTATATTAGGAAAAGGATTTATTCATTTATTAAGGATAACAAAAAAAAACGTATGTAGCAATGTTTAAAGACATTTTTGAAGGTACATTTTGTAGTTATAACTTAATTACAGCTTGACATATCATGCCTTATATGCAAGCTTAAAGAAGATATGACCGCTTTAAAGAAGTAGCGAACGTAAGGATATACTTATTGATATAGTTACTAGTGTGGTCGACATTCGACCGTTTCATAATAAATAGTTGTACAAGGCCGTGATAATTCCCGGCTAGTTGAACCAACATTTATTTTTAAGGACTCCTCCATATAAACTTTAACGATACCAAATTTCACATTTCAGTGCGCGCAATGTGCTTCGAAAGGCAAAATCTGCGTTCACAAAACCATCAATCATTTTTTAGGAACAATCATAGATAATATCACTATCACTATTCTATCATTAATCGTTTCAATTTACATCAAAATCAGTATACTTACATGGCGTACCTGAAATAGGGTCAGTGCAGCCGCCGTGCTATCCGGCCCGGGTATTCATCCGTGTGCATTAGCTATTCACCAGCCGCTCATCTCCTGCCGCTTTCATAACCGAAGAATCCTTTCATAGGAGCCCATTCAGCCCGCATAGGCGCCCCGAGCCTAGAATTGTAAGTGCCAGGACGTATGCAAGCGGTCCAAACTGTGGTCCAAGCGTTAAGAGACAGCGTTTTAGTCGGATAAATGTTACAGTATTTTTTTTTTACTTTTGGCAAATATATGGGAAATATATTTTATTTCACCTGACGATAAGTGAAGATAAAGGCACGAAGGATTATTTAACACCATTCTTAACTCAGTTAACAACGAAAGTCGATGATCAAGACAGAAATCCAATGAAGCTAAAGTTTCAGTACAAAGTGAGTAGACTTTCAGATATAGAAATAAAATTGCATAACAACAGTATACAGTATCGTTTTTACAAAATAACACAATGTACAAACAATTATGGCAAAGGTAGACTTATCTCAAAAATAGTTTTTTCCAGTTAGCCTAAAATGGAATGGGAGCTTCATGTAAAAGTGGAAACAACCAAAGTGCAAACAAATATAATAAACATTTATATTACTACTTTTATTTTTTAATATTATTATTAAATCAGAATTATGTTAGAAAGCCAGAAAACTAATATACTTATGTTATTAGTTTAGCTAATTACTGAATCCATACACAGATAGACGTCTGTAGTCTAACCTGAACCTCGATTTTTCGTTCTTTCCAATCTTTCCGTTAGTCTATTGTCATTATTGTTATTGTATAGTATTATTGTATTTGTCCGTGCTTCGGAAGGAACGTAAAGCCGTTGGCTCCTACTGCATTAGCCGTCGTTGACAACCACCGCACTAGGCCCGCTTGGTAGTTTTTATAGTCTGGTTTTCCTCTGTTGTTTCCATCCATAGAAAAAGCTCGTGCCCCAGCAAAGGGGACATTAAAATAAGCTGGTCAGTGATAAGTTTTAATTGTGGACTTCTCCTGCTGACCGTACCTCTCTGTAGGTGATCGCTCCCGTTTTTAAACTGCACATAACTCCGTTTAACGACGCAAGTGTGAGGCGACTGGTGGTTGTTAACTATTTCGGGGTACGTGTAATGCGTCGCATTGTTGGCAGCAGCCAAAGTGCACGGAAAGTAATACCCGCAGTGTTATGACATTTAAATTTTATGTCTCACCCACGTCTTGTTTTCTTGACTTTTATATTGTGTTGGAAATGTCTGTGTTTGTTTTCCACAACATCGGCATCTTTAAAGCACTGTATCTAGATTATATTCCGATCCTAACTCCTCGGAGAATCTTGTATCGGACAAGGACTCGGTTGCGTGATTCCATCCCTTCTAAAAACCTCTGGTTTCACGCCACCTACTAATCCAGTTAGGCTGTAAAGGCCATATGCGGCTAATAGACGCTAGTACCAAAAAAAAGGTTTAATCTGGTATATTAAAGCGTTCAGCACTCTTGTTTTGTCAGTTTAACAATCGTCCAAATCTCAAATGTGCTACATTTAAGATTTGCATGTTAAAATAGCAAAATTGATGTAATAATAGCCCGTATTTTATAAAAGCTTTACTCGGTGTTCTATCTACCAAATCGAATACTAGCTTTCACTTAGTAAATCCACCTGGCAAGCACAAGACGACGATTTCTTGATCATCTTCATCATATTTGCTTTGGCTCTTACTCCCAAATGTGTATATAATGAGATTTATATACACATTTTGAAGTAAGAGTTACTGAATTTCTTGAATTTGGCGTAAAATTTCAAGTCTTAAAGAATCGTGTCAGGGTGATGCGCATAGACTTTACTTTTGTAAAGCCCTGAGGATAAAATATGTTTCTTCTGTTATTCATTGTATACACTTATCCACACCAAAATCACGTAACTTACAAATCTTCACCTAAAATAATTCACCATTTTTTATGCGTTTACATAGACGTTTTTATAAACTATAACGCAACATTTTAGTAAATGTATATATTTTAAGGTTTTTAATAACGTTATACTTACAAAGGAGGTAGTACTTAGTACTACTTAGCCTTCAGCTAATCTGTGTGATACGTCGCATAAATGTTTTGAATTGGAATTTAATATAAATTACATTATAGTCGCTTACTAAATTAATTACTTCACCTAAATCCTGATTGAAATAGCTTCAAAACATGGCTGAGTTAACAATTGACAATCGAATTCAAACAAGAATTTGAATTTCCAAATTCAAATTCTTGTATAGAATTCTTTTAGTTTTCAAGTATTGCTAGAGCAGTGAACATGTTACGTGACATACTAAGTAATGGAAGACGGAATCAAAACAAGGAACAACAACGTGTGAATGTTCAATTCCGTTAATGTATAATTTACGAGGGCATTACAACTTCACGAGTCTCATGGCCTATTTAGCGTGTTTTGTAAAACTTGTTGTCTTTGTACTGTTTGTTTGAGTCCTCTTCCTAGCTCCTTTATTTAATATTTTAGTATTTAAACACAGATTACTGTGGTGGTAAGTGGCTTAAAATTAATGCTATTAATTTTTTTTATTAAAAAGCTCTATTTAAAATGTTAAATTTTGATTTAATAGTGAGCTTGTGATAATACTGTGCAACAGAGCCGGAGTCTAGTTATCTATACATAGATAAAAAAAGATTACAATACGTAGCAACTAGACTATAAAGTCTCGATTCTGTTATATTTCCCATAGTCCAAATATCATAATCAGGTCACTGAGCCACGATTATGGTCGTTCTTAAATATCAGATTCGAGGTTCACGTGAGATGAACACCAAGCTCCTCCATGTAGGGTAGTGGCACTAATGTCCGACAGGAACCCGTGATCGACCCTATTTTTCTTTTATCGTTAAGAAATGGGGGTATACAGCAACAAACAATTGAATACAGACCCTATGCTTCCTAGCCGTCATCCAGTAAAATGTCAATGAAATTCCATATTAATTTCGGCGATGAAAACTGGTGTCGAACACTGCTGCTACTAAATCTATATATATACTAATATTATAAAGACGAAAGCTTTGTATTTTTGTATGTATGTATGTGTGCAACGAATAAACTCAAAAACGACTGGACCCATTTTTTAAAAATTCTTTCACCGTTAGAATGGTAGCATTCAGTAAAAAATAGCCTATGTTACTCAGCGCTAATGTAGATTAGCGCTGAGTAACATAGGCTATTTTTTACTTTCTTTATTTTAAGTGCTAATTGCTGCACTGAAGTTGAATTAAATACTTATAAAATACAGTGAAAAAATTAAACGCCTACCCGACCCAGCCAAAAATTGAACCTGGGTCTTCCGCAATCTGGGCGGCTGCACTAACCGCTATGCTACCGGGAAGGCTGACGTAAGCGCTGAATTTCGTCACTGCTTTTTAATTTTTTTAAATGCTTTTATAGCAGCAGAGTGCCGTCTATCCAAAGGTCATTGCAACCGATGGCCATGTAGATTCATCTTTACAGGTGAAATACCACAAATTTGATAACACAACGCTATAGTGAATTTTACTTTTTTATTTTAAGTGCTAATTGCTGCACTGAAGCTTAATTAAATACTTATAAAATACAGTGAAATTACGTCAGCCTTCCCGGTAGCATAGCGGTCAGTGTAGCCTGTAGATTGCGGAAGACCCAGGTTCCCGGCTGGGTCGGGTAGGTGTTTAATTTTTTCTATACTTTGCACAAAATTTAGTATATATACTTAATTAAACTACAACTTAAGTGTATCACTTGCACCGCACACCAAAAGCGTATGCCCCATGCGCCCTACCGTAATCACGCGTTTATTTTTGCCAGTCGGCCATTTATTACAATGACGGGTCTGTATGTATTAGTCGCGGCGGGGAGAGTTGATGGATGGGCTCGTTAATGTCTAATCTGAGTCTGACATTATTTTTTTTATGAAAAAGAAGCCTGTCATTAGCCCAGTGAGCTTACAAAGGTCGCAGGCATAATTTATTTATTTATTCTGTGTAGGTAAATAGGTACCATATAAACTTACAGCCTGTTCAGTCAACACGCTTATATGCTATTCTTAGAAACCGGTTACGTAATTGATTTTTTTAAAAGAGAAACAAAAATACCCTATATGAACACTGATTTATTTAATTAATGAAAAACTGTTAACAAATTCTACTCTGAATTAAAAGCACTAGAGAGCACGTCCGTTCCGTCCGAGCGCCTGAAGCAAAGTGGCGAGCGTTCGATGCGATGCTAAACGCCTCCCGCCAAGGCATCTCCTTCACTTGACACTATATAATTTATAATGAAACGTCGCTGTCATCTAGTGGTAAGAACCGACCTCAGACTGGGTTTGATTCCCAGGATGGTACTTTCCAAGTGGAGGACGAGCTCCTCAATACTAGATATATTTTTTAGCAAGCATTATATAGCTTTTACCAACGTTTTTTTTAAAGAGTTCACTGTTGGTTGGAGAGAGAGAGGGAAATTTAAGATAAGCTGTATAGATTGTGTGTGGGATGATACGTATGGAATGCGAGTGACTGTCGAGGTGACGGCTGACAGGGGAGAGTGGAAGAGACGGACATTTTGCGCCGATTCCAAGTAACAAGGGACTAGGGCAGGAAAAAGAAGAAACCTCAGTCGGCCTCAGTCGGCCTTTACAGCGTCACCGGACTTAATTGGCGAGCGTGAGCACAACAATAAATTGAGGAGCTCGATGGCGCAGTGGTTTACGCGCCCGGTCTGCGATTGCTAAGGTTATGCGACTTTCGTAAAGGCTGGTCATCGGATGGGTGACCAAAAAATTATTATCTTGACCTCCTCCGTGCGGAAGGCACGTAAAGCCGTAGGTCCCAGCATTAGCAGTCGTTAACCACCACGAATCTGCACTGGCCCGCGTGGTGGTTTTTGGGCCGTTCTGCCTATCCATCCATCGTGGTCCAGCAGTGGGGACATAAAATGAGCTGGCGGTGAGCCCAACGAGATACCGAAGCTGCAGCGCCTCCTGGTTATAAATGAGAAGAGTTAAAATATTACTTTACCTACAAATCGAGCAATAAAAATTAAAAATATTTAACGTCTTCGAACAGTACACAACACATAATATAATATCCGGCGTATTACCACCCTTTCACAGAATATGGGCGTGAAACAATGGCACTCGTTGCTGTTGTGCTTCGTCCGGTGAGTGAAAGTACCGGAGGCCAGTCTCTCACCCCTCCCCCCTTCCAATCCCTACTCCCTCCTCAAGATCCAACTCCATTTTCAAGGCCGGTAACGCATCTGTGATTACTTTGGTTTTGCGGGTGTCCAAGGGCGGCGGTGATGACTTTCCATCAGGTGACCCGCCTGCTCGATTGCCTCCTTTTAACATAAAATCAACCTTATGCCATCCACATAAACATTAAAGTCTATTGAGGAATTTTGACAGTTTTTGGTAGTCTGATCTGACAGGCGTGTGTACGATTTCAGTCCCAATTTTCCTGACACTGATCTACAGCACGGCGCTCCATTTTTTATTTATGCCGATACGATAATCTTTTAACCCTTATCTCGAAGATCTTAACCGCCGCATTCCGTCTTCGATTCATTCCTACACATCAGTCATTGTTAGTTTATCAGGGAGGGGGGACGTTCTATCGGCGTGGTCAATTTAATCCAATTTAGCTATGTCCCGGCTGCACTTAACTAGATTGATACGGACAGATGGCAGGATATGTGTGGATTATGTGTTGAACATTCAAATGGATAGCTTTTGAAATGTTCTTGGAACGTGAGGTCTAGATGTTTGTTACAAAATGGTGACTTATCTATCAACCAAATACTGACACATAAAAAACAATATAAATAAAACTGATTGACTAATCGACTGACTGATTGACAACGTACAAACCAAACCGCTGCCGCTGGACGCAGAGATTTGAAGAGAGGGTATACTATGAAGAGCTGGTCTACTAAAAAAGTTATATTGAAAATTCGCATCCTTAGGGGTTCAAAAAGGTTATTTAAGATTTGATAGCAATATTCGAAACTATACATAATTATATGATATAATTGTGATTATTAATAAGAGACACACGAAGAATTTTGCTCAAAAATTAGATTTTGTTTGGCGCTGTACCTAATAGGGTTATTTATTTGGACAAGAATATAATCAAAAACAAAGACGAAGCATCAAAATTTTCACGGTCAAAACCACATGAGTATGTGGTCAAAACACTGTCTTGGTTAAAACTTTTCCAAACACTTGGTAAAATAAGTCAAAACACGTATTGTTTTTAAATCGCATAATAATATATAAAAAATATACGTAAAAATATATATTTATGACAAAACTGTTTTTAGGTGTCTAAAGAATGTACAACGAAAACAGCCAACGATCGACCGTACGGTCGATTTATTCAGTAAGCCGGCTTGAAGTTAAAAATAAATATGTATGAATGTACATAACTTACACACAGAAAAGTGCATCGCAATTTGGCCCCTCGCCAGTCCAAAAGGAAATGAAAATAGTCTTGTAAAACGTCCACGAAAATCTCGCAACGGAGGGCGAAAAGTAGCGGAACGAATAAAGTCGAGTTGGTTATAAAATGCCACTGTTTGCTTGTCCAAAGTCAAAGTTAAGATTTCTTAATTTAAATTAACTGAATTGTTTAGCACTTTTTTATGGCTTTGAACAAGCAATCAGCCAATGAAAAAGTTTCTTTTACAAGTAATACTTATATAAACAATATTTCTTTCCTTTAAGATGATGATGATCATGATAATAGAAATGAGATGTGAGTATCTCAGTAAAGATGTGGGGCTTTACTAAGTCCTCGCGCGGACTTCTTGAAAGAATTTGAAAAGTGACGTTGCACTGTTTTGTTTCATTTGCCAACACCCATGCACACACACGAACACTTAACGGTTAATAATCCACCATTATTTCACATAATAAAACAAAACCGCAGACATGACTCTTCACTTCGCCAAGAAGTCCCTGTTTAGCACTTTTGAATCGTTCTAAAATTGGGTAGAGAGGGAAAATAAGATTGAATGGAATTGGGTAGGTGATTGGTTATTCAATAGAGAAACTTTCTAGCAACTGCCACAAAACGTTTAAAAAAGTAATTGTATGGGAATGGCAACCGACGTCACTGTTTTGTTACGTCAATTGAGTATTTGTTATTAACTTTTTAGGTAACAGTAACTTAAAAAAAATAGTTTAATGTTTTAAGGAAACGCTACGTGATTTAATTTATACGTTTAGCTCCTAGCATGGGAGATAAATCAAACAGCCAGTATGTTGTCTATAGCTTCGTGAGCTGAGCGCTAAGAGATTGTTTATTTTGAGTTTACATGTTATATACTAATTATTGCTAATGCTTAAGTATGTGCGTCAGCTGGAAACAGCGAGTGTGTGTGCTCTAGATACAAAGTCCGAGCTGACGCTACATCACTCCCCCCAAAAAAAAGAAAAGGGTAAGGTTTTTCTGGAATTAATTATAGCTGTTGTCTACATCCTTATTGAGGGACATATCTCATTCGAAATGACATTTACAAAAAATAGACCGCCGATGCCGCGCAGCCATACTCATTTTGTATGGGGAATAATTTAAAAAACCGCACGACAAATCGAAAATGTGAGATGGACGATTTGCACTTAAGTTAATTGGTGATTGTTTAGACATAGTTAGGTACGTTTTGATAAATGCTTAGGTTTTTAATAAAATTTTATTGCTTTTCTTTTTCAGTTACTTAAAACATAACCACAACAATAAATTGGAGTTACTCGGACGTGTTCATAGTGTGCATGAGCTATTATTTAGCGGCGTTGTTAACGAAAAGCAAACAAACAATTGTAGATGCCGAACAAGAGGTACGACAAACCGGTCTTACTTTTTTACCAATAGGTATAAGAGTAGTTAGTAAAGCATTAAAAGTTGTTGTCAATAGAATACTATTGTTAACAATTTTTGACCCTTTAATTCGAATTGTACATTTAAGCCTACGGCATGATCTCAGAGCTAGTCAGACTAGAGACACCTAGGAAGTCGCAGGGTGGGATTCGGAGTCTGCTGTCCGTGGTCCCACTCTCCACTCTCGCGACATGTGATGAGATGGTGCAAAAAGTTTTAGTGGGTATGCCCCACTTCTTCTGAATCCCTGTCGAGCCCTCCGGTCTGGACTGGGAGGCGAGAGCTGAGCCAATACATGACCAGCAAACTTTCATATGCCCGCTGGTATCGGTAAAATAGATTTCCCCCTATAAAAACTAATTTATATTAGAGGTAGGAACTATAAGATAGATATCAACTGAACGCCGCCACTCGTTTTCATGATTTTTGCTAAACTTTAAATGATATTGTAGGAAAAACTATAAGTAGTGTGTTATGAATTTATAGGTCACTCTAATTGTAAACACATTCCCTTTGATACTAAATATATATTTTTCATCCCTCCATCTCGGAAAGAGTATTTTTGCTCTTCGATATCTGAGTGCAAAAGCCGTTTTTATCCGCTAGAGGATAAAGTAAATTGAATTTAGAACATCGTGTGCACTAAGTTTGTGAATTCAAAACATCATTAAACCTATTTACTTCTACATCCATGGTGCCGAATTTATCATTACACAAGTCACTAACACCAACATTAGAGTACCTAACAAAAATATTACACTCAACTTAAGTAACTGTAGCAAAGTTACTTTCAATTTTTCCTAATTATACCTAAATATTATTTGTTATAATTTAAAAATTATCCTGTAATACTTACCTATCATAATGTAGTAGTTAATACCTAAACTGAAATAAAAGTATCTTGTGATTGTAAATGTTTTTTTTTGCATTTAGTCATTTCCTCGCTGAGGTGGGATGAAAAGTTACGTGTTGCACTCGAGTGCAAAGATTTTTCACCTCGTGCTCTTTTGATTCCCTCGCTAACGCTCAGGATTCTAATTTTTGAATCACTTGCTGCGCTCGTGATTCAATTTTAGAATCCTTCGGTTGCTCAGTCATCAAAATTGAGCACGCGGTTAAAAAGCAACTTTGCACTCTTGTATAACAAATAACTATTGTTTATGTAATACGATAATTTTCATCATATATCAACTTAACCGTGACTGCACTTTTGGCTTTTTTTGGCCGTGGGCGCACCCTTAATATTTCCAACTTTTCAACTTTCCAACCGATGTGACAAAGAGAATTTAACGATGTGAGTGATATGACGCCGAAACACAAATTGTCAAAACTTAACAGTGGATTTTTTTATTGGAAAACGCACAGAGAATAAAAAATAAATTCGAGAGTGTAGCAAATTTACTCTAGTTTGTTTATGGCCAAACTTCATCATACAAAAGTAGGCTCTAAATATACAAAACTTAGGTTTTAAGCCGCTTGGTCGGGTCTGGGCGTTTACGCCCAGTTGGGGTTTGACGGAATTGCTCTGAGGGTGAATTAACCCGCTTGGCATCAGAAGGGTCAAACATCACTGTACACATGCCTGCACAAACTGTCATAGACTTTGTACTTTAGACATAAAGCATATAGCTGAAAATGTATTGAAGAAATTGTCAGATTTTGATAGGTTTGGATAGGCACAGGCGTCTGACGACTAAACACAAGAGTTTCATTGTACGTCCTAATGAATAAGTTAAAAAAAAAGTTAAATATGGTAACGACATACTTTTTTGGGAAATGTCGTTTCTTCTATAAAATATATATATTCTGCAGTTTCTTGCGCCTATTGTTCCCCTCAGCTAAAAAATAGACGTCCTGAATGGGTAGTAGGCAAAAAATATTTTGACTTTGACTAAAGAGACTAATGGTAAATACCCCCCATAAATCTTCCCGCACAAACCACAAAATGGCCTTATGATGTCAATCTGAAAAATAAGGAAAAGTTTATATAAAATCGCGCTTATTCACAACAAACATTCGATTAGTGATGTGCTTATAGCGTATTAGAAATAATCTTTAAAAAAAACCCAATGCAAGTGTGAGACAGAGACACGTGCCGGATAAGTTACAATTTGCTCTACATGTGAGTGATTTGAGATGATTGTGGTTTCCCGTTCACCACCTGCTTCTAAAATAACGCTGGTAGCTTATGTACCTACAGTATCTGCATTTTTTTTTGTTTAGTGAAGAATAGGAATGTTGACAAGAACAATAAAAAATAAAAACGTATTGTCAGGAGGGTCCTCACTCTGCAGCCCTGGCCACCGGTAGCTTGGGCCCTGCCCCGCTGCTGGTGGTACTAGGATTAGGTTTTAATAAATAATAAAGAAAATAAATAAAGGTGATAATAATAATTCATTTCAGAACATTAAACGTATAAATGTAATCACGTAACGGTTCATGATTATTTACATATTACTAGCTGACCGACTTCGTACCGCTTTGACAGTTTCCATGACAACAAAACAAACAAATCATTCGTCCGCTTAAGAAGACCCGTATCCTATGATGGACCCCTATAGCAGCTCCACCTACCAGGTCCAATTGTAAATCTAAACCATTCTCGAATCTACTTGAACACACACAGAAAATTTTATCCAAATCGGTCCAGCCGTTTAGAAGGAGTTCAATAACATACACACGCACAGAAGATTTATATGATATAAAAAAATTTTACGCAAGTATTATAACAAACTACATTGATATTGTTGATTAATTTCGGCGAGTTGGATTGAGCCACGATAGCATAATTGGTAGTGCACCTGACCCGGCATGTCATGGGGTGCGGGGCGGGTTCAAATCCCGCTCGTGGATTTTTTTCAATACGTAACGGTTCTACGAAGCATGAATTTCTGTAACATTAAAAAGTTAATAATAAACTTGAGAGTTTAATAAGACTGACGGTACAAAATCTCAGAGTAATAACTAATGATGATGATGATGATGATGATGATGATGATGACGACGACGACGATGACGACGACGACGACGACGACGACGACGACGACGACGACGACGACGACGACGACGACGACGACGACGACGACGACGACGACGACGACGACGACGACGACGACGACGACGACGACGACGACGACGACGACGACGACGACGACGACGACGACGACGACGACGACGACGACGACGACGACGACGACGACGACGACGACGACGACGACGACGACGACGACGACGACGACGATGATGATGATGATGATGATGTCATCCTTTTATCCCTTATCAGGGGCATAGGACTCGTAGAAGGGACTTCCTAATAACAAAGAGCTTTAGTTATTGTTCTGAGTACAAAATAGTGAAGTTATTATGAGTAACAAAAAAAGAAAAGAAAGGGAGTTATAATAATCATAAATAATATTTTGGTCACAAACGATGATATTAAAAAAAAATCTTACTATACAAATTCTTTTCTTCGTTAACGTGAACGAATGCTAAATAAAAACTGAAAATAATACTTGCACTAAGCGGTGCGTTGTTGAAAATATTAAAGTATTTTACCATTTATGTCTACATTTATATGGCATAGTTATGGTGCGATCTATTTTTGTCTACTGGATGTAGTTAAAGCATTGTATCCTTGCTTGAACACACAATACGAAGACGTTTTTCCGGACTGTGATTGTAGGATGGCAGCCGACATTGCCATCCGAGTGGTCTTCACGGGCGGCGGAAAGCCATTTCCTTTTCCAGTTTCAGGAAACGATCATTTCTGTATTGTCTCTTGTCTGTGGTCTTAACAATGCTTAAGATTTTTCCTTATTAGAAAACGGCCAATACTGACTGGAATGTCTTTTGTTTGTAGTCTGATTTTTTTAAACGTTTTTCCGTTTTAGGAAACGATCAATTCTGAATAATCTCTCGTCTGTGATCTGATCTATATTTAAGATTTTTAAGAACTGGTATACGAGCTTAGCACTCCTGGCCCGCCTGGTGGGAAACGGACACAGTCTAAAACAGCTTGTGCCACCTTGAAACTTCCGTTTTTATGCTTTCATTTATGCTTACATGCCCTGCAATTTTATTAGATCTAATACCCTTTAAACTGGGGCAGAGTAATACAGTATAATGAAATATTTATAAAATACAGTGAAAAAAATTAAATGCCTACCCGACCCGGCCAGGAATCGAACCTGGGTCTTCCGCAATCCGGGCGGCTGCACTGACCATTATGCTACCGGGAAGGCTGACGTAAGCACTGAATTTTTACACCGCTTTTTAATTGTTGAGTGCTTTTAGCGGCGCAGTGCCATCTATCCAACGGTAATTGCAACCGATGGCTATGCAGATTCATCTTTACAGATGAAATACCACAAATTTGATAACACAGCGCTATAGTAAATTTTTCTTTTTATTTTTAAACTTCAGTGCAGCAATTAGCACTTAAAAATAAAAAGTAAAATTTACAGTATAATGATTCACAACATACTTATTAAATCATAATATAGATAGGGTAGTGAACCAGTGGTCGACAGGAACCGGTGATTGACACTTTACTTTAGATTGGTGACCTTAGCGACAATTTAATACAGATCACCTGCATCCTAGCTGTCTAGGCACATTTAAAAAAAAAGTTATATTTTATGATGTTACATAAATTAAATTTTTATCTTGTTCCGGCCTTTTCAGTTGATTTTCTATTTTTGGAATATGTTGTCTAACACTGGGTTTAAAGTGTCGAACACTGGAGCACTACTATAAAAGGTTATAAGTAGAGATGAATACAACGAATAAATAAAAAATATACTGTAAAAGTTAAATAAATAATTAAACTTATGAGATCATAGGCACACACATGTATCAAAATACATTTATTATAAGTAGGTAAGTATATATACGATGTACATAAAAAAACTTAAACAACAATATTATTTGACTTTTAGGAGATCGTTTTCCTGGTTACGTCAATTGAATTACGAAGAATAAACATAATTATGACGCATCACACTTGTGATGAATAGAATTTTGTTTATAGTAACAATAAAAACTAAAATTAAATGACACTTATTTTACATTTGGTGTAATTTTATATAATGTAATTAAAAAATGTAGAACGCCAATTATGTACGCACATCATCATCGTCATCATCATCATCATCATCAGCCTATACTAGTCCATTGCTGAACATAGGCCTCTCCAAGTGCACGCCACTGAGAACAAAAACGCACATATCATCGCCATTTAAGAGTCCTATTACTAGATAGATTTAATCAGCACACAAACTTGGATCAACGGCTTAAGACTTTCTAAGCACAGAGAAGAAAAAGAAATTTCTAGAATTTTTATTTTTATTGAATGCCAAATAAAATTTGCACTGTCTTGGCACCTTCTGTTGACATTATAGCACCACCATCTTAAATAGCAGAGACGTGCAAAATGGCTGACTTGTGACAAAGTTAGGTACAGTGAATTATCACCTCATCGTGCAACCGACAATTAGTGCGCCACAATAGCCATTAGCAGACAAGGCTGATGCGAATTGTGTTAATTAAAATATGCCTACGTTTTGCAACATTTAGTATGTGCATCGCCATATACCATATATTCCATATATATGGCGATATACCATATACTCACCAGGGCCCCAGAGTGAGTTTTGTTTACCATCCGTATTCATTCGATTACGTTCACGAAAACGAAAATTAGTATGGCATTGAAGCAGCGCCTCCTGGCGACATATGAGAAGAGTTAAAATTTTGCCATACAAATTCTCGTTTTCGTTAACGTCATCGAATGGCAAATTAAACTCGCACCCTGATGCTAAGTATCCTCAACTGAGGCACTAGCTATCTGGGGGCACAGCAGTGTCCCGCCAAGTCGAGCAAAAAAGCGGCACGGCCGTACCATCCTTTTCTCGAAACAGTTCAGCCCATTTTCGACCCACTATAATTTCGTTGTGGATAAAACTAAAAACCTCAATTTTCAGTTATCAAGCAGGCATTGTATAAACACGGTATATTTTAAATTTCATTCAATTTGAACCAGTAGTTTAAGAATTATAACTAGTCAAAGTTTCTTAATTTTGTCACTCACTAACTGACCGATCATCAAAACTCTAATTTGCGCGATTGCCAAGTAAATCTATTTGAATTTTGATAGTTTTTGCTTTAAAAATAATGATTTCTTCAAAAACCCTTCTTTCCTTTTTTACACCTTTAAATTCCTTTAAAGGTACTTTAATTGTACAAAATTCCTGAGACAAGTCATTCTTTATTTCTTTTCAAAAAGCCAAATACCAATTTTCTTCAAAACTGAGGGACTTTTATACAAACTTCCACCCCCTATTTGACCCCCTTAGGCTATGATTTCCGTAAAATCCTTTCTTAGTGGCTGGTTACGTCACTCAATTAACCTACAGTCCAAATTTCATCTAATTAGCTTCAGCGGTTTAGGCTCGGCGATGATGAATCAGTCAGGACAAGTGATTATATGTATATAGTAGATAAAATATAAACAAAGCTACAAACATTGATTGCGGCGGCATACTTAGATAAGTTGGTGGTAGCTGGCCAGGTGGACTTAAATCAAGCCCTACCATAAACCGAACGAGAACAAAAATTGCCTATTATTTAAATAGCATTGTTGTGTTCCGGCAGCTAGAGACAAGATAGCCAGTGCCTCACTAGTTGAGGATCCCGGGTGAAGTGCGCTTCCACCAAATGGCCTTATCATCACTTAACATCAGGTGAGATCAAGGCACTGCGCTTACCCGTAAATAAAAAAAAAGTATATATTTTTCTGAAAAATTTGCAGAAAATCTTAATTATTTATCAACTAAATTAATTAGGTACCTTTGGATCACGGAAACATTTGTTGCAAGATTTCTCTTTTACTTTTACTTCCATTGTGTTTCGGTTGGAATAAACTCATTGAAATCAACAACCGCACCCACAATTCGTCACGCGATGTCTTAAACTTTAACGTGGAATCGAACCCCACGTGGGTTGACGAAAGTGAAATACTGAATGAATAACGATCGCTATTACGAGTAGTACGTATCCTTGCTTTCATACAACAACACATTACCTGTATTACATAAACCTTATTATGGGCAGACGGACATTCAGCTTATTGTCTTTTCCGAATGATAAATAAAAGAAAAAGTTTTTGTGACCCATCTGTGTGCCATCCGTGCCGATGGCAGCTTGACTTTTGCAATCTACCGTTGCAAACAACTCATGAACGCCATCAACCCAGGGCCGTAGCGAAGGGGGGGCATTGTGGGACAATGCTCTACCTTAAAATACCAATGCCCTACTTTAACAAAATACTTTAATAATCAAATAAGCAAAGTACTGTAAAGCAGATTTAAGACGGAAAAAAATACTAGCATAATATAGGCATCTAGTCTTACAGTCATAATATACAGGGTGTAACAAAATTCCCTTAAATGCCGAATGGGGGTCATTCCACCCATCAATACAAACAACTTTTACTTTGGCACCAACTTCGAAATCGCAATTTATGAGAATTTTGTTACACCCTGTATATCACCCCGACAATTACATAAGTATTAACCTGTCTCGTACATGTTCACAAATCTAGGACACCAAAATTCGATTGACCAGAACAGATCAAGTAACATTTTTACTTCCGCCCTACCTGTAACCACAGCTGCCCTACCTCTGTAACCACAGCTGCCCTACCAGTAACCACAGCTGCCCTACCTGTAAACACAGCTGCCCTACCTGTAAACACAGCTGCCCTACCTGTAACCACAGCTGCCCTACCTGTAACCACAGCTGCCCTACCTGTAACCACAGCTGCCCTACCTGTAACCACAGCTACGGCCCTGCATCAACCACCTCTTATAATCTTCTCTGAGGTCTAGTGGTAAAGCCTTCCGTATCAATTCCAGAGCTAGTTCTGGGTTCGATTCCCAGAGCATGTACAATTGGTAGAGCTTATTCTAAGTCCGTCCGGTTAGCTACCACCATCTCATCTAAATTTATTACAAGGTATACCAACAATGTTAGTAGTTAGTAATTGTTCCGACAGTGCGAGATAAGATAGCATGTAGCGTTGCACAGACTGTTAAAGATAAGATAGCCAGTTGCAGTGTGCTTTCACCTTCGGCTTTATTGCTACCCCGTTGTTTTGTTACAAAAATATCTTCACTTGTTATTCCTCTGTATCAATTCTTATAACGACAACTACGTATAGTCTACTCGTAGGAAATAAATTGTGTTAAAAAGGAACTTCATTTGTTTTTCACTCCGAATCCAATAGTATCTATATATTAATACGTGAAGCAAAAACTTTGTACCCGTTTTTACGAAAATTGCGCGGACGGAGGAGTATGAAATTTCGTACACTTATAGTTTATATAGAAAAGGTTATCCGAATGTTAATTTTTTTTTAAATTATGCATCAAAATACATTAAATCAACAAAAACAACATTACACACACTGCCATGTACCTATTTGACACACACCTATTGTTTGTCTTTAATGCGGCCGACATATGTCAATGCCAATCTTAACTCACATTGTATCTTTTTGAATTTTTCATTGCTTAGGATACAATCCGTGCAGCTTTAATAAAATTACGGTTGAATTTCGACCACTGGGCGACCACTAGTACAAGTAATAACATCACTTGGTACAACAAAGACGTAGGCATCACAAACAGCATCCCTAAAGTGCGTCGTATTCGTATAACATCGCTAAATAAAATATCACGTGTGTACATACCAGATACAGGCTTGTATTAACAGTGTATCCACGTACATTGTCAATAATTGGGTCACGGTCTTCATGTCACGTCCCCTTGTGCGTCTCGAAACTTCCCGCTCGAATATAATAACTCTGAGTGCTAAGTGCGAATTATATCCGCTATGCGAGATTTTGTATGGTATTGAAGCAGGATTTCCGGGTAAAAATCGAGACGAGTTGAAAATTTGCCACACACAAAATTTTCGGTTTTGAATGGCGAATGAAACTGGTTCCATCACGTTAACGATAACTAGTATTTGTATGGCAATATCTTGATTGTCACCAGCCCCCCAACCACCTAACTCTATATTCGATATTATTCGGTATTGTATTTCGATATTATATTAGAAAGCGAGGCGAGGGTCTCGCCTTCAAAGCGATCGAAAGCGAGAGAGTTAGGCGATCGACCCCCAGGTTCTGCCCCCCAACCGCCTAACACTCTCGCTTTCGATGGCCCTCGCCTCGCTTTCTAATATAATATCGAAATATAATATCGAATAATATCGAAAGCTATAGCCTAGCTTTTGATATTGCTTTCATATTGCTTTCAAAATGACAAGATGACGCCTCCTCCTCGCTTCGCCTTCAAAGCGATCGAAAGCGAGAGCGTTAGGCGGTCAACCCCCTGGAGCACCAGAAGGCGCTAAATGCCATAATAAAACTCAAACAGAATTTTTAACATGTTTAATGTAGTAAGGAGTAAGGCTTATTCTTAGGTTAAACACACTTACTAACTATATTTTATCACAGATTTAAATGTAATTATCTTTTGTATATATCCGAGGAGCTCGATGGCGCAGTGGTTAACGCGCGCGGTCTGCGAGTGCTGAGGTTAAGCAACTTTCGCAAAGGCCGGTCATCGGATGGATGACCAAAAATTTATCATCTCGAGCTCCTCCGTGCTTCGGACAGCACGTAAAGACGTTGGTCCCGGCTGCATTAGCAGTCGTTAACAACCACCAATCCGCACTGGGCCCGCGTGGTGGTTTATGGCCCGTTCTCCCTATCCATCCATAGGGAAGGCTCGTGCCACAGTGGGGACATAAAATGAGGTGATGATGATGATGGTGATCTTTTATATATTTTTTTTTTAAAGATGCAGCTACTATTGTACACTGTCGTACTATGTATAATAAGTATGTATTTAAGTATATTAAGTATGTTTATCCGTTGTCTAGTTAACCATTTTATCGAGTTTCTTAAGGAAGCTCTTGTTGGGGCTATATAATTGGTGTGAGTGTGGGAAACATTTATTTATTTATTTATTTATTTATCATGTCTTTGATTACTTTACAAAAAAAAATATCTTATTTCCACTAACGCGATCAAAAACTGAATAAAACTCACACGCAACACTGTGAATGGAACTATAAATGTAAAAAAAAAACCTAGTCCTCGTAGGTACGTATCCATAAAATAATACTGTTACGATTTTTTTTACTTTCATTGTGAAATGACAGTAGTCGCTATAAATTATGTAAAGTTATTATAATTCGAACAAGTAATGGGTAAGTATGCGGAGGTTACCCGGGGTCGGGCGCGGCACGCAACCCCACAGTCCCACACCCACCCACTGAATACTCGAATGCACTCCGACAAGTGAGAAGTGATCGCATCGAGCTGTGCGCGAGTTCTACTCACCAATAGATCGAGTTAACAATAGCGATAGCGAGAATTTGTATGGTAAAATTACGAGTCACCTCTCTTGTCAGCTGGAGACGCTGCTAAATGCCAAACAAATACTCGTTTTCGCCACTCCACATCTACCTACTGAAAACACTCAACTGCACTCCGTGAAGTCGTCTTTAGAGTCGACGACCTGAGGAGTGGTAACTGCGAGTTGTGCTCTTCGTGCAACAAGGAGTTAGCGTGCAAAACCACCATCACCACCACCGGCCTCAAAGTTACTCAAAGGTTTTCAATTCTCAGCGAAAGGTACTGTTATTGTACTGTATAGTAAAATCTACCATACCGAGTGCAATAAGATGGTTTGTTGTAAGTCCGCCTGGCTAGCTACCATCATTTTATCTAAGTCTATATCAGCAACAATGTTAGTTGCATTGTTGTTTTCCGACAGTTAGAGATGAGATGAGATGAGAGAGTCAGGGCGCTTCCCCCCTTTGACCTTATCGTCATTTACGATCGGGTGCGATATGTGATGCGAATAATAGTTATTCTGAAGTACATCGATATACTTTTACGCCATTATGATTCATCTCAGTGGCATATGGTAACAAAATCTCGATGCGAAACACAACTAATGTCAAGTGGATGTGTCGTGTGTCGCATGCATAAGTAATACCAAAAGACAAAGCCGTTAGCTGAGAAGAAATGTACCATTAGAATGCTCGCATTATTGCAGGCACTAGAAACTTAGTAAGGGGTGTGTGCGGTACGCATGCGCTAGGGCCAAGGACACCCGCCGCGCCTCAGTCTGGCGAGAGGCAGCGCCGCGGCCGCCCGTCCCGCGGGAGCACCCATGTACCACGATGCGGGCACCCGCAGTGTCCCATGCGTAAGTCCGCCTCGTCCACCGCATGCCAGCTCCAGCGCCGGCCGCAGCCCGCACGGCGATCTTGCCCTCCGAAGCCCCGCGCTCGCTCCGGTTCAGTCTCGTAATTGGATTTTATCGTTCAATAAGCAACGTTATTCTGATTTCATTGGCGAACGCTTTCCGCTTCGATGTAGCAGCCCGCTTCCTCACATCTTGTCAGGCTCTAGCTTTGGATGTAGCAGCTTTATTTGTTTTTAAAACTGATTAGATATTGTGTGCGATATGAGGACTTACGTAACGTATTACGAAGTCGCCGGTGTATCATGCGATAGATGTACTTGTGATAAGTGCAGCGGACACTGGCAGTGAGTGCGCGACACGATCCGTAGTGGACATGACGTGCTGGGAGAGCGTAGGACTCCTGGGCCCATGCGCGTTACTGGCCTCGTCTGACGTAAGGGTGAGTCCAATCTGGTCAACCGTATCGGATCCGAAAGTTTCGAGACCCCTTAGATCTCATTAAAGTTCGACCGTCCAGCTGGCACATTTTATCCTAAAGTTTTTTTCCGACCCAGCGAACTAGAGAAAAAGTTTTGCCTTAATTAAGTCAGTAAACAAATTGTGTACTACGAGTATGTAAATGTTGTTTATTAGATTAGCCATAGATAAGCATAGAACAGCTTTTATTCCTAAATAAATATAAAAATTTTCAGACAAAACTATCAATCCCATCTTTAAAGATTAACTTTTATCAGTCATTAACTAATTATGGATTCCTTAAATTTTATCATCACCTTTGTGCTTCCAAAACAACAAATCACTTAATTTTATTTGTGTTGCACTAATGTCTTTTTGTGAACCATAATTTTTCTCTAGTGATAGTCGCGGCCTTGATCGAGATACACTGCGAAATGGTGTCAATAACGCTTTTAACAACGGAAGAGGTGCTTCAAAGAAATGGATTTTGGTATTGCTTGGACAATTTATGGATCACTAAAGAATTGGAGCCCTTTGAAGAAGTCAAGCCCGAACATGTCTATTTAAAACCGCTATCAAGAGATTTGTACTACGCAAAATACCCAGATATACCTCGCAGTGAATCGGAAGATGACAACTCTGTGAGTCTCACCGGATTTAAGATCAAACATCGCGAATGGAAAAACAAAGTGTGCATTAGGAAATTCGATGAAAAGCGAAGGAACTCAACGCAATTAAGTGTCAGTGTACGTTCAGCAAACAGTAATAGTTCACTTAATCAACTGAATGGAGTTATGTCGTTAGTGGAATTGTGTAGTGACAAACAAACTCCTTCAGAAAAGCCTTGTGTTGAAAATAACGATGACAAAATAAGGGCTTTCTTTAATCGTTTGTTGGAAAGTATACCACCGCCGCCTTTGCCTAATTCGTCAGCCCTAAATGCCATGGAAACAAAACAAACAGATGAAGAAAAGTTTTTGGAAGATTGCAATTTACCAGACTACGCCGACTTTGCGAGAAATAAATTGCCAGAAAACGTGTCCGAACAAGGATTAGCACCGGCAACATCTACACTGAAAAAGTTGAAAAGAAAAGTTAGTTTTAATTTGAAATCTTCCAAAACTGACTTCGAACATAACGAGTCTTGGTACGAGTCGTTGTACGGTGTCTCCGACTTTAGTGCGCAAAACATGAAAGAAAGTAAAGAAAAAAGCGAAGATATTGCAGATGAAAGCAGTGCTGTTTTAAATGAAGGTTGTGAAATGGAATACGATGAACTACTTGATGAAATTACGGTTCAACGTGGTAATAATACAAAATCTGAAAAGGCCAGTTCTTCTGAAGTTGTTTCTTGGTCTGAAATTGTAAATGACTGTGGAATGAGTGATGCAGTATTGGAATTCGGAGACACTTTCCGATCAATGGAAGATGTAATTAGCAGGTCACATTGTGCAGATTCTAATACTTTTGATGTTCTACTTGACGATGATGATGAAGAAGTCGGCTACGCAAGATTTGCTGTATACAAGATACATCAAACATTGAAAATAGAAAAAGGAATGATCGATTCGTCTTCAATGAGGAATTTTGATGAAGAAGCAGAAAGAAACGAGAATGTTGAGCATAGCTTCGATGTTGACATTGATTTTTATGAGAATATCTATCGTTTAGCGCCTATCGATGTAGATGATTCGGTATAAATTAGCTACTAAGTAGTTTTTAATAGTATATATGTATTTGTTTATAATTTAAGTTTTTAAATAAATGAAAAGTTAAAAATTTTTTGTTGTTTACTTTTTATTTTATGTATTACCAAAATTTTGAGACATTTTACTCTCCATTTTTATAGGTAGTATGATTTTTTTATTTAAGTTTACTGTACGTATTGACTTTTATCAGTAAATTAATAAATAAACTTTGTTTGTTTCAGCCTCCTGAGAACGAACTACAGAAGAATTCTGACCGAGTGCTTTCAGAGCATGAGCTGCGGGTACAACGATCGCTACAGAAGCTCAATGTGCCCGAATGGTGAGACAATATGCTATTCACTTATCATAACATCACATCACATGATTACATCACATCACCAGCTCATTTGATGTCCCAACTGCTGGGGCACGAGCCTTTCCTATGGATGGATAGGGAGTACGGGCCATAAACCACCACGTGGGCCCAGTGCAGATTGGTGGTTGTTAACGTCTGCTAATACAGCCGGGACCAACGGCTTTAGATGCTTACCGAAAAACGGAGGAGCTTGAGATGCAATATTTTTGGTTACCCATCCGATGATAGGCCTTTGCGAAAGTACTTAACTTCAGTAATGGTGTTATTAGGTTGATACCTGGAAAAGGGGAAATGAAAAAAGGGGTATCTTGATAGATTCAGATAGTAATTCAGTAATTATTTTAAAGTAATAATAAGTGAAATTGTTTTTTTTAATGACAAAACTTACATGGCAATACTTTTGTCGGCACTTCGGTAGGTAAGACCTTTGGTGCCGCCGCCATTGATGGAAAGTGTGGTCACATTAATAAAATTAACATAATCTTGGGGTAATTTGAGCAATTTCGGTACAAAATCCTTTACGGATCTGACAGGGCTTTCGTTACACACTGTATACAACCTCTCACGAAAACGGACCTCGAAACAGTCCGAGAGCAGCTGTTGTGAGATTCCGTGTCCGTGACAGATTGTTCTGGGTCTCCTTATTTTGTGATATAATCCTCTTAGGTATATCCTCTTTAGATAATACTAGCTGACCCGGCGAACTTCGTACAGCATTTTTTTTATATAGCCTATGTTACTCAGCGCTAATGAGCATTGTAATGGTGAAATAATTTTTTAAATCGGACCAGTAGTTTTTGAGTTTATGCGTTGCAAAGTTGCAAACATACATACACACATACAAAAATACAAAGCTTTCCTTTTTATAATATTAGTATAGATTAATGCAAATGCTCTCGCACGTTTATTGCGCAAGTACTCTACCATCTTTCTAAATTGTTCAATTTATTTCACTGGATGATAAGGCCGCATATAGAATCGCAACCGGAACTCTATCTCTATCTTTTTATATTAGTTCATAACTACAACGGCCTTCGTCTCACTTAATGGTAAACGACGGTAAGGCCGAAGGTAAAAGCGTATTATAGAACGAAGGAACTCTATAGCCTCGCTTCCTTTTTTTATTAATCCACATCGGCCTTCTTCTAGAAGCGCACTCGAGTCTCGAAACTTTATCATCATTCTTTTTTTATTAATCTACAACGGCCATAACTAAGGCCGAAAGCTCACCCTGAACCCTTAATCAATGCCAATCTAGAATGTAACTGTTTTCGACGATGTAGAGACCAATTTCCTTTTTATATTATACTAGCGGCCCGCCCCAGCTTTGCACGGGTGTACTTTTATTTTTAAACATTTTATTTTATTTTTTAATATATGTTACTCAGCGCTAATGTAGCATTCTAATGGTGAAAGAATTTTTTAAATCGGTCCAGTAGTTTTTAAGTTTATTCGTTGCAAACATACATACATACAAAAATACAAAGGTTTCCTCTTTATAATATTAGTATAGAAAAGTATATGCAAACTCCATCCCAGTAATCTGTAAGCTGAAATCAGTTATATTGTTATTACCGTGCCTGTCCACTGAACTGAGTAATTACGTTACGTTAAAGCCTATCTGATATAGAATTAGCCAATGCAACGAGCTTATCATGGCATTGAACTGGCACTTGGCTTAAGTACTACTTAGCGCATATTCCATTTGGGGCTGAAGCGATGTCGATTAAACGTTGTCCCAGTAACTATTTGTCATACGTTCGCTGATATTACTATCGAGTCCTGCGGTGAAAGCTAAAACGTAATCTGGCTTAAAATCTGTATTATTTTAACATAAACATAAACACAAATATAAATAACTTACAAAGTTACGATTTGGCGGTCTTATCGCTTTGAAGCGATTTCTTCCAGACAACCAGTCGGATGGAGAGAGCTAATAAACTGTAAGATCAGAGGTGAACCTATTAAAACATACTAGAATAGTGCGTATTTTATAAATTAAGCAAAAATAATAATAACGATAAATATACCATATTAATATAAATAAATAACCCTACATAAACATAATAGTAGTCTCAGGTAGGAAAGTAACGGATATGGCAGCTTTGTAGCAGGACAGGGTTAAATGGAAAGGTAGAAATTTTTCACGAGCTCCTTATTAAATGTATGAATAGATTTCACACGTCTGATCGTAACTGGAAGTGAATTCCAGAGGCGAACAGCTTGGACGGTAAAAGAATAATCATAAAAGGTGGTGCTGTGTCCCCAAACAGCACCACCTTTTATGATTATTCTTTTACCCCCCCCCCCCGGGTTTTATGGCTTAAGTTTTCTGATGACCGTAATGAGCGCGAACCTGAATAATTAAAAAAACTGAAAAGTTCCTTAAGATAAGAAGGATAGGTAGGATTAAACAATATGTTATAAAGAAGGGAGAGTATATGAGTATTCCGGCGAAGAAGAATAGGAAGCCACTTGTGTTTTAAAAAAGAGTGTGACTTTGGAAAATAAGAAAGGTTTTTGTTGGTATTTAGCATACAAATTTTTATAACTATTTTAAAGTTTTATTTTTATGATTAAAAATAAAATTAATAAGTCGGCAATATAGGTACTCACGCGTACATCAGACTACAACAGACTGTCAAATTTCCTCAATAGACTTTCAACTTTATGTCTATGGCTTACAGTTGAAAATTTATTAAAGAATTTTGACAGTTTTGGATAGGTCGATGTTTAGCCGTCTGTACATATTAGCCGACCAAATAGTTACCAATCAGCATATTGCCATAACATGAATACTCGTATTTCGCCGCGCCGATTTTCTCTGATAACTCAACAATCTAATCACAATTTATCTTAAGTGCTCAATAAAACGATTTGTACTATCTGTTCACTAAAACTTATTAGTACAGAAAGGGTAATAATGTATTCTAATAGGAAAGATAACATTATGATGAGGATGATTAAACGCAGCACGCTGACATAAAATGTTCAATAGCTATCATCTTCATTCAGTCTATGAAAGTTTATTAGGAATTATATATTCCTTAATCACTTGACTTGTCTTTGGAGAGGCCTCGACGTAGTGGGCTCACTGATGATTATGATTCCTAACATTAATGTTTTATCTGCGATTGCTTAGGTCAACCAACTTTCGCAAAGACCGGTCATCGGATGGGTGATCAAACATTTACCATCTCGAGCTCCTCCGTGCTTCGCGAGGCACGTAAAGACATTGTTCCAGCTGCTTTAGCAGCGGTTAATAACCGCTAATCCCGTAATCCACACTAAGCTCGCGTGATTGTTTATGGCCCGCTCTCTATAGCTATAGATATATAGTTTATGGCTCCGTATAGAGATACATCCATAGAAATCTTGTAACCCAGCAGTGGGGACATAAAAATGATTTGGTGATGTAAGCTACTATCGTAGATCTACTATATGTAGATCTTTCAATTCTAAAGTTATCGTTTTCTCACAACTTATGCATAAATTTGTTTTTCCAGGTACAAAAACGCACCCACACCGCGCGAAGGGTTCCTTCTTCGCAAGCGTCTGTCAGACGCGTCCGCATCAGCCACGCGATGGAGCGGGCTCAACTCGAAGACCACCTCCCTCGGCAGCCTCGGTGCCAACGCGCAGCCTCCGCCCCCCCAACTCTCCCCGCATACCACCAGCTTCGGAAGGTGGTCTACTAGCCGGCTCAACTCGAATCAAGTGAGTAGTGTGGC
>OY720025.1:18451598-18766641 GCA_963082485.1 Eudonia mercurella | reverse complement strand
GTGTTGGTCGTCTTATAATTAGTTAATAGCTTGTATACCCACATTTAAATTTAATCAGGTGCGTTCCGTTTTACAGAAAGTGATTACAGTATCTTTTGGTCTGGCAGTATGGTGTTGGTGCTGGGATTTAATATTTTGTATGATGGGATCCCAGGCTGGTGGTAGATATTAAAATTAATTATTGAAGTTTGTATAAGAATGCGATACGGCTTCAATCAATTATGTACAACAAAAATGCATGTCGAAAGTGTTCCTGTTTGTTCATACCTATATATTTATATTTCGAATAACAAAATCTAAAAAAAAACAACCGAAGAGAACCTCCTCCTTTTTTTGAAGTCGGTTAAAAAAAAACATTGGTAGCATCAACCACTTTAGCTTACTATGAACCTTAAATCTTATATATAAAGATTCAATTATGGTTGCAAATTCCTTAATATTTACTGTCATCGCCACAAGCGTCACAGAAGCGTGGCTCCGTGGCACAGAAGAAATAAGTCGTCTACCGTTTTTCAAGCGCTCATCGGGAATCCAGTACATTATTGATTGAAGATTATCATGGACTTATTAGGTATGTTATTAGTCCTTGGTATTATGAGCACTCATAATCTGTCTTTGTTCCCGTCCCAAACCAGCAACTTACTGAATCTACTTCCCAACTTTAGTAGATGTTGTTGTGTCGTTTGTCATCTGAATCGTGGTATCAAGATTGTTACTCGCAGAATGACCCTCGCCGCTGCGACTCTACCATTCATACTTACCTGGCGAAGGGGACACCGTGATCAGCAAGGCGGTTCCCCCAGGGCGAGGCTCCTCCATTGCACTGCGAAGGGGTTGACCCCTGCGATTACCCCTAATGTGGGTAACACGGACGCGTAATTTTTATTAGAGGGGACTGCGCACTGCTCCTCGTAAAGCCTCCATAAATAAGTAATTAAAAATGCAGGTATTATATTTAGTGCTAGCTAGTGGCCCGCTCGCGACATCGTCCGCTTGAGTAAACACCCGTATCCTATAGAACTCTACAGCCAGCGCCACCTGCCGGGTCCAATTATATACATTATACATATACTTAAATCTTCCTCTTGAATGACTATATGTATTGCTGAAAACTGCATTAAAATCCGTTGCGTAGATTAAAAGTTCTAAGCGTACAGAAAGTGGGAGCGACTTTGTTTTAAACTATGTAAAGACGATAGGGAGACGTTATTTGCGTGCTATTTAAACATGGCAAAACATGAGAATATTTACTCAATTAACATCCTAATACTATATTTGATGCAAATTAAGATTTGAACTGTATGATTTATGTGTACGCCTATACACCTACATGTAGTTTAAGAAATGGTTAGCGCAGCGTTCGTTCAACTCAAAAAACTATAAAATGAACATGACCTTCATATACGCGCAGTTTACGTGCCTATATTGAAAAAGATATTTCCATTTAATATAATGTCAAGCGGGCAAAGCCGCAGACGTAAGCTAGTCATGAATAGTTTTACGTAACGTTATAGAATTAGAAAGCAGCATAACCAATTCCAGCACAGGATAGCAAATAGTGCCTACGATCCACAGATTCTTGGCATACCATCGACTACCTACTTAGGCGTGCGCTGTAAGATCTGCCATGTCGACATCATCGAGATTTAATCTAATCTATGCACCTTAGAATATTCGTTGCAAAACAGTTTACTTTACGTAAGCCTATATACTTGGTAAAGCGCCATTTTGCTTGATGGTACGAACATTTAAACGTATTATATATTTTTTTTAAACACAAATGTTGAAAACATTTCCACCTGCACCCTTCTGACATACCGGGTCAGGTGCTCTTCCAATTGAGCAATCGTGGTTCTAACCAGCGCGCCGAAATTATTGCGTTAAAAATTATTTGAACGTATTATATTAAAGACGGGATTTGTTGGCATACCTATTACCCACAACCTTCATCATCATCAGCTCGTTTTATGTCCCCACTGTTGGGGCATGAGTCTTCCATGTGGATGGTGAGGAGGCGAGAGAAAGAACGGGCTATAAACCACCAACCAGGCTTAGTGCTGATTGGTGGTTGTTAAAGATTGCTAATGCAGCCAAAACCAACGGCTTTACGTGCCTTCCAAAGCACGGAGAAGCTATGATAAATTTTCGGTCACCGGCCTTTGCAAAAGTTCTTTTAACACTTAGTATACGCGTTATTAACCTGTCATCTACCGTGAATACAGACACAATAGAATTTTAATTGCTTATGGCACTGATCAGTGCTCGCGGCAGATGACAGGTTAATCTAAGTTTTAACTATAACAATCGCTGACAGGGCGCGTTAACCACTTGCGCCATTAATAATAAAATAGAATAGAATAAAATACTTTATTGTACACATAAAAAAACACATACACGTTAACAAAGAAATAAAAAAATTAATTAGAGTCGAGTCAAAGGGCGGCCTTATCACTATAAGCGATATCTTCCAGGTAACCTAGGGATGGAGAGGATTGATAATAAATAAGATGGAGGCGTTGAATAAAAAAGTGTACAGTAATAATGTTTTACATAAACATAAACACACATATATACACACATACATATATACAAACATACAACCATATAAATATATCGAACATATATACATACCATTTAAGGACATATAGTAAATAGTGGACTAACAGTAGAAATACAATGACAGATAGTGATCTTTGACGAGTTTCTTGAATCGAGCTCCTCATACAAGCTACATACAAAGCTAAATTTGCCCTGGAGGAAGGATGTTCACTAACAATAGGTTAATTTTCTACTAACCATGCCATGGATGTAATGTAGGTAGGTACATAACTAAAAACGAATATTTATAATCAATAAATGGTTCGATCATGCCATAAATTCATAGTCCTTTTTTATGCCTCACCATAAATAACTTAACAAATGCTTCCTGCCGCGATACACTGCATCAAATAAATCTATTCCTGGTTCATTACGAGCAGAGAAACACGGAAACTCATAGGAGAGCCATGTAAATTGCGCTTGGGAAGTGTTCATTCAATTTTGACGTTTACTGCTCTCACTTTAAGAATGTGTTTTAGTGATGTACGTTGCTGAGTCATATCGTACAAAGGAGGATCGCACGCGCATGTCAAATCGCTGATTGATAGATCAAAGGCCCGATCTCTAGATTATGCTCATTTGGAGTGAGTCTTACATAGTAATTGTCAGCGTGGACAGACTGCCAACAATATGTATAATAAAATAATATATTCCTACATACTATTTCATAATGACGAAGCGCATAACAATAACTCCGAAGTTAAACGCACTTTATCCGGAGTTGTCAACCTCTGTGGAATTGAAAAATGCAATAGAAATAATATGTAGTGTTAATTCCGCAAAATCATTCGTTCTTCAAGCTTTAGAGCTGCGCACCAACTGAAACGGTTACGCAGTTCTCGAACAGTCAGCAGCTCCTGAGGATGCCCGTCGAGGACTGGAGGGGCGAAACACGTGCCAGGTATCGGTTTTGGTGTGTATATTCACTTCCGTCACTTAATAAGATAATTAACGCATAATTCCATGAATTACTGTGGAATTGGCTATCTTATCTCTTAACTACCGGAACATATCAATTGAAAAACTTATCCAAATCTGTCAAATTTCTTCAGTAAATAGTCAACCATATTCTACATATATTAGGTCTTTACCTATGAAATTGACGTTTTGTATAATTTTTTTTAATAAAATTATATTTTCATACAACGTTTTTTTTAATTTTCTTAGCATCTATTTATGTTAACACTATTAAAATTGTAGAGTAGTGTGTTTGTTTCACTAGCTATATATAGCAGACATTAAAAAGAAAAAAAAATCAAGTCCCTTCAAAGCTACAATGGAACAAAAGGTTAATTCCGCGAACAAAAAAGAAGTCAATTAAAAAAAAAATTAGGTGATAAAGACACAAAATGAATAATCATTGTTATTACTGAAGCCTAAGTAACATAGTCCTAATTAAAGGTGCATAATAATATTAACAACCGGTATTGACTTTTAGAAGTAATACACCTATTAATATGTGAGACAAAAACGTCAATTTCATAGTCTATTGAGAAAATTTGACTGTTTGTTCGAGTTTGATGAGCAGGCGTGTGTAAATCAATGAAAGTTGCCGCAAACACGCTTTTTACAACCCTTTCACGCGACTCGTTCACTCTCGATTCGTGATCCGTCACGCCACGTCGTCGTGTGACATCGTCACGTCATCGTGTCGGAGACATTTCACGACCGTGCCCCCACGGCATCGACAGTCATGAATACTCGTGAACCCTCATCGTACAGTCGACCACACATCGGGGGCAACCGTAGCATTGGAAATAAGCGTCTAGTACTTACGGCATAAGACTGACATCGAGATCGTATTTGTTATGCTTGTTGAAGCTTACAAGTTTCATCAACATCCTTTTTTAATTGTGCAGTCATTATCGGCTTTATTACACACACTGACGGTCCATTAGACATTCTTAAATCATTTGTTATTCTTGAGAAATGTGATGACGAAATGCCTTTTTGACATATTCAGTGAGAGCACGGATACTACCTGTACGGTAGAAATAGCGTGACAGAGCTATTTGAATTGATTACTTTTCGTTCATAATCTATCTTCTCTTCTATCTATACTAATATTATAAAGAGGAAACCTTTGTATTTTTATATGTATGAATGTATGTATGTATGTACTATGTATGTATGTATGTATGTATGTATGTACGTATGTATGTATGTATGTATGTATGTATGTATGTATGTATGTATGTATGTATGTGTGTATTCTTTTTTTTGTGTTATTGTCAGGCAAGGTTTGTACAGAAGAAAATTAAAAGAAAAAAAAGTAAAATGTTTTTGTTTATATAATTTTTAACGCAAATTTTGTTGCGAACAAATTACAAAAACACAAATGTTGAATAATTTCGACGGGCTGGTTAGAACCACGATAGCTCAATTGGGAGAGCACCTGACCCGGTATGTCAGAAGGGTGCAGGTTCAAATCCTGCTCGAGGAAAATTTACAGAAAAAAAAAATTATCGCTTTCAGAAATTTGTCTTTTTCACAAATATATGTAGGTGATACGAAGTTCACCGGGTCATCTAATATTATATATAACATAAGTTAATTTTGAGGTACATCATATGTCAACGCCTCTGTGGCCTAGCGGTGTATTGACAAACTCAACTCATACCCAGAGGTTCCATGTTCTATTCTTGTTACTAACAAAATTATACTCGATTTGGTTGGTATTGTTACCGACCACCAACTAACTTAGTCTGTCGCCAATTTTAATAACATGGTTGTGTTCCGATAGTAAGAGATAAGATTAGGCATTTTCCTTTCTGTAGTAGATGAGGTCATGAGGATTCCGGGTAAAGTACACTCCATCTTCGGCCTTATCGTCCCTAATCATCAAGTAAGATAAAGACTTCCCCGTTGTCAAACAAAAACAACTTTAGAGTCTCAAAATGATTATCTGACAAAAACTATCGAGATTAAAATAAATACGTTAGGTAGATATACAATTCTAAAATGGATACAGAAATGGATGGTTGAAATGGATAAGTTACTTCTTAATTAATTTCTGTGTGTTTGACACGTAACAGCATACAATTTTTATATGGAAAAACTACTTTTAGTATACATCTATACCGAAAACAAAGTAAAAAAAAAACGACGGGTTCCACTCTGGGAGTGCCGGCAGAAGTGAACACTTGAATATTAACGTTGTGCATTTTTGATATTTTGGAATGGTTAGGGAATAATTTGGCACGAATTGCTTTAATTATCAGTATAAAAGTACTCTCATTTATGTGGTAGAATACAATATTTATTTATTGGGCGATCGTACACAAACATTACAATTTATATTATATTAAAAAGTTATATTAAGTTATATTAAAAATTTATATTACGCCGCGCCAGCTGTCTACTCTCCATCCGTCTAACGAATTTTCGATCAGGTCACGTGTCCTGACGCGAGTTTAACATTTTTTACCCATTCCTCTACTCTCCATCCGTCTTACGAATTTTCGATCAGGTCACGTGTCCTGACGGTCACGTGTCCTGACGCAAGTTTAACATTTTTTACCCATTCCAAAAAAGTGCACAACGCCGCTAAAGAAGTTTTCACTTCAAAAATTGTCAACGTATAAGAAAGCGCGCAAGTGAGCCAATAACTTCACCGTCTTACTCTCTCACAATTCTCACACTTTCTCATTTCACATTACATTCTCATAGTGAACAGATTTGTTTTCGACACGGGAACACTCATACATTATATGTTTTGTGCCCACTTCGCTCATTCATGCGTGGTCATGAGTGGTGGTTAAGCGAGAATGCATGGAAAGCTTCAAGTGTAGCGACTTGAACGAGATACAATTATTTTAAACTTAGACTAGTTTAAAACACTTTTTCCTTTACTTGGAATAGAGCTTGCTCTTCGCCGCCGACGATCTATATTATCAGACGTTTAAAGGGCATCGATTAATAATAATATATACTAATATAAATATTGAGGAGCTCGATGGCGCAGTGGTTAACGCACCCAGTCTGCGAGTGCTGAGGTTAAGCAACTTTCGCAAAGGCCAGTCATCGGATGGGTGACCGAAAATTTGGAAGGAACGTAAAGCAGTTGGTCCCGGCTGCATTAACAGTCGTTAACAACCACCAATCCGCACTGGGCCACTCATAGGGAAGGCTCGTGCCTCAGCAGTGGGGACATAAAATGAGCTGATGAAGATGAATATAAATATTCATATAAGGTAATCAATCATGTCTTAGCAGCCTCATTTTAACGATTTAGGATTCCATAATCCTGTATAAATGTCACAAATTTTTGATTTTTTTCATAAACAATGTCACCGGTAACTTATTTTTGTCAGCGAACATTTTCGAACGGTACTTAAGAAGTAATCAAATAGTAAATAATGCAAATCATATATTTCATAGTGTATTTCACATCACTTTTAAATTGCAGATCACCGGTGAGATTGTTATTGACTGGACGATGAAACTGGTGACAACAATTCTCACACTTTGATATCAATTACGCGTGCTTCCGCCCACTCGTATTTAAAGTCACCAGTGACCATCGCACGGTAAGTAACTAAATAAACAAACAGTTTAAAGAAACAAAAACACGGTACCTATATCATAATTTGTAGTGTATTTTATATCACTATTAATTTCGGAGATCGGTACAGACATGTGAAGAGGAGACCATCCAAGATCGAGAGGCAGACCCAAGACAAGATGGAAGGATGTAGTGCATAAGGACATGAGGGACTGCCAGGTAACCGTGGAGGAAAATGATAAGGGAGGCTGACCCCACCACCATGTGGGACATATAGTCGGGAAGAGAGAGGGAGAGATTAATTTCGAGATCACCGGTGCAATCCCCACTCCAGAAACACGATTGTGGATATTGACTGCTAATAGTGAAGCAAGACATGTTGTCGATTAGTTCAAAGTAATATACGAATCATCATCATCATTATCATCATCAGCTCATTTATGTCCCCACTGCTGGGGCACGAGCCTTCCCTATGGATGGATAGGGAGAACGGGCCATGCCAATGCAGCCAGGACCAACAGCTTAACGTGCCTTCCGAAGCACGGAGGAGCTCGAGATGATAAATTTTTGGTCACCCATCCGATGACCGGCCTTTGCGAAAGTTGCTTAACCTCAGCGATCGCAGACCGGGCGCGTTAACCACAGCGCCATCGAGCTCCTCGAATATACGAATATACGAATATTGTTTTGTAAAGTTACCGCGAACGCCACCCATTGAAATGAAACTTGGTTTTAAACATTAATTTGATTTAATATCATCCTGACGAACGCTGCAACTCGAACTCTTTGCGAGGTCCGTGGTCACAGGGAGAAATTAAACGCGAGTAGATCCATCTGTGCATATTAACCCGAAAAAATATTATAATAGCAGAAATCAAAAAATGTCAGGGCTAAACAAAAATAATGAAGTATGTTATTGGCACCGTTATGGGCACCGTCCTCATGTGACCATGGTTGTTGCTGAAAATCAGCGATTCACTTGCTATGCGAGTGAATACCACGCTGAGCAACGACCCTTTTGAGATGCTGCGCTGCGGCACACACACATTTTTGTATTTTTTAATAGTTTACAGTGTTATGAAATTATGTTTGTTTTTAGTGTAATCGTTGTTATTTTACGATTGTACAATCGTACACATACACACATACGTGTGTGTGCGTCTATAGTGTCCGAATAAAGGTTTTATCTATCTATCTATCTAAATAAAATAAATTTGAGTTTTTGTATGGAAAAGTAAATCTTCGTAAATATGATTTTACATGTTACCACGGTGTTCTTTATAGTTGGTTGCATGGCTATGTTACCGGATTATACACCTATTACCAAACACCTTGTGCTCGTGACTGTACCTACCTACGTAATCTAAAAAAGCACTTTATTAAGAGAATGGCGTATGCATGAACTAACAAACAACAATACCGTGTACCGATCTAAAAGTAGGAAATGACCGGAGCTATAATGGATTATTATAATAGATCCATCAGTCTTACTCAACACCTCCCGTCGCGTTCTAGAAAGTGGAATGGTTACAATGATGGAAGTGCTATTTTTTTCTTACTTGCGGTTGCAAAACGACAATTGAAAATTAAAAACACAACGTCCGAATGTGATTGCGGAATAGTTTCTCCGATTGTTATTGCGAATTGGGTAATGTTTTCATGATTGCTCACGACCGATGTTACTGGTATACCTAGGTACTGGTGGCTGACCTAGGCACTACGATCGGATGTGGTAGGAAATAGTTTGGTGTTAAAAAAATCGTCGTAGGATACTTTTTGGTGTTAAAAAAGTAAAGCAGGTCATGTACATACATAAAAGTAAAAGTTCTTACTTGCATGTTAAAATTCGTACCTAAATAAATTTATAACATAAAAATACAGTAACAAGATTTTTTCGAAAATTTAGCATTCACACTACTATATAGTATATAGTATGTAACTTACTAGGAAAAATCAACCAGCCTCACGAAGCTCGAGTGGGAATCGAATAACAAATAACAAATAACACAACAAATACCAACAAAAAGGATTGTTTTTAGTAAAAATGTGTCTTGTAATTAAGGGCTCTTTCAGACGTTTCGTGTCGGACCGCTGCTGTGCGGTCCAGCCGCACGACAGCCTCACGCTTGTTTTACTATGGAACGCAGTGCAAATGCACGACAGCGAGCAGTCCGACACAAAACGGGTCTAGTTCACGTAATCGACAGTCACTACATCGACGTTCGCTGTATCGAAAACGTCCCATCGACGGGTAACTGTAACGAGAATACACTTTATCGATGGTACGCTACATCGACAGTACACCATATCGATGGTACGCTGCATCGACGGTATACCATATCGAAAGTACGCTGCATCGACAGCCCATTTTCTTTTCATTATATTTCAATTCAAAAACAATAAAAATAAAAATACAGGCTTGCGATTTTTGAATCTCACTGGTGATATTAAAATTAAAAATAACAAAAGAAAACATTACGAAAAATATTACTTTTAGCTCTGTTTACAACTTAACAATTTTAATAGAACACTATTTTCATTACAAAAACACAAATGTTTTCTCTATTCACACAAACTATTTTCATTGTCAAAATTGTCGACGGGAAATACGATCGAATACGATAACCGGCACTCGTTTTGGTTTTAACCAGGGTCGACAACGTGTGACGCCTACCTCTAGTGTTGCAAACCTTTATAAACTACGGTAACCACTTATCATCAGGCGGGCCGTACGTCTAATTACCACCATAGTGGTAAAAAAAAAACTTAACTATGTACTACATAAAAAAACTTGCATATTATAATAACTTAAGTATACGGTCAGCAACAAAAGTCGCTAAACGTCACGGAGGAGTTCGAGATGATAATTTTTTTGGTCACCCATCCGATGACCGGCCTTTGTGAAAGTTGCTTAACCTCAGCACTCACAGACCGGGCTCGTTAACCACTGCGCCATCGATTTATTACTTGCTTCGACAAAATGCTAAAATGTCCAGCGACTTTTGTTGTTGACTGTACAACAAAATATTCGTCTTACATCGCCACTAATATACCAGTATCTTGTAAATTGACTTCTTACATATATATAATACCGACAGCAAAATCTAAATTGGATGTAAATGCAGCAATAACGATTTCGGTGCATGCATTTTCCGTTAAATGCGCATCGGAATGCCGCACTGACACACTGACAGTTTAAGCGGCGTGATAATATGACGTATTTACATATCGACACCTGTCCTTGTCTAACGTATGGGAGGAGCGTCGTGTGGGAAAGAGAGGTAAGCGTCAAGTTGGCCAGATAAGCTGGTCACCTTGTGTCGATTGGGGCTAATCGTGCATCGTATCCGCATCAGCCGCACGACGCGACCCGGCGACGTTGTGACGTCACTGACAATTTAAGAGCTTCACTCTGTTGATACGTACATCTTTTTCTCGTTGTATGACTTTAACGCCTTTTTGAATCTAGTAGAGTTCCGGGACTTGCATAAAGGGTCGGCCTCATTAATTCAGCCATTGTCAACCTACATTAATTTTTGATGTGTAACATCTTTCCTCTCGCCTTCTATATGCCTAGAAAAGGGACGGAAGTACCGTAACAGTGTGATCCGTAACAGCCACCACTGATCGACACTTTAAGCTCAATGTCCGTTGTAGGTAGTAATATTTATGTCATTGTAACAGTGTGATACTGCCGCACAATTTATGAACGCATTAAGTACAACTTACTGTGTTTGTGATTATGATATTTGAGGTGCTGACATTACGATCTATTTTCTCGAAACTGTTCACATGTTCTTTACTGAGTTCATAAATTGCGCGGCAGATAGGAAGTGTGTGTGTGTGTGTGTGTGAAAAACAAGACATATTATTATTTTAAGTGACATATTGTGTCATCATTTTGATATGTCAGATGTCTTCTAATTAGTATTTACTGCATTCTAAATAAACAATATTTCCATCTTGTATAATGATGATGAATGATAATAGAAATGAGAAGTAAGAAATGATATACCCCCTACTCCTCGAGTATCTCAGTAAAGATGTGGGGCTTTACTAAGACCTCGGGCGGACTTCTTGAGAGAATTTGAAAAGTGACGTTGCACTGTTTTGTTTCATTTGCCAACACTATTGCACACTCACGAACACTTAACGGTTAATAATCGACCATTATTTCACATTAATATTCGAAATAACACAAATTTTAGAAAATAAAACCAAACCGCAGACATGACTCTTCACTTTCCTGCCAAGAAGTCCTTATGTAATATAAACTTGCAGATCATTGATAAAAAATCCAAGTAAGTATGTCAAATGTTACATTATCATATGCGACTACTGTAAGGCTCGTTTTTTTCTGTAATTATCAAACTTTGTTTACATAAATTGCAAAAGTTCTATCTATATCTCGCTATACTATCTTTGCTGACAGTAAGCAACGATAAAGCCGAAGGTGGAAGCACACTACACCCGGAAAACCCCAAAGCCAATGATACGCAGATGATGATGACAGACTAAGATTAGTAGAAGCTAGCCAGACGGACATAGAATTAGTCCTACCACCTACCAAACAGAGTACGCTGTACGCTGGGAAACGAACACAGGACCTTACGGGTCTGACACCAGTAGTCCAACCTCTAGACCTCAGAGGCGGGTAGATTATTTGTATGTAGAATAGGTAACTTTTCGTACAACTGAACCGATTTCAAAAATATTTTACAAAAAAAAGCTACAAGCCCTTTTTAATTAACAAAGACTATGTTCCATAATTAAAAAAAAACATTACTTTGTGTTTTCACATTCGGCCTTTATTTGAAGCAGGTGAAACTGCGGACTGAATATTTATGTTTCTATATATATTATGTATATTTGTTTTTTTGTACACAATCAATAAATGAGTTATCTTATCTTATCTACACTCAATCGTCAAGCGACCTCCAGAGCATTCTTATTTGTTGATGATTTCTTACTGATGTCAGAAACAGTTTTAGATATTTAACACAAAAACGTTATCAGTCATCTCAAATCCATGTCAAATAATATAACGTACTGATATGTATGTTTATATATTTGTACAATAACAATCCACTTTTTTTTAGTTTGTTTTAGTAACTATATTTAGGAAATATAACAATTTATAACTTCAAAGTTTAGATATATAGCCCACTGCCAAGCTACCAAAATGGCAATGCTGACATAAAACCAGCCGTATATATACAAGTCCTACCACAGATCAAAAGAAATACAATTTGTACCCTCGCTAGAAATCAAACTGAACTGAACTTTGGGTTTGAGACCGGAGATCTAACTACTAGATCAGAAACAAGCACCTTTAAAACTTTGGTTTTTCAATAGACGTTTTATTTACCGAAGCTTTTAACTGTTGTGCTCATTCAATCAAGCGTTAACTAATCAAACCTTAAATAATATTTGAAGGTGCTGACTGCAATTAGTATTGTTTTAATATCATCATATCATATCTCAGCGAGGCGACTAGTACCTAAGTAATCCTTTCTTTTTAAGGCAAACTGTTTAACATAGTGGCTGTACACATCACAGTCATGTTGTTGTATGTTTATTGTTCTAAGTACTAGATTAGGTTTGTCAATGTTCTCACTTAAATTAGATCTATATTGTTTTGTAAAAGCGAAGACCTCTTATTGGCTATCAGTTATTATAATATTATTGTATTAAATTTCATAAAACTGTTGGTTTGATAAATAAAATAAAATAAAAATATCCCTGCTAAAATAACATGTGTAACGTATACAAATATAACCATGAATGTTTCTCTGTTTGTTCGTATGCATTTCATTCAGCACCATCTCTCATCTCCCATCTATACGGGTATACGGGTGATTACTGGGACGAAGATACGGACGAACCGTCAGTTTTTAATGAAACTAAGCTCTTACTCTGAAGATCAAAACGTCTCGGATCGCGTTCATTTTTCTCGATGGTGACTCACATTACAAAGGGCCGGGGACAAATGCATAAATTGATGCAATAAAAGTTTAAATTAGCTCAGTCGACTGTGGGGAAGCATTGGTATTTGATGAATGTGGTGGTATTTTGGAAGAGCTCTGAAAATTCGAAACAGAAATGGTGGAAAAAAGTGCTGAAAATGGGGCGTGGGCACGAACCATTCACACACCTTCGCGTTGTTCATGTATTTTATGGATTGAAACTGTTTAAAACAAACAAATGCGATATAAAAGTAATATTTTTTTTCATATTTAAGTTACAACACTAAAGTGGTAAATATATTGAAATGTAATGTACTGTTTGTGTCGCAAATAAAATAAATAGAAATAGTAAAATTTGTAATATTTAAATAAGTAATTTTAATATGTTATTGTCAAATTGTGTATTAAGTAGCTTATGCATATTTTGCTGGAATGTCACTTTATGAACTATACACTAAGATATTGTTTTTGCGTACCTACCACTGGGCTCTCACGCTGAGGTGTTCGCGACTTCGCGGAAGACCAGGGTCATGTGATCCATTTTAGGCGATCTGACATCATGCTGAGCGGTTACCTCATAGATAGAGTCACACTTTTTAATGTATTAACTAACATTTTATAGTATACTTAGTAATTGTTAGTGCTACATTGTGCTATGTAGGCTTTAAAAGCTTTACGAGTAACAGTCGACCAATTTATAAAATGTACTTGGCACAGTACAAATTCCTCATTGGGAACTATTTAAATAACGTTTTCAGGTATGTGAAACCGGTAGTATCTACATTTAAGTATATGAGCCATTTAAAAATATACGCATTATTGATATTGGCTACGAAACCCTACACTGCGCGTGGCCCGACACGCACTTGGCCGCAGCGGTCTACCCGAGCCGAGATCCGAGCCTTTAGAGGCGCCCTCGGGTGGTTCCGCCCCTCGATCCGATCCGAACCCTTCGGAGAATCTAGTAGGGCACGGGGACGCGCACTAGCGCGTGATGCCGTTCCCTCTAGAAACCCTCCGAAGGTGATTCGTTTCACACGGCTTCCCTTTACGTTCCTCGCCGCCCCCAAAAAAGCACGGTGAAGCTGAAAATGCCGTCTGAGGCAATCAGCAAACTCTCTCAAAAAAAAAAACTTGGCCGCTTTTTTTAATATATTGACAGTCTGCAAACGAGCAGGCGGGCCGCCTGACGGTGAGCGGTCACCGTCGTCTATTGTTGCTTTTGTGTTGCCGACCTGTGAAAAACCTCTTTACACCCCGTTTGAAAGAGTCCATGTCGTAGCTCTATGGGAAAACCTCGGATGGCAGCTCATTCCACGAACGTCACCTAATTGTAAACCAAACTCGCACTAACTACTCTAGAAGTTCGTAAGTATAACTAAGTATTTCTAAATGTTCAAATAATTTTTAACGCAAATTTTGTTGCGAACAAATTACAAAAACACAAATGTTGTAAAAATTTCCACGAGCAGGATTTGAACCTGCACCCTTCTGACATTCCGGGTCAGGTGCTCTTCCAATTGAGCTATCGTGGTTCTAACCAGCCCGCCGAAATTTTGCAACATTTGTGTTTTTGTTTTTTATAATTATTTCATTTAAAAACCGCTATCAAACATCAAGTCGTTGTAAGTTAATAGGTGCAGGCATCTATGGCTTTGTGGGTCAAACGCGAAACCAGTTACTTGAGATTATCAGAACAAGACAGACATGCAAATAATCCCAAACAATGAATGACATATACGGCTAGTACAGCTCTCATTATACTAGCGTTTCGTGTTGCGCTCTGCTGGTGAATTAGGTTTGTTTTAGATAGATAGAGATGGTAACGGTGACCTAACAAGCAGACGAATTAGGTTGTTTTAAAAAGAAAGATAGATAGCGGTGTTGTAACTCCGATTAATTTTAAAATATCGAGTTTTTACGTGGCAACGCTTAATATACAGAGTATGTGCCTTCAGCTAGGCTACTCTTGACGCAAACTCAATCTCAATACAATTCCAATGCGATTAATATGTATCGATATTGGGATAAGTTTCGCAATTTCGGAACGCCCCATCTCGATAATAATTTGTTCACTCAATTTCCACGCAATTTAACTCCAATGTAGCGCTATTATCGCTTTGAGGAGTGCCATTTGAATTTTTTAGATTTGGAATTGGAATTGTATTGAGATTGAGTTTGCGTCAAGAGTAGCCTAGCAGGCCTCTTCAGGCTATACTTTCAGTCTTAATATTTAGATGAGAAAATAACTTTTGGTTGATGCTGAGCGACAAAAGAATTGACCGAAAAAAGTTGAGAGGCTTTAATTTTTTAAAGTTTCAATTTGAAAAAAGACAGTGTTGAAAAAATTCCACGAGCGGGATTCGAACCCGCACCCCATGACATGCCGGGGCAGGTGCACTGCCAACTACGCTATCATGGCTTTTTTAAGTTTCATAACTGTTTGTAACTTTTAACCTTTTTATTAATTAAGCTAACACGAATTTTTGTTATTTAAATTTATAAAACATAACATAGTAGTTAGTTCAGTTATCGGCCTAATTGCACCTACCATGTCATTTCTGGACAAACCATGGTTGACTGATAGGGAATGCCTTAGGAATTAAATCCGCCATGTGTTTTATGTTGCTACAGTTTTAAATAATTAAATAAATTACGTGGCCACTGACCCCCTCAAACTATGTAGAGCTTTTTTAGTTATAAGCATATTTATGAATAACAACACAACTAAAATAAGTTTGAATGGTACCAACTAACACAGCGGATCATTTTGGTAGATGCTAGAAAGTTTATCGGTTGACCAGTCAACTACCCTACCTACCTACTTACCTACCTTGTTACCAATATAATATGGTCGGCGCCACTCTAAAAAGCTAAACTATTTCGCTATAAAAATGAATAACTATGGTCAAATGTTCCGTTACTCTATTTATAGTAGTAGGTACTCGTAGAACAATTTCGTACCACACAAGTACCGTCAAAACAAACAGTCAGCTACTATACTGCCATTTTCACCATATCAGCTACAGTTTGGAGCGTTTACGCGCCCGTGAGAAAGTACGAGTACCCACGATTATGGCCGGTGACAACGGTTTCACCTAGGGCTGTCAAAAGCACGTAACATATTTAAAAGTTTTTACAAATAGACACCTTCATTATAATGTCTATTTTTTATTCCTTACAGGTAAGAGTAGCCTTCACCAAGAATCGTTAACTACTTAGGCTCTTTCTCTAGTTACCTGAACACAACATAACTATATCTCTAGCTGTCTTTTTACATAGTTATATGCGAATGGTGTCTTTTTAGGTGGTATTGTATCCGCGATACGCGAAGTTAGATGAAGACTATGATGAATGTATGCGCCGAGCCCTGCTCCTGCTGCACGGGTGGAGACGCGCGGGGGCCGCCACACGATAGTTCGCGACACCGCCGCCAGCGCAGGCAGCGGCGGTGCTCGCCGCTCGCTCACACCAGTTCATCCGCCATATTTTTTATGTACTTAACAATTTGCGTATTACAAGTCTATTCGTTTTATAAATATTGTTTCAATTATTGCTCCCATCGGGAACAATGAGTATACAAATAATTAAAAAATACAATCAGCTCTGAACTTTATAAGTACCGTAGTTAGGTGGGTGGGCTTGATAACGACACACCGTATCACACATCGCGTATTTATTGATTTACCGATTTATACAGTACTAAACGTAAGTAATATATTATGTATAATTTCCCGCCAAGCCGATAAGAACCGTAAAAATAAGCGATTAAGCAAGCCGAAATCAAAAAGGTGTGAAGTACCGCGCAACGACAAACGGCCATCAGAACACATGAGAACTGAATACTGAGTAAAAATCTACCTTTTAATAATATAAAAATTATCTACTTTCACTGAGTAGGTAGGTATTATTTATTTATTTATTTATTATTTATTACTACTTATACCTATTAAAAATTACTTGAAATGTGACCGAATCATAGGTACTTACTCGTAGAAACTAAAAATTGTAGAATATTAAAAAAAAAAGGATTGCAGATATTAAAACTTATCGGTATGTAAGGAGTAAATGTAATTTGCTTAATATTTTATTTTATACTTAATTTAAAACTTCCAAAGTGTCCGTTTTTTATGATACAAATTGTAACTAACAATATTTGTTTTAATAAATTTCAAAAACACCGTTCTTGTTAGTTTAAAGCGACACAGCCCTAGTGGCCGGCGTCTGCCAGCGTGCGAACACAGGTGAAACCCCACTTCGAGCGGAACCCTCCTCGGTCACACAAAATCATAATTGTATGTTTAATTACCTTTGTGCCGAGTTACGTGAACGTGTGTACACTAAAATGAAAGTGATTGGAGAAATTTTTGAATTCGTTAGATAAAAGTGCACATTTACTACTGAGGTGGTCAGTGTATGCACCACCATAAATAATATTTTTTTAAACCATCGAGAAAATAATTCCAGCAACTGAAACTAAATAACAGCCGTCCCAACCACGTGCAAAACATAAAACCTAAGATGAATGTTTTAGAAACGCGGAACGAATCCTTTTTTTCTTAAATGAGGGTTTTAGTTATACAAAGTGAATAATAAATTTAGAAAAGACAAAGAACTAGTCTGACCGTATGCCATTAAAAGTTAAAGTTTATGGTCTAGTCAATAGGTGACAGTGATTTGGTAGAAAGACAAAAAGTTAGCAGACGTTCGAAAGTGCCATAAATAAACAAAAATGAACTATACATTTGCTTAAGCGTCGAGTTGGACTATGGGAAAGCATAAAAAAGCGTCACACATGCATTGCAAGTGAGATTCTAGGAAACCCGGGGCGGGATGCTGTGCGCTGTAGAACCTCCTACAAACATCATCTGACCAATTAGAAGAACAATATACTCGTAGATGTATAAAAAAATTACAGACGGAAGACATGAGAGGTGTGGCTTCAGAGGCTACCTGGGCTGGACGGCGAAGGAGAGCAGGGACAGTCAACGGGCGCACCTCCGGGAACGAGGAAGCTCATTTTGGTTCGATAGCAAAAATCGATGTTAAAAGCAGTGTACTTTTTGAAAATTGTAACTAGAGCCAGTGTTTTGATTATAAGATAAAATTGTACAAGTGATAGATCATAATTAGATTCATACGTAAAGTGGTACCATCGTGCGAGTGTGCTAAATTCGGTAAAGTAGAAAATCTTATTTTGTAAAATTTGTAGCATAGTTTGTTAGATTTGTTACAGAAGCTTTCACGACACAAGCTAACTAAAGTTATTTATGTGAACTAAACCACATTTAAACCAGAGATACATAACGAATTTCCTTTATTGTGGGCCTATATAGAGATATATGTATAAATCAGTAACACTATTTTACGGAGCTATTACGTGATTAGCAATAATACTAATCATAATTACATGAGTTGTTATAGTGTAATACGCCAAATATTGAAATGAATGAACCGTGCTCCATAGTGTGATGTATTCACCATTGTAATGATTGACCCGATACTCATGTCGTTGGATTCCTGCAGAATCACGATTAAATACTAATTTCACGTGGCTTAAAGGAGAGAGGAATAATTGTGTGTCGAGAAAGGTTCTTGTACATAGAGTGTGCATGTTTAGTTATATAATTGTAACTAGGTTGGTCAATGAGGTTTTTTAGTTTAACCGACAGTTTTTCCTCATTTGCGATGACCTAGGAACTAATCGGTTGGCTTTGTAAGGTCTGACGATTTTACAAAGTCTCAAAATAATGAAACAGTTTCGTATCTTCTAGTTTATTTAGGAAATTAAGCAAATAGATAGATAAATAAATAATTAACTAAATAATAACAATAAATAATCCAAATTTGGGCAGATCTATATAAATAAATTAAGAGAACTGCCTATGTCTTGAGTTTCATTTGATTAAGCTAAGTACCTTGAGTGTAATGATTATTACAACCGCTAGGATAGCGGAAGACCTAGGTTCGATTCCTAATGGTCAGTGCAGCCGCAAGGATTGCGGGAGACCCAGGTTCGACTCCTGGATGAATCGACAGAACATTTGAAGTTTTACCGTGCTTTATTTCATTATGTCAATTTCACCGCTAAGATATAACATCAGGGATACTAAACCTGTGGCCTTTGTTTAACCCAGCAGTGGAAATTATTGCCGAGCTTCATTGTTATTACTTTTATTAAATTGGTTTTATTTCACTCGATACACAAATATAGATGTCAGTTAATTCCTTCATTTTGTAGACAGTCAATAGTATATTATCTTCCTAAATAGTAAAGCGTTAAGATGCGCTTAGTTTTGAATAAGTAGTAATTACAACTGGACATTAAAATCCGACTTAACTATAAAGAGTGGAGTGGGTAATTTTGTAGAGCAGAGGCATTGATATAATTATATTTGATTTGTGCAAATATTGTTGTGAACAAATTGCAATTTAACATTGCACCTGACCCGGAGTGTCATGGGGTACGGGTTCGACTCCCGTTTGTATAATCTTTCAATGTATTACGAGGCGCGGGTTCGACTCCCGTTTGTGAAACTTATTCAACGTTTTGTCACTTTAAAGCATTTAAGTTTAATTAGAGCTCAGATAGACAATAATAGATAAGCTGCAGAACTAAATGGCGGGAAGGAGAGCAGTTGCAGACATCACTCATTCATCCTGAAGGAAGTATTTATTGTAAAATCAGAGACATAGGAAAATTGAGGTAGGAGTACGTAGGACTAGTACAGAGATTTGTGATATTTGGGAGAGCACAGTTACTTTTGTTATATCGGGAGTAAGGCCATCGCTGCAATGCGAAGCCTGAATTATGTGAATTAAAACCAGTACACTGTCGTGGCGGGGAGCAGCAGTCTGGGGTGTCACCAATACACGTCCCTGTCTCAACCGAACCTTTGCTTTCCATAGTCTGGCCAGACTAACACACAATTATCTTGAGAATACGAATGAATAAACAATAAATCCATGGATAAGGGGGCAAAAGAAAAGAAGCGCTCAGCGCCACGTAAATGATATTACACGCTTCGCAGCGTATAGGGTAAATAAGGTCGGTTACCCCCATCTAGCTCTGCTAGCGGCTCTGCCATCAAGTAGGAACCCTGACATCAAGCTGGACTGGTTCCTGATCGGAGGGGGGCCCTTAGCCCTCACGGGTACAACACATTGATTCACGCGATCCTATCACTTGCTATGGCTGCATGGTCTATATACTCTTAAGTCAACTCTGTGCAAGCACCCTTTAGAGTGATTTTGCGCACTTATTTCAGCTTAACGATTAGAAACCTATCTAGACTCACTAGAAAGATAAAGACCAGCCATTGAAGCAAGCTAGGTGGAATGGAAAGATGTTTGTGCTTGGTTCACTCGATGATGTATTGGTATAGACATGCGTAATGACTATTGGAAGTAATTAAATCAAGATAATCCAGCTCTCCTATAATGTAGAATCTCTGTATCTGGCAAAGCATACTCGATATACTTATAACTTACTAGACGATCACAAAGGGGCACTACTGGGGTGCCACCACACTACTAATGATTGACAATATTGAGATTAAAAGTTATATAAAATATTAAACTATGTAAGTAAAATTTTTCATTTTAATTTTTAAGTGTTAATTGCTACACTTAAGCTAAATTAAATATTTATATAAAATACAGTAAAAAATTAAACGCCCACCCGACCCAGCCAGGAATCGAACCTGGGTCTTCCGCAATCCGGGCTGCACTGACCGTTATGCTACCGGGAAGGCTGACGTAAGTGCTGAATTTTGTCACTGCTTTTTGATTATTGAAATGCTTTAGAGCGACATTAGTGCCATCTATCCAAAGGTGATTGGTGATTTTACTATAGCGTTGTGTTGTCAATTTGTGGTATTCATCTGCAAAGATGAATCTGCATGTCCATCGGTTGCAATGACCCTACTAGATTCTCCGAGAGGTTCGGATCGGACCGGGGACTTTGCCTACCAATTCACATCATCGTCGCAAGTTGATGTGATAGTGAATGAGTTCTATTTCGCCGCTGACCTACAATGGGTTATTATATCGATTATTGTATCGACTCGTTGATAGCGATCTATCTCTCGATATGCCATTCTTACAAAGTCAAAATCAAAGTTTATTCAATAAAAGACTGCATGCAGGCACATAATGACGCTAAAACTAAGTATAAAATTTAAAAAATAATACATTTAAATGTAGTTTAACTAAACAACTGAATCTACCACCAGCTCGGATTTTGGGAGAGCCGTCGACCGGCAAAAGCTGGCAAGAAACTCAGAACTTGAATGTAGTTTGACATTCGATCATCATCATCAGCTCATTTTTATGTCCCCACTACTGGGGCACGAGCCTTCCCTATGGATGAATAGGGAGAACGGGCCATAAACCACCACGCGGGCCCAGTGCGGATTGGTGCTTGTAAACGGCTGCTAATGCAGCCGGGACCAACGGCTTTACGTGCCTTCCGAAGCACGGAGGAGCTCGAGATGATAAATTTTTGGTCACCCATCCGATGACCGGCCTTTGCGAAAGTTGCTTAACCTCAGCACTCGCAGACCGGGCGCGTTAACCACTGCGCCATCGAGCTCCTCACATTCGATCAATTTAACGAAAACGAAATTTGTATGGCCACGAAGCAGCGCCTTCTACTGAAAAACGAGTAGAATTACAATTTTGCCATACAAGTTCTCGTTTTCGTTATCATCACGATATATGGCGAATGAAACTCGCACTAGGCACCCTGCAGTGCTATTCTCTAAGCAAAACAGCGTCGACTCTCGACATTGAATTTGCTCATAACTTGCAAACGAATGTAGACTTTATTACTATAATTAGTAGGTTGAAATTCGTTTGCAATTTATGAGCAAGTTCAACATCGAGTTCGACGCTGTTTTGCTTAGAGAATATCGCTGCTGTACCTATACTCGTCGATTGTGAATCTCTCGATATAAATTAAATTAGATTGTACATGGTGTATTATTAAAATAGACAACGAATGTAATGCAATCGTTATGTAAACAAAATAACCTTTTCTAATGGACTTTTCATTATGTAACTTAATCATTTGTATCAGAAGACAGATTGATGGAGCGGACCAATTGTAGACTGAGATGATCATTAATAACCTTTCTTTACACTTTAGCAAATGACATTTTGATAAATCTACGAATCACATCGCTACTATTTTGGAGTTGTAAAGGCACATCTAATGTTAACTCAGTAAACAAATAAATTAATATTTGCCTTTTTATTAAAACTAGTGGTCGCCCAGTGGTCGAAATTCAGCCGTAATTTTATTAAGGCTGCACGGATTTTATCCTAAGCAATGAAAAATTTAAAAAGATAGAATTTGAGTTTGGATTGCCATTGACATAATGTCGGCCGCAATAAAGACAAACAATACGTGTGTGTCAAATACATTGTAGTGTGTGTAATGTTGTTTTTCTTGATTTAATGTATTTAATATGCATAATTAACAAATATATTAACATTCGGAAAACCCTCTCTATTTAAACTATAAGTGTGCGAAATTTCATACTTAGGTGCATACTTACTTCTAAAGTTTTTGCTTCACGTATTAATATATAGATTATCTTATGTAAAAGATATCGAGTTGGAAATTATTATTATGTTGAAATACGCTTTCAACTACGGCTTAATCATCACTTACCCTCAGCTTGGACTAATAATAGTCCATGCCTTCAGGTTTGATGAAAGCCAAACCCACAGACTATGTACAGCTAACCGTTGTAAAAAAACATTAAATTAGTCTAGTAAGGTATGTATGTAGAGTAGAATTTCTAAAGTAGAGAAAAATCGACTTTAATATGAAATACATAAAAAGAACTTAAATAAATATGCATATACATATGTATAGAGACGAATTGAGAACTTCATCCTTTTTTTTAAAGACTGTTCTAAAGAGGCAGGTGCGACCTCCGATGTGGCTTACTACAAGACGAATACTTTTTGCAGAAGAACGTAAATAGATCGTGTGAACGGAAGCGCGCGGTTCCGTAACCTTAACTACAGAAAAAAAAACAAGGGGCAAACTAAGTGCCCGGTGCAGGAACGAGTGCTTTGAACCGTGACTATGTTAGCGTGTGCCAGAGATGTTATTAATATTAATTTATTTTCGGTTCGGTTTCGGTTTAAGATATGAACGATAACAAAAAAAAATTTATCTTTAAAAAAGAAATAGCTAAAATTTAATATTTTTAGAAATCTGATTGCGTTTGATTTCACCCTTGACGACAGGCCCTGTAAATTAAACTAAATTCAGGATAAAATCATATAATATTATTAAAATTCAAAATGAAAAATATTTTTTTCAGTTTAGGCTACAAGTAGCTCTTATGAATGTCACTATGCCGTCGTGTCGGTTCGTAAGTCTACTCTGGGCGGGAGACCTTGTACTGAGAAGAACCGGCAAGAAACTCAGCAAGGGCATTTCTTTTCTCCCTTACAGTGTTCGCAGGACTGATGGCCGCTGGGGCGGAACAGTCCTCGAGTGGCGACCGCGTACCGGATAGCGCAGTGTGGACAGGCGCAACAAGGTGGACCGACGATCTGGTAAAGGTCGCGGGACGCACAAAACGGACGTCTTTTGGCTGAGATGATTACAGCGTTAATATATTGGAAAATGCTCTATCATAGCAGGACACTTTTCGACTTTCAGGACACAGTAAACATTAAACGCGCGTAGATTTGTAAAAAGTTTAAGAGCAGGTCGACATCATCATGATCAGCATAAACTAGTACACACACAGCTGGACACAGGCCTCTCCAAATACATGTCAGAGAGCAGGTAAAATATCGAACTGGTAGTTACTGGTAGAGAATGCCATTCTGCATTAATTCCATATCGTCGGTGCGCGTGCGAGACCGCGTAAGAGAAGTTTGTAAAAACCGCATATCTGCAAAAAGGCGAAAAAAGTGAACATCTTAGCCATTTAAATATATTATTTTGTTGTTGTTGTTTGCCTCAAAGAAATAGCTGTCAATTTAAGTCGGAATAATATGTTTAAATGACCGAGATGATCACTTTTTCGTGTTTTTGCAAAATTTTGCGAAAGCAGATACGCGGTCTTTACAAACTGCTCTTATGCGGTCTCGCACGCGCACCGACGATATGTTTTGTAGGTTTCTTTCCTCATATAATAAATATTAAATATAATTTATTATTTTAATGAAGAGCTCGAAGGCGCAGTGGTTAACGCGCCCGGTCTGCGAGTGGAGGTTAAGCAACTTTCGCAAAGGCCGGTCATCGGATGGGTGACCAAAAATTTATCATCTCGAGTTCCTCCGTGCTTCGGAAGGCACGTAAAGCCGTTGGTCCCGGCTGCATTAGCAGTCGTTAACAACCACCAATCCGCACTAGGCCCGCGTGGTGGTTTATGGCCCGTTCTCCCTATCCATCCATAGAGAAGGCTCGTGCCCCAGCAGTGGGGACATAAAATGAGCTGATGATGATAATTTATCCAGTCACTGTAAGTCATACTGAAGACATAAATACTCTCGTTCATTCAAATATATTGCCAAAGTAAATTATTACCTCATTTATCTCACCTGAGAATTTTCAGTCCATTAGGGATTACGACATCATTGCAGCCGACGCTTCGTCCAAAAATATGATTCTGTGTTTATTATCGGAACTCTAGATTTGCGTCATCGAGTTACACGCTGAAGACGAGTAGGTGTCATGTGTGAGTAGTGAGGTGTTCCCCAAAAAAAAGGCATGTACGAGGCATAGGACATATTTCGGTTGGCATGTATACGACATGAAAGTAGGTACCTTATAGTTAAAACCTACATTAAAAATTTGCCTTATGATAGGTAGGTTATTTGTAAAGTTAAAGCCAAACTAAACATAAGAGTAAGGTAGTTTATAGATACCTACCTAATGTTTACCTGTTTTCGGTTTTTTTATACTATTTACTTAGTACCTGAACTATCATAATGTTGAATAGATGCCATTATTAAAGTATCCGAGTACAAATTATTTCAATATCAGTGTTTGTCAGAATGAACCATTTGTTAAAAGCACATACCTATTTTAGAACCACCGAATGTACGCATTCCATAGTTAGTCTACCAGACAATAGATGGCGTGAACTAACAGGTTAGTACAACTTCTATCCGCTAGGTGTTAATGTACTCGTAGTAAAATCTTATTTGTTCTGAGATTACTTTTAAAGAACGGTGACTATACACGAAACATAGTTATCCTTTTTTTGTTTTATCCAACTTGATAATTTACATGTTGGAAGACCAATTCTGTGATATTAATCGTCAAAATAAAATCAAGATGATAATTCATGATCTCGTCAACCTATAAATGCTGGGTTACCATTTCAAATTAGTCTTTTTCATACTTATGTTGTCTCATCTTGGCTATACCACCACCATCAGCAACTCCAAATATGATTGTATGGAAAATCTTAACTGTCCAGTGTACCGAATACAGCGCCTGTGAGTTTTGTATACTATCCGTATTCATTCGATTACGTTTACGAAAACGAAAATAAGTATGGCATTGAAGCAGCGCCTCCTGGCGACATACGAGAAGAGTTAAAATTTTGCCATACAAATTCTCGTTTTCGTTAACGGGATCGAATAGCGAATGCAACTCGCAATAGGCACCCAGCGCGGGTCCGTCACGTCCGTGTACGTAACGGCACACGCATGTGAAACCAATAACGACACCATACAGACGCGCATCAACCTATCTAAAACTGTCAAGTTTCTTCGATAAATATTCAACCCTATGCCATATACATAAAGTTCATAGTCTATTGAGGAAATTTGAGTTTGCGGTAGTCTGTTGTGCAGGCGTGTGTACAATGTTCAGAACAAATAAATAAATGATAAATGCAAAATAAACAACTATCACTTTTGTAAAATATTTATTACCATAAATGACAGACTAAATCAACACCTCTTAGCGAAATACAACTCACTCTATCTTTGCTTCACTAACTACCTATCCGGGCGTTATTTATAAAGCTAATTCAGTTACTGATACATAACAAATATATTCGTTTACAGACTCGGCTAGGCAGTAAGGTTGTTTCATTTGTAAAATAATTAAAAAAAAACATACAAGGTGTATTATCTATATGGGCCAGAATAACTTTAAGCTAACATGAAAGATAAATTAATATTTAATGTAAAAAAAAGATGGCAGTATTTAACAGGAGAAACGGAAGACAATGTTATCCAATTAAAACCAAAAGCAAAAGGCTCTATTTTACATGTAGGTACATTTCACAGTTAATTAGAATTTTTCATAACTTACATAAAGCAAAGGAATTAAGTATATTTTCTCATTCATAAGGATATAAATTATTTATCAATTATAAAATAAAATATCTTAATATCAGAGATCAACTCATAAGGGACTTCACAAACATTGGATGAGACATACCTCGAACGCAATATTAAACAATATAATTGAAAAGACACAACTTTTTAAACTATCATAATCAATATTAACATTAAGAGTAAATATTAACTGGATTATCACCATGTTTTTGCTGTCTTTAAGTATCCGATATTTCGGCAAATTCACTCTTGCCACGACCACAAATGAACTGAATTTACTGCGGATGGATTTATAAGCAGACAAACCGATCTTAGCGAGTTTTGTGCAATCTACATCTAAAAAATTGTTTCTAAAGTCACTACACATGCAACTGTGCAAAAATAGGGAATACTTTAAAGACAAAAAAAGTATGGTAAATATAAATTCCGTACTAACAAATATAATCCATATTTATTGCAATTATACTTTTTGGCAAGCACAAACAAGCATTGTACGATGACAATGTTGGCTAGTTACACCATCTTTGATCTATATGACAACTGAAAGATGGCACGTATGTGATCATAGTGTGTAATTTAAACCTAACATAATTTTATAAAATATACATAACGTTATACTTGGGGGACAGTTATTTACATCTTTTTTATATTAGAATTAGATGAGAATAAATAACCACACATTTAATTGGAAATGAATGATGGTTAATTTCTGGGGGATTATTTATAGGTGTGGATATTGCAAGTGTAGCAATTGAATTATATCATTCAGATACGATAAGTATTTGTGAAATTGAATTTGTTTAACAGTTGTTTTAAAGATTTTTTGGATAGATTGTTGTTACAGTTGCTATTGCTAGAGTTTACGGCATTGCCAAAAAACATGTTTAAAAAATAAAACAATGGTAAAACTAGATGATGTTACATAATGGATATGTAATAATTATTTAGTTTTACAATTATTGTCAATGAAATGATATAGAGATACAATTTAGAATTTCAGAGAGCTCTAAAATCTAACATTTTAGGTTACTATTAAACTATAATATATTTTCATAAGAATTCTACGGGTACGAAATAATAAGTATCACTAAACCAAGGATTTGGTTAATTTAGTAGTGAGTGATGATAGGTTTTTAACGCAATTTATAATCAAATAAATTCACAGTAAAATTGCTAAGACAATGATTGTTGCTGTTCATTTTACATGGAAGCTATCTATGACTTGCATCAACATCACATAAATTTTGCTGTGAGCTAAAAAAAATCAAGATTCAAGCTAAAAAACTCAATACACAAGTCAATTTCACTGATATCAATCTACTAACTTTTACCTAATATTATTCGATAATTTACAAGTTAATATAGCAGTGGTGGATTAAGTATCCATATTCTCGAGGGTTGTCTCTAGGGCGAGATAATATAGAAAAATTAAAAACGAAATTGAAACCAAAAAAAATGTAAACAAAATCTGAATGTTACATCTATGGACATAGCAACAGCCTTAGAGGTAACTGTATTACAAAAGTGATCAGCATCGCATCGTTTTACACACATGTTATTATTAATAATATTATTCGGCAACAGTGTGCTATTTATTACTACATATACTAGGATACATTGGTAAATGGAATGTTGTGTAAACTGTACACGTTGAATTTTAAGCAGTTGTTTTTCCTAAAGCAGGTGATAATACTTATGAATAGAAACAACAATTTGTACTCAACTTACTCCAAGATGTTTAGACAAAAAGATCAGCTGTTCCATACATTACAATAAGAATTATTATTATTATTATTATTTCAGTTTCCCTTTTTAATATAACTTTGTGTGTGTCGTGTATTACCAATAAATGTTTATTAATTCGTTCATTCATTTATTCAATAAAGCCTACTCACCCAACATGTTTGAAGCGGCTGATTTTTTAAAAGATTGAATTACGTTAAGTTGATACAGAGTTGGTCCAATATAAAAGTTGTTCCTTTTCCTAAGTACTATCCATCTATATACATACGTAAGGGACACCAACACTTAAAATTCACGGTATATAACATACGAGTTCACTTTTCGTCTAACCAGCTGGATTAGTAAGGAAACAATATAGTGACGGTAAATAAGCAAAGACGACATTCCTTGGTTATTCTATGAACATAGCTACTACACAAATATTAATATAACATTAATTTATAATTCACAATATAATATTATTCGTAGCTTTATACATCGTAAGCTCTTGTGCTTCATATATTTCTAACACAAACGATTTACATAGTATAATATTAGATACTTCGCATCTTTTAGTATTTCTATAAAACAAATCTTTTAAAAATACTACATTAGGTCTAGACTGAAAAAAAAACACGAACTCAACGACATGAAGATTTACTTCAGTCAAAATCAAGTCATTTTGTCTCCGAAATAAGATTTTTTTTACTAAAGTTATAAACTAATAGTTTTTTTTAAATATAATATATTATTTTGAGTTTCAAATTAATATTTATAAAAATCCTGATTATGTTCAGGTTTAATATCTATGTATAGTAATTACGAAATTATATGATTAATATCTTTTGCCAATTATTGGTTTAAACAAACGCATATTTCAATATACTATACACATTCCAACTATTTATCAAAATAATATCGAAACTCTCACCGAAAAATATGTATAAAAATAACAGTCACAAAGAAAATTATAAATAATTTCTATACTAAAAAGAATACGCTTTACACAAATCTATTTGTCTTATTAAGATGAAAACATGGACGTGGTGTATATTCAAACTTTGTCCCTTTTATTCCAAAACGTGTAATTAAATTTAAACCTGGCCTAAAACTGGTAATCTCTCTATCTATCATTATTAACAAACTAGAGACAGCATCACTTTTAAAGCTTAAGCACATGTTTTGGAATAAGAGGGTGTGTGTTTGTTTAAAGGTTACAAATTCAAACATTTTTACTCAAAAAAAAATATTTTTATACATGCACATTTTAATGTATATAAGGTGGCATTGAATCAAGTGCAGATAACTTTGAGACACAGCTCATTTACGCCTACATTTCAAATCAGTTTCGAAATTTTTTATTGATTTTTGGCTTTTCAATTTGTGTATCTTTTTCGGGTGTATGAGATTTGCAATTCCTTGTACATTATAATTCAGATAATAGTAAACTACTTTATTCGAGAATTTAATATCTAAAATTCACTTAACCCAATGACACCATAATATAGAATATCGAACTGTCATCGTATTATGTAGTAATAACCCCTTGAGCGTCGATCGACCATCATGCGGCCGATAACAATTAAAATTCTAATGTGTCTGGTATTCGGACGCTCGTGCTCATAAGTAATGTGTTTTAAGTACAAGTGCTACATAATATCTGTCGACTCATCGACTGTGCAAATTACATAATTTTACGGGCCATAGCTGAATTGTCAATATTTTATATGATTCTGTTATCTATTTTGATGGGCCAAAGAACGCCGAGGACTGTCCCTCGTCTGCGCTAACTTCAGCCTGTAATAGGCTTTAGTTATTATAACACTACACGATTGATTATCCAATTTGGGTCCCTTGCTTACTATACAATCATAAGGATCACACTTAATATTAAGGGCCGGGTTACAAAACTTTCTCCGCATGATAAGTAATCCATATAGATCCTTGCCGACATTGTAGAGACAAAAATTCTGGGCGGGCTAAATTATTGATTGGTCAATGCTTAAAATTATTTGAAACAGACCAGGTGGGTTACTCTTGAAACACAATTGCAATAATCAATTTCCAATCCCAAATCTAAAAAATTTAAATGGCACTCTTAAAAGCGATAATAGTGCTACATTGGAATTAAATTGCGTGGAAATTGAGTGAACAAATTATTATCGAGATGGGGCGTTCCGAAATTGCGAAACTTATCCCAATATCGATACATATTAACGCATTGGAATTGTATTGATATTGAGTTTGCGTCAAGAGTAGCCTACCAGTATTGTAAAGTAAATTATAAGTACCATATACATATAGTTTATCATAAAGATTTAGTAATCTTTCATTTTGTACTTAAATTTATTTAAGGCTGAGTTTCGGACTATTTCTATTTGTTTGGGTCAGCAACGCGTAATTTCGCGATACTGTTGTAATACCTTTGGTGTTGCAAGCGTCTATCTATCGGCTACGGTGACCTAAAAAATTAAACGTCAAAAACTTCTAGCGTCACATCTAGTTTCATTACAATATCGGCAGTTTACAATATAATACAATGTTGAAAAAAACTCTGCAGTTCCGAACGAATAGTGCTAATTTTAATTAAATATGCCCTTTTACATTAAATAAACTAATATGTATATATTTTATGTAAAACCCTCAGTAATTTTGGTTAATACTTTTATAACACTGTACTTTTTTTTTTTTTTTCCTTTAGTTGATGGCTTCGTGCGGTTAGCACATTTAGCCAGTGTCAAAGTAATTTTTCTTACAAGTTATAAATAAATAAACAATATTTCCATCTTGTATGATGATGATGAATGATAATAGAAATGAGAAGTGAGAAATGATATACCCCCCAACCCCTCGAGTATCTTAGTAAAGATGTGGAGCTTTACTAAGTCCTCGGGCGGACTTCTTGAGAGAATTTGAAAAGTGACGTTGCACTGTTTTGTTTCATTTGCCAACAATCATGCACACTCACGAACACTTAACGGTTAATAATCCACCATTAATTCAAATTAATATTCGACATAACACAAATTTTAGAAAATAAAACAAAACCGCAGACATGACTCTTCACTTTCCCGCCAAGAAGTCCAACACTGTACTTATTAATCCAAAGCGTGGACTTAAGGGTGCGTTTCCACTGAGGCAGAGACAGCGGAGATAATTAGAGCGGAGCTGTGACAATATTTGGACGTTTCCACCATAGCGGGAGCGAGCGGATCAATAAAACGGAGACTATCGCACATCGCTCCGTCATAGTCTGTCTTGCTCCCGCCGCTATACCCCTTTCATCTACGTCACGTTTCACTCCGCACAACGCCGTATGACATACTAGTTGATAAAATTCTACTCGTCATCACTATGACTCTTTCCATTGAAGTGTAGCGACGCCGAGCCGCTTATTTCAACCAATGATATTGATTGATCCATGCACGTCCCCTCTTCGCCTCAATAGAAACGCACCTTAAACCTGGTTACAAACTGATTGTAAAGACAACATTTTTTGCTTTTATTAACAAAACTGAGTGTTGGCGACTGGCTGGTTCAAACCTTTCTTACCTTTTAAAAGATTTTTTTTTATGATTTAATGTCAGTGTTCCAAGTGACGGATTTTGAGTTGTCAAGTTGTTTTTGCTACGAATTGTTGTACTTACTGAAATAAACATTGAACATTTACAAAATACTACGTGTTTCCATCAATTAATTCACCATACAGTCCACTACTCCATAATACTGAGACTCTAAAGCATTTCAAAAAATCAAAAAAAAAATATCAAAAAGCAGTGACAAAATTCAGCGCTTACGTCAGCCTTCCCGGTAACATAATGGTCAGTGCAGCCGCCCGGATTGCGGAAGACCCAGGTTCGATTCCTGGCTGGGTCGGGCGGACGTTTAATTTTTTCATTGTATTTTATAAATATTTAAAACTGAGACAGCTCAAACCAGGTTAAACTTTAATCAACTACGTCTTGCAACAAGACTAAGTTTGTTGACGAAGATCCAATAGAAATAATAATATATATACAACGTGTAATAGAAAGGTATGGTCAAAATTAAAAGATCCAACGTGTATCCGATCTAGTTCTTGTATGTGTTGTTACTGGGACATCATTATTGAGTTTAATTTGTCAGGCAATTTAAAATTAAATATTTCTATTAGTGAAGACATGCACGTCAGGCGCGCATAAACAAGCAGAAGTGATCATAAATGTAATGATATGAATGTGATAACACATAGGTTACTAAACCACTAAGGCTGTAACTTGTTTATTTTGATGTGACGTCACAATAGAACTATTTAATAAAAAAATGCATAACAAGTTACAGTTAATAATTATGTCTTAGTAACTGTGCATACGAGATCTAAATCGGATACACTTTAGATCTTTTAATTTTGACCACACCTTTCTGTTACACGTTGTATACACTTCAAACTTTACAATTTGTCACATTTAAACAAACACGCATAATAACTTGTAAAATAAGTAAATTAAACAATAAAAAATACTGTATAAGAGTCCAAGAGACAAGTCCTCGTAATATCTCGTTCCTTTAGTACTTACCCTACACAAACTCAAAGGCACTCGCTCTGTGACCAAAATAGTCACCCATATGACCGCAATGAGAATGAGTATATATAAATATTCATATTTATTATATACTAGCTCACCCGGCGGACTTCGTACCGCTTTGACAGTTTCCATCATTGAGTTAAATATAATCAATGGTTTCCATGACAACAAAACAAATAAATCATTTGTATTGGAAAATTAAATTGTCGTTTTCAGTATTTTATTTAATACTTTTTTTTTAATATAGCCTATGTTACTCAGCGCTAATGTAGCATTCTAATGGTGAAAGAATTTTTTAAATCGTTCCAGTAGTTTTTGAGTTTATTCGTTGCAAACATACATACATACAAAAATACAAAGGTTTCCTCTTTACAATATTAGTATAGATTAAAATATGTGAAATGCTGAAAATCAAATTGTTTCTTTCATTGACACTACGCTCTACGTTTATAGGTTATAAATAAACATACAGAGACAAACATACATAAAGTAACGATGACGAAACGTTGAACATCTTTCTTTTTCATATATATATTATATAATTATTATGACTAGTATAACCTTTAGTTTTGGTCATGAGTTGCCAATAAAATACTGTTAAAATGCAGTTTCTCTAAAGGACTGACAAACTATGACACAGAAACGTATAAACGAATTTAAACGCGTACGCGTACAATTGTGATAGCCATTCTAATTTCAAAATCTCCATTAAACATAGACAATCAATTAACAACTTTTTCTTCTTTAAATATTTCAAATCCGTTACAGGAAGAGAAAGCATACGAGTTACATGTTCTAATAATGAATGTAGAACAACATAAAAACAATATCATTGGTTAGTGTCAACCCATCGATAGGTTTTTGACGGTGACGTCATGGTGGCTCCGTCGGTTGAGTTCCTTGGCCTCCTTTGTGACGTTGGAGTCGACGAGCATGGAGTGTCGTTTCGCGTTGAGATCCTTCTTCCTCCGTACTACGTCAGGACTGTATGGTTCTGATACTCGCCTATCTAAGTTAGGATGCGTGTGCGCATTTCCTTGGCCGTGTGTAAACGACCCTTGCCTGTGTAACTGCGCCGGTTGCTCTTGGTTCGTATTCGGTAGATACGTTTGGAATGATGGCCGGTTCTGTGCCGCTTCCATTATGGAACCTATTGGCGAATAAAATAAAGGATAAAAAAAGGTATAAATATACAACAAATTACCCTAAGTATAATAAAATACTGCGCCAGGTATAGCACTCCCAGTGACAATAGTCACGAGGGTGACACAAGCCTACGTCATCGCCGCTATCGATGAGAACCATCGATATCGGCGATGATTTTATAATACTACTAGCTGACCCGGCATACGTCGTTTTGCCATTAAAAATAAAAAAAAAATTTAGGGGTGGACTACCTCTAACATTTAGGGGGATGAAAAATAGATGTTGGCCGATTCTCATAGATACCGGATGACCCGGCAAACGTTGTTTTGCCATAAAAAATTTAAAAAAAATTTAGGGGTGGACTACCCTTAACATTTAGGGGGATGAAAAATAATGTTGGCCGATTCTCATAGATACCGGATGACCCGGCAAACGTTGTTTTGCCATAAAAAATAAATAAAAAATTTAGGGGTGGACTACCCCTAACATTTAGGGGGATGAAAAATAGATGTTGGCCGATTCTCATAGATACCGGATAAGCACAAAAAATTTCATCAAAATCGGTCAAGCCGTTTCGGAGGAGTATGCCAACGAAAACTGTGACGCGAGAATTTTATATATTAGATGAAATTACCTAAAGGATAATTCATAAAATCAATCTTACCTAGAGTGCGAACTAGCCACGGCGCTACTGACTGTTTCTGGTTCATGGCCGCTTGCATTTCGTTGAGAGCCGAATTTAGTTGATGGCTTAGCTCCTGTAAATATAAAGTACGTAATCATAAAATCAACGTTTCGTAGTCCCCTGATTCCTCCTCCAAAACTGGACCGATTTAATTACTTTTTTCATTAAAAAATAAAGAAAGGCTTTGTCTATGTTCTCGTCCATATGTTTTGCTTTTTTTCATAAATTAATTATTAAAGAAGATATGAACTTTTAAAAACCTTAAAAATTGGCCAATTTTAGCTGTGTTCAGAGATCCAGCAAACAAATTTGACCGAGATTATATAAAAAAAAAAGCAAAACATAGGGACACAGCCAAAGCCTTCCTTTAATTTTTAATGAAAAAAGTATTTAATTCGGTCCAGTTTCGGAGGAGGAATCCGGGGGACTACGAAACGTTAATTTTGTCTACTTTTCATATAATCAGTCGTTAGTATTTCCTCTTAACTTTCTGTGCATGTCGTAAGAGCCGACTAAGGGTTCCAAGATACTCGCACATAAGGCAAGGCTACTAACCCATCACTGATGTTATCTGTTCCATCTTGGAACCATGTTTATGCTAAATATGGCTTCGGGTCACTAATTTAGTAAGCTAGTAAACTCAACATTGGTGATTTCGATGCTCTGCCTACTCAATTTTAAGAGAAAGACGTAAAAGTATGTATGTATGAGACTTTCCGAAGTGGATTCTACATCTCATAAATATAGTTTAAAAAGTGTTTGGATATCTTTTTTCCCTAAACCATAGAAAGTTTAATTACAATCTGCTCATTGGTTTGAAAGAATCAGAACTTTAAAAAAATGTAATTGAAACAATATATAAGTAGTGTTAATTCTGTTAAATAGTCAGCGTAATTAACACTACATATTATTAAAATTTTTTTTTGTATCATGGATTTCCGCAAAGTAACGCCTGATTCCATTAATTATCAGAACTTTAAAGTTGATATGGGGTGATGACGATGATTATTCCGACCGATTTCGGTCAGGGTGACCACTTTGACTTTTAGTGTGTACGGTGTTAGCGTAGTCCGGCCACCGACCTGGTTGCTGCACTGCGCCTGCACGTGCGCCAGCTTGACCTGCGCCAGCTCGAGCTCCAGGTCGCGGACCCGCTGCCGCAGCCTGGCTTCAGTGTCGCTGGCACCCTCCTCTTTGTCCTCGCCTTTTTGTTCGGACTCTGTAAGTGTCACCAAATTAATTATGACTCAAACATCAAGTTGCAGACTTAAATATGATAAGGTGAGACTTAAATATGATGATATGAGAGTAAGGCTTGTTTCACACCTACCACAACCATACCGCAACCGCAACACATGGGCGGGCGATAATTGTATGAAGATTAATAATTGAGTTCACACGGGCCACGTTTTGCAGTCATTATTGACCGCGTGTGTGATACCGACTACATCGCAGCCACGTTGCATCTACAACGCAACCACCAGCGACGACGCAACCACATCCACATTTTGTAGGTAACGCAACACAACCGCAAGAAGCCGCAGTGACACTTTTTAAACGTAACCATAGCTTGAACACCTTTTGTCGCGACGGTGCCGGTGTTGTGTGGTTGCGGTACCTACGTGTGAAACAAGCCTTAGTACAGAGTTTAAAATGGTATATTACACAATTGTATTTAGTTGAAAAGATGGAAAAAAAAACAAAAAAGACTCTTAATTTTTTTGTCAGCTCTTCTCGGTGGAAGGCTCTCCCAAAATCTAAACAGGCGGTAAATTCAGTAGTTAAGTTTAAACTAAATATTAGTTTATGAGTAGGTTACATATATTTTTTTAATTATTAATTTTTTTATAAATCTTTGACCTCAATAAGTGCCTTTGAATTAAATTAAACAAGTGAATTGACTTTGATTTTCAATCATTGCAACAGCGAAATAACAAAAAAAATTGGTATATCAATAACAATAATAACATTAACAATCAATCGAGTTAACACGAAATAACAGTATTTGTCCTAAATTTATTAGCAAGCAAGATAGTCATTTAATATAAAGGGAATAAAGTTACATTTGTAATGCTTGGAATATGAACACACCTTCTTTGTTGTCCTTTTGGGCTAATTTGAGGCTACAGCTTACGCAGTCCTTCACATAATCCTGTAAATTTAAACGCTTTTAATTATTGTCCTTTGCATTTATCACCATTCTCGTAAAAGGCGACCATGATCCAAGAGATATCATGATCTGTTACTCCAAAAGTTTGGGCCATTTGACAAATATTACTAAGGCATAAAATTTGCCGTGTCCTTACAAGGAGTTACATGTTTACTAATTTTAAGTAAGCAATGTACAGTCACGAGCAAAAACATGTAAACAATTGTAACTCTTAACACAATGGAATAAGAGATAAAGTGTATACATATCGGCGCTCGTGACTGTACAACCTTCGTCTATGCACGAAGACTTTTTATCAGTGATCAGGACCTACTTTCCGACTAAGTAAATGATGCCCATTGCAATAATAACAAAACATACATGTAAGCGTTCCATTTTTTATTTTTTTGTCTGGGAAGTAAAGTTAATAACTATGAATATTAAAATCATGGTCATCCTATTCCACCTTGTTACAAATAAAACCTCTTCATAAGTACACAGCGATGATAACAAACCTCATTGAAGATTTAAAGTTTTTTATGATAATATTAGTAAACTGTCAAATGGCAGACAACATCAAATGAAATAAGTCAGAGAAAATTAAAATAGTTTTCTACATATCTTCATCATAGTAACTTTAACCTTTAGACCGCCAACAGCACTCACAGATTAGTACCCCTAGTCTGCCGCGCCATGACGCTAGTTAGCGCATTGTCGCCAAGTTTCAAATAATGACGAAATTAAACATATAATTATTTAGAACCTACCTGACAATCTAACGATTGGTATCGAAAGCCAATTATACTTTGAAATTTATTAAATTAGTGTTTTACATATAAATAAAATATATTTATATGTAAAACACTAACTGCCTATATTTTACAGGTCATTGATCATTTATCAAATTCAAGCAAAATCTTTCTAGTAAGTATGTGAAAATACGCATGAGAAATAAAAAATAAGTACTGAATCACATTTTTTTTACTGACGTCCATAAATAGATATATAAACAATCCAATGACATGAAACAACCCAATTCTACATAAGATATTTGTCTAAAAAAACTAGTTTGAAAACTTGCCAACAGATAAGCATTATCACCATTTTACACTTGGTTTGCTCTGAACTTTTATTTAATTCTATTAGGTAACTATCAAATCTCAGACGTTGGGCAATAGTTATTGGAAATAGTATATCCATATTCACATGGAATATCAAAAATAGTTCATAATTAGCAGAGAAACATGTTTTTTTGGGCAAAAATCTTGAAAATAACCTAAATTGACGTGCCTAACTCGTTTCTGTTCCGTTCTGGTAGGCTACTCTTGACGCAAACTCAATCTCAATACAATTCCAATGCGATTAATATGTATCGATATTGGGATAAGTTTCGCAATTTCGGAACGCCCCATATCGATAATAATTTGTTCACTCAATATCCACGCAATTTAATTCCAATGTAGCGCTATTATCGCTTTTAAGAGAGCCATTTGAATTTTTTAGATTTGGGATTGGAAATTGATTATTGCAATTGTGTTTCAAGAGTAACCCACCTGGTAGGCACCTATCAATAATGATTAATGGCGTATCTCGTTCACTTCATAAAAATGTAGGAAGACCATATACATTCTAATTAATTTGGGTAACCTAATTAAAAATACAAAATTAAATTTATAAAAAGGAAACATGTAACTACTATTATTATTGCAATGGCCATCATTTACTTAGTCGGAATCAGTAGGTACTGATCACCCATAATAAGTCTTCGTGTATGCTGGCCAAATGACATCATCATCATCATCATCATCATCAGCTCATTTTATGTCCCCACTGCTGAGGCACGAGCCTTCCCTATGGATGGATGGAGAACGGGCCATAAACCACCACGCGGGCCCAGTGCGATTGGTGGTTGTTAACGACTGCTAATGCAGCCGGGACCAACGGCTTTACGTGCCTTCCGAAGCACGGAGGAGCTCGAGATGATAAATGTTTGGTCACCCATCCGATGACCGGCCTTTGCGAAAGTTGCTTAACCTCAGCGCTCGCCGACCGGGCGCGCTAACCACTGCGCTATCGAGCTCCCAACCAAATGACATACAATAAATTGTTTGACTTGAAGCGACTCACTTGTACTTGGTGCAGTTGCTTGTCGAGCCGCGCGCATATGGAGCTGTAGTCACGCGCCACGGCAGCGTAATGTGACGAGTCTTTTTGTGTCTCATCGAGTTTGGTACGTGCCTAGAAATCGGGACGGAGGTCATTTATTTATTAAGTACAGCCGCATGCATTACATTACATTTATCATAAAATTTTGTAGAAACATTTTCTTACATAAAATAATTTCTTGATGTAGGTTTCAGGACGCAAACAAATAATTTATTCAACGCTATTTTTTTCACTGTATTTTTATTTAAAAATATTTAATTCAGCTTAAGTGTAGCAATTAACACTTAAAAATAAAAGTAAAAATTTACTATAGCGTTGTGTTATCAATTTGTGGTATTCATCTGCAAAGATGAATCTGCATGTCCATCGGTTGCAAATACCTTTGGATAGATGGCACTAATGTCGCTCTAAAGCATTTCAAAAAATCAAAAAGCAGTGACAAAATTCAGCGTTTACGTCAGCCTTCCCGGTAGCATAATGGTCAGTGCAGCCGCCCGGATTGCGGAAGACCCAAGTTCGATTCCTGGCTGGGTCGGGTGGGCGTTTAATTTTTTCACTGTATTTTTATATAAAAATATTCAACGCTTCTTCACTAAAATACATTTTCGATATAATGTACATATGTACAGGTAATAAAGTGTTTCACTGGTTGTTCAGCACATCTATAACTTACAGACTATGTGCCTTAAAAATAAATAAAGAATAAGCTCCGAATAGTTATTCCGTGTTTTGCATGTAAACGTCATTTCAAATAAGAGCAAAAGAGACAAAACACGGAATAACTATTCAGAGCTTATTCTTTGTTTATTTGTAAATAAGGCACTAAAAGTACAATCTTCTTTACAACATTTATAACTCTATTTTTATTATTTTTAATTTTATTAAGTACTGCTGGCACCCGTTTAACTTTTGAAAACGTCTTACTTGACCGCCACAGGTCAGGCAGTGCCTAGTGTGGGGTCATAGAAAATCTCAGCCTCCTTGAAAATTATGATTATGTTTAGGTAACACTATTTTTCACTGTATTTTTAAGTTTGTATGTAGGCATTTATCAAATAAATTTATTTGTATTTGTATTTGTATTCCTGACTCAAACAGAGTTTCAAGCTTTCACTTTACTTACAGGATTAATTGAAATATACTATGGGAATAGTGGACTTAAAAATAAACGTAACGTGACGTGACATACCACATTCAACTGCGTTTCCAGCGTGTCTTTATCCTGTTGCAGCTGTGTGTTTATCATTTTGAGCTTCTCCAGTTCGACGTTCACCTTTTCTTTCTCCGCCGATTCTAGATGAAATTATCATAAAAATATATTTATCTGATGTCACAGATGACTGAAATAGCTTTACCGAATGAATTTTGATGGTTTTCTTTTGGCGAGTGTTTGCTGGCCTTATGCTGCATTTTCAGCGTCAATGGACTTTTTTGGGGGCGGTGAGAAACCTTAACTTCTCAAGCCGGTTGATAAAAACACCGTCAAAGGGTTTCTAGATCCCTCTAGAAACCCTTTGACGGTGTTTCTTGGTACCACGCAAGCATGTCCCCTTTTCCTACTAGATTGTCCGAGGGGTTCAGATCGGGACTCTTTCATAATCGTATCATCAACAGCTCAATGCTGAAGCACGAGCCTTCCTTATAGATGGATAGGGAGAACGGGCCATAAACCAACACGCGGGCCCAGTTGTTAACGACTGCTAATGCAGCCGGGACCAACGGCTTTACGTGCCTTCCGAAGCACGGAAGTACTCGAGATGATACATTTTTGGTCACCCATCCGATGACCGGCCTTTGCGTAAATTGCTTAACGTCAGCAACCGCAGACCAGACGCGTTATCCACTGCGCCATCGAGCTCCTCGTATATCATAATCATAATCTTATACAACGACTAATATAATTAACGTACCACCGTGAAAGTACTTTGTTAAGAATCGGCTACTAAATCGATTTCAGACATTTTTACTTAATTAAATAATAATTAATCAAAAAATGGTCACTCCTTCGCTGATCAATCGAAACACAGTTCGTGCCGGGTATCAAGAGTAGAAAACCCCAGGGCGCCTGTAAAAGCTAGGACCTCAGCTCGGGTTTTTAGAAAACTACACATTGTAAGTACATAAAGTTTAAGTAAAACCTACCTTTAACGAACTTCTCGTATTCCTGTTGATATTTGGAGAGCCTCTTGACTTTGATGCTGCAAGCCAACTTCACAATCTGTCGCGACGATTCTTCGGCACGGCATTTCTTTGGTAACGTTACTCTGTGGAATACAATTTATATAAATTCTAATGATGGAAGCTACCAAACAATAAAAAATCAACACTCCCAAATTCGTTGTGTAAGACATTAGTCTACTAGGGCGGTTTCAAATTCTATTTTTATTTTAGCATATTTTACTTTCCTATCTTTTTACGATTCTACTCTACTTCGCTATTATATCAATTACCAGTGCTCCTTTTTCTCTTATTCAAGGTCACTGGTAACTTATTTTGTAACAAATTGTAATCCATGGGAAGGAGTTTGGACGTTTAACCCACCACGCTTGTCCAATGCGGGTTGGTGGGGTTGCAGTAAGTGCGGGCCGCGAATATTGGAAAACGAGGAAGGGAGGCCTTAGCCCTGCAGTGGGACGATATAGGCTGAAAATAAATAAATAATCAAATTGTAAAAAAAAATGCACAAAATATTACATTTCATGAAACTTTTAATTTCAAGATCACCGGTGAGATTCAAAAATCGGATCGAAACACCGTCAGAGGATTTCTAGAGGGAATGACATCACACACCAGTGCATGTCCCCGTTCCTATACTAGTTTCTCCGAGGTGCTCGGATCGAATCGGGGGCGGAACAACTGAGCTACCTAGGTAATGGCGACCCTTCACGCAGCGCTGCGCTACGAATGCTTCTTATGAAACAGTACGCTGCGCATGCGCCTGTCCGCTTAACGCAGCAGTCGCTATTAAGCCCTGTTCGCACTAAGATTGCTACGCTAGTTTGATTATTTTAAAATTCGGTTCAAATAAGCAAAGTAGGTAATAATTCACTCCTACTACGACTAAATTACTCTCCTAGTGCGAACAAGGCTTTAGTGATGATAACAACGGTACAGACGCCAAACTTCTAGTCCCCTCTGAAATTGACGCGATTCGCGTCGCAGTAGTAAAAAATAAGCGTCAGTAGGACGAAGGCGGGGATGAGCGGCAGGGCCTGACTGTACAGCTGCGCGAAGTAACTTCAGAGGGGACTAGAAGTTTGGCGCGATCTATACCTGAAGTATTTAAGCACGCCCTCAAAGTCGTGTTGCAACAGCTCCTTGCGGGCGCGAGAGAGCAGCGCCAGCGCCACCTGGAACAGCGTGTCCGTGCCCTGCAGCAGGAACACGTCCAGGATGTGGTACACCTGCAAACGGACAGGAGAGTTACAATCTCTACAACAAATAACAATCCTTAAATATAGGGTGTTTGATATGAGTCCCAGGCCATATGGGATCCCATGTCAACGATATGGCTGATGCACTTGCCAGGCAGCGTTTGAAGACCCAAATCATTGGTCCTGAGCCGTTTGTGGCATTTGCACCAAAAACCATCAAAATGCGTTAAAAGTTTTCATCAAAAACAGGCACGGCATCGAGTGAAAAGAACTACTGGGTATGCAACACCCCAAATCTTTTCTAGGCGAAAATGCCTTGGGCTAATAAAATTTAGCAATAAAATTTGCGTTAAAAATTATATAAACAAAAAACATTTTATAAATAGCTTGCCTATTTCTTAACTAATCTTTAATATTTGTAAAAATATTATGATCGGATGTTAATGACTGTAGTTGTTGACATTGAATGGGCCTTTGGCTTTCAAAGTAAAAGTAAATAGTGTTGAATAATTTCGGCGGGCTGGTTAGAACCACGATAGCTCAAATGAGAGAGCACCTGACCCGGTATGTCAGAAGGGTGCAGGTCCAAATCCTGCTTGTGGAATTTTTTTCAACATTTGAGTTTTTGTAATTTGTTCGCAATAAAAATTATTATTTAATTATTTTGCATTAAAAATTATACAAACAAAAAACATTTTAGCCACTCATGTGCTCTGGTTACCACACAACAATTGAATTCTATTGTGTCTAGGCCCAAAAGCGTCTGTGTATTTATAAGATAGGATTTATAGAAAAGTGTGAACTCACCAATGGCAACGGAAATCGCGCAGTGAACACTGTGAGGAACCATTGCGAGGCGAACATGTGCGGCTCCACGCCCAACTCTTGGAAGTGGGCACGCAAGTCTGTCAGCTGCTCCTATAACGGAACAAAAAAACCGTTGTATGATATTGTGCTGAGCTCAGCTTAAAAGTACAAGGGCGTGATCTACTTCGAGCTAAGCTATCGTAAGCTTTACTTGTTTAACAGTTGTTTCAAATACATTTTTTTTTAAATATATTTCACAACATATTTGTTTAATAACAACAGTGAACAATAATACTAATAATATTAAAATCTATAGGCTCGTTTTAGAATATTAATAGCTGATGAAATTAAAGTAGACAAAACCTTATTTCTTAATTTTGGGTAAAATTCTAAGACATACTTATTTATTTACACGTCACGACACGAAACGTTGAGTACATGAAAAGGTAGGCCTATATGTACCTATTCTACGGAAAAGCACTATACTGTATGCATTAGTCAGTGTCAGTGAAAATGAAACGTATGGAATTGTACGTTGCAATGCACACGACCTACAAGTCTAAACGTCGGTCACAAAATTTGTAATAAAACCTCAGCAAAAAAATAGGTCCAATTGTCAGGCCTACAAAAAGTCGGTCGTGGTAATAGTAACTTTTATTTCACACCACAATCAACACAAAATATTAGTTACAAAAAAAAATAGTGCAATGTTAAACCTTATATTTATAACGGTAACTTTTAAAGTGTATATTTATGACAGTTACCTCCATAAGCCGGTCCAGCTGGTGTAACCTCATGTAGAGCGCCTCGAAACCGTCCTTATACAGTTCACGCAATCCGTAGCCGTACATCAGACGAACGAGGAGACAAAACGCCTGCTCTTCTGGCATCTGAAACAAATCTTTAACATTACTCTGGTGTTTTATGATTCGGAATTAAATGACGTTTACGCACATTTAGTTACCGTTTGATAGTCAATACACAGTTTTAGTCACCTTCGTGATCAATAATAGTATCTATTTAAGTAAAAACAATCGTATTATTATAAGCATAGAGTATGTTTTGAGGAGCTCGATGGCGCAGTGGTTAACGCGCCCGGTCTGCGAGTGCCGAGGTTAAGCAACTTTCGCATCGGATGGGTGACCAAAACTGTATCATCTCTCGCTCCTCCGTGCTTCGGAAGGCACGTAAAGCCGTTGGTCCCGGTTGGTGCATTAGTAGTCGTTAACAACCACCAATCCGCACTGGGCCCGCGTGGTGGTTTATGGCACGTTCTCCCTATCCATCCATAGGGAAGGCTCGTGCCCCAGCAGTGGAGACATAAAAATGAGCTGATGATGAGAGTATGTTTTTGATATAGACAAACAGCTTCTGTAACTCTTTCTCCAGCCTATAAAAAGTATAAGGGTTCACTTACGTGCAACAACAACGTGGCAGCCAGGAAGCTCAGCCCCTGGCAGTAGCCGACCTCGTGGTCGTAGACGGCGTACGCGCGCGCCATACGCAGCAGCGAGTCCTGGCCGAGCCCGCCCGCCTCGCGGAAGAAGTCGTGCGCGGGGAACGTGCGGGCGATGTCACGTTGGATCACCGCTTCGAAGGGGCAGTCCTACAAACGAGATAGTGATTACAAGATAAAACACGACCCAGTCTTTTTTTTTTGGAGAGAGATTGCTGATAGCCTTAGACGGCATTTTCAGCTTCACCGGGCTTGTTTGGGGGCGGCGAGAAACTTAAAGGGTTCCCCAAGCCGTATGAAACGAATCACCTTCGGAGGTTTTCTAGAGGGAACGGCATCGCGCACTAGCACGCGTCCCCGTGCCCTACTAGATTCTCCGAAGGGTTCGGATCGGATCGGGGAGCGGAACCACCCGAGGGCGCCTCTAAAGGCTCGGACCTCGGCTCGGGTAGACCGGGCCGTGGAGGAGGATGTCTGTACCTGGTATAGAGCGCGTGTGAACCGGTTCTTCGTACCCTTGTTCTACGAGAACGGTGTCTTAGACCTAAGCTAGTGTGCATGTTTAGTGTATTCTGTAAATGTGTAGTGTCATTTAGAGGATCGGGCGGCAGTCCAATGCTCTAACTAACCGCTAAAGACCCTTTGAATTTTTCTAGTATTTTTCAAAAACTAAAATACTAGAGATAGTCATTGTTAGAAAAAGAAGAAACATTATATTTCTTAAGAACAAGATCTCTCTCTCTCTCTCTTTCATAAGATGAAAAATAGAAAGATGTTGAAGAGAAGTAGAATAATACAAGTAAGGAGATGAAAAAAAGAATATGGAGAAGAACAGCAAAAAGACAAAAAAGAAAAAAAATCTGGGTTCACGTTTATGTAGTCTACCCCACTAACCTTGCTAATAAGCGTCCTATACGTCTCCATGAGCTTATCGTTCTGGTCGACGCCGGCCAGCCGCAGCCACACCTCGCCGCGCAACGCTTCGGGCACGCCCACGCGAACTAGCTGGTTGAGCGCGCGCGGACGAGGGCCAGTCCAGCTTAAAAGGAAACGGATAAGATAAGATAAATACACTTTATTGTACATACACCAAAAGACATTTTGACAAAAATAACATAAAATGTTCTTTTGATCCTGCTTTTTTGATTTGAAATGTTTGAACCTGCACCCTTCTGACATTCCGGGTCAGGTGCTCTTCAGGAATGTCAGAAGGGTGCAGGTTCAAATCTTGCTCGTGGAAAATTTTTTAACATTTGTGTTTTTGTAATTTGTTCGCAACAAAATTTGCGTTAAAAATTATTTGAACATTTTATAAATAGCTTGCTTTCTTCTTAACTGATCTTTAATATTTGTAAAAATATTATGATCGGATGTTAATGACGGTAGTGGTTGGCATTGAATAGGCGCCTTTGGCTTACAAAGTAAAAAGTGTTGAATAATTTCGGCGGGCTGGTTAGAACCACGATAGCTCAATTGGAAGAGCACCTGACCCGGAATGTCAGAAGGGTGCAGGTTCAAATCCTGCTCGTGGAAATTTTTTTAACATTTGTGTTTTTGTAAAAATAACATAAAAAGTATACGTACAAAAAGCGGTCTTATCACTAAGCGCCACCGCAGACATGCTACTTTTAGCATCGGCGATCGGCAATATTGCGACTGTATCGATGCTGAATCACGTTTTGGCGACTCTCTGCGTTCGATCGCAGTATCGTAATCGGTTCGGACGCGGTATCGTAATCACGCGTTTTAGCGACTGCTCCGATGCTGGATCGGCAACTCAATGCAAATCGATGCGACCGGGCATCCGAATGTGTGCGGAGTGTAACAATCAGAAGCTGTGTCGAGCTTCCGAAAAGCGACTCAATCGCCGCATTTGGCGTTTTTAAGTGTACGGTGTGGAATGTGTGGTCGCTGCATTCAGCTTCTAAAAAGCGACTGAATCGCCGATCGCCGATGCTAAAAGCAGCATGTCTGCGGTGGCTCTAAGAATGAGTAAAGGATTAGGTTAATATCTTACTAGCTTACAAATAAACTGAGTATTAGCTTGTAATAGTTATTCAGTGTTATGTCTCTCTTAATAAAACTAAAAATGTATTTGAGTAACATAAACAAAACACTGAGTAACTATTCCAAGCATATACTCAGTTTATTTGTAAGAGGGTTAAAAGTAAGGCGTCTAATCATTGCGGGCAGGATAAACTAACATCTATTAGTCTTATTTTAAAACAAGCTATGGTGTGACATACCTTCTCAAGACTTGCGCCCAGTTGACCAGAACATCTTCACCGCAGTCCTTGGACACTTCGCCGGTGCCGCTGAGTAGGGGTTCATCGCCATCTGGAAACCAAGCCACAATAACGTTTCATGGAGTTAAACGACGATTAGTAAGTCGAGGAGTCAGGGAAGTACATCAAGGGAAAACCTAAGAGAAAACTTTAGGGTGTAAGTTTAGGGTCTAAGAGGGGGAAGGCTACCTTTACAGCCTTGCTTTCAGAGCTGTAAAGCTCACTCGTGAAGGCGAGATGTGTAATATAATACTCAGATTACAACTACGATTAAGTAATCTAGGAATTTGAGTCAATGATCCCAGGATTGTTGACTAGAACTCGTTTACCCCAACGGTTGCCGGTTCTGCGACTAATATGGCCGGCCCACTGCCACTTCAGCTTGCTGAATCGATGGGCTGTCGATTGCTTTCGTTCTCTGTCTGATCACCTCATTCCAAGTGCGAAGTGCAGCTGGCCTAACATGTCTGATATGAATCATGATCATAACTCACCAGAGTCTGGCTCGGAGGGCGAAGGCGGCGCGGGCGCACTCGACAGCGGCGACGGCAGCAACGAGGACAGAGACAGCGGCAGGTTCAGCCGCGATCGGTCCAGCTCGCCGGATGTCTCCACGTTAGCCACCTCGTACTGTAGCTGGCCTAACGTGTCTACGGACTGTGGGGGAAAACAATAATGGTAAATACAAATACACAAGTCATGTGAAGATCAAAATAATTACGTATCAAATTCTATATTGACTGTTTGTTTCTGAAATAAATAAATAAAATAAAATAATATAAATATCGGAATGCAACTATCATAGTGTCCACGGACTGTGGGGAAAAGATAATGATGAAGACTCTATGAGTAAATACCGCCTCTGTGGTCTAGTGGTTAAAACCTCCGGTCTTAGACCCAGAGGTTCTGAGTTCCATTCCTGGCGGGGGGTACATGTTTGTGTACACGGTTTGGTTAGTAGTAAGACTAGTAGGGCTTGATGGTCCGCTTGGCTAGCTACTACCTTGCTTATCTAAATATGTTGCCATAACAGATGGCAATGACAATGACATAATACGAATGACATCAATAATCTGATAAAAAAAAATAAAAAATTGGTAGTAAAAACACTATGAATATTTGAATGCTGATCTGATCTGTAATTAAATAACAAAATAATGTATAAGGTTCCTTGGTCTACATTATTAATTATATATTTTTAAAGTTTAAATATCAGTTCACTACTTTATGCATTCAGTGGTCCATGTACTGAACGGATATACCGTACATGGACCACTGATTTTATAGTTTAATTTAATGTAATACGACACACCTCTTTTAGATTTATGTAAAACTCCTGCACTAGTGGTTTCTTGGAGTAGTACCAGAACCGCTCGGTAGGTGGAAACACTTTTACTGGCGTCTCCACTACTAACCTGCAACAACATTTGAACATGAGCAAATATAAGAAAACAAGAGATCAGACATCGCAGCGGGTCTGGGACTAGGAGGACCAGGTCAAGCGCTCGCTCGCGACTTCGAATGATTAAAAGTGAGTATGAGTGACATAGCCATCCTGACTGGGTGACAGTTCCTCACCACAACGGGTCTGGAACGCCTCTGATGACCAGGTCAAGAGTCAAGGACATATAGCGGGCGCGCCGACGTTGCTGCCTTCGTTGAACGATTAAAAAAGATGAAGGTATCCTGAGAGGGTTGCGGCCGCCCTGGCAGGTTGAGAGACAGTTCCCCATAGCCACCACCACCATGCCTAGCCACCAGCCACCACCATGGCTAGTTCAGTTGCGGTGGCCATAACGTGACGGGCCTGGAACACCTCTGATGACCAGGTCGAAAACATGCAATAGGGGCACGCAGGCGAGCTACGTGAATGGGTTAAAAATGGTAGTATGGTGGAAAGTAGCCAACATGGCCGATTCAGTGACAGTACCTTATTTCAGCTAGTCCGGAACGTCCCCGATGACTAGGTAAGTGCTCGCTCGTGACTTTTTACAGGTCAGGAAGAGGGAGATAGACATCATCATCATAGGAATGGTCAACTCGTTTGATGATAGTTCCTTACCGTAGTGGATCCGAGATACCTCTGATGACCAGGTCGACCTCTGAGAGCCGGTGACATGTAGGCGGGCGCTTCATCGCCGCTAGCCACGTTGGTAAGATAGTGAGAGCAACGCAAGCTGGATAAGTGACAGTTCCTCATGACAGCGGGTTTGGGACACCTCTGATGACTACTTTGTCAAGCGCTCGCTACTTTAAACGGATTGGAGCGAGAGAGGTATCCACCCTGGCAGGTTAAGAGACAGTTAGCTCACCGCAGCGGGTCCGGGACGCCTCTGATGACTAGGTCGAGAGCCAAAGACATGTAGGCGGGCGCTCCGTCGCCGCTGGCTACGTTGAACGCCGCCAAAGCCGACTCTCCGGCGTTCCACAACGCGCACACTGAGCAGCTTGATCCGCCCGCGGAACCGCTCACCTAAAGAAAACAAACAAAATAAATGATGTAATAAAAACTAATATTGTGTCATCATCATCATCAGCTCGTTTTTAGGTCCCTACTGCTGGCTGGGGCACGAGCTTTCCCTATGGATGGATAGGGAATACGGGCCATGAACCACCACGCGGGCTCAGTGCGGATTGGTGGTTGTTAACGACTGCTAATGCAGCCGAGACCAACGGTTTAATGTGCCTTCGAAGCACGGAGGAGCTCGATATGATACATTTTTGGTTACCCATCCGATGACCGGCCTTTGCGAAAGTGGCTTAACATTAACACTCGCAGACCGGGCGCGTTAACCACTGAGCTATGGAGCTCCTCCTCCTCGAATCTTGTGTATTGGATAGAATTTATCTATTTAAGGCTCATTAATTGGCATTACACGCCATGTATTAGGACTTCGCTAGTCATGCCACCGATCGCCGTTCATATAATAATGGTGATTTTAAAAAGCAAAAAATTGATTTTATCATATTTTTATGATTTAAGAAGCATAAAAATATGTATGATTTTACACCTTTATTACCATTTCAAGCAGCCTCATATCCGAATGCTTCACGCTGCGACCGGGAGCAAGGAGAATGCCGAAGCAACGTTCTATGAAGAGCCCGCCAGTGTAAGTTGACTGGAAACAAAAATAACTAATTAAAGAAGCCGTTACTAAAAGAGATTCATATTTAAAAAAATAAAAAGATTTTACTTTACCTGCGGGTCTTCTGTCTCTGGTTGGACGTTACTGGTGACTTGCCTTACGTTGATAGTCACTTGTTTGTCGATGCCCCCGCGCAGCTTAAAACCGAGCCTCTCTTTGGGAACATGGCTGAATGTACCCTGAAAACAAAATTAAGACACAATTTAATATAAAAAAACAAAGAGTCCGACAGTGCCTAAGACTATCACGCAAGCGAAGCCACTAGGGGAAAATTTAAAAATAATATTTTTACATAAAAAGGTAATAAATTACCGCTAGGTCAGCCGATTGCATCTAGATAAAATAGACAAATTTGATTACGCTCGGGCTACCTGATGACGACCTGCAACGTAAGGTCTGCCGAAAGAGCGTACGACAGGCGATTTGACGTTTATAGACGATAGAAAAGTTTTACGTTTATAGGTGGGAATCCGCCAGGGGCCGAGACGCCTGAAAAGTCTTTTGTCTAGCACTAGCAGTGGGACAGCTAAGGTAAAATTTAAAAAATAGATAAGATGAGATTACTTAACGACGACTTGGTTATAATTTATCTGATATACCTTGGCGTCGGTCTCCTTGATGTCTACAGTGCACTCTAACACATGCATCAGCTGCATTGGAGGGGCGGCTGGCACCAGACTCTCGGTGAGAGAGCCCGTCATAGATGGCGCCGCACTCAGCTCACCCACTATTGAGGACGCCATCGACCGCGGGATGCGCTCGAACGCTTTCGCGAAACAACCTGTAAGCAAGGAGGTTAAGTGAGAAAGTATTCCTGAAAGAGACAGAGGTCGCTTCACTTAACCCTTTACAAAAGTAAGGGGATAAAATGCTTAAATAATTTTTAACGCAAATTTTGTTGCGAACAAATTACAAAAACACAAATGTTGAAGAAATTTCCACGAGCAGGATTTGAACCTGCACCCTTCTGACATTCCGGGTCAGGTGCTCTTCCAACTGAGCTATCGTGGTTCTAACCAGCCCGCCGAAATTATTCAACACTGTTTACTTTTTACTTTGAAAGCTAAAGGCCTGCTCGTGGAAATTTCTTCAACATTTGTGTTTAAGGGGATAAAGTTAAAATTATGGTGTCAAAATCCAATATATTGTGAGAGACCTATAAAGGATTAATAAAGCCGGGTTAAACTGAAAATAAAATCTAACCTGGTGAGCTGTTTGGATACACATAATTATTGAAGGTGTACAACACGCCTGCACTTTAGTATAGACTACCATAAACTATGAAATTTCCTCGACAGACTATTTTTTTCATTTAGTTGATGGCTTTGTGCGATTAGCACATTGAGCCAGTGTCAAAGTAATTTTTCTTACAAGTAATACATAAAAAAACAATATTTCTTTCCTGTATGATAATGATGAATGATAATAGAAATGAGAAATGAGAAATGATATACCCCCAACCCCTCGAGTATCTCAGTAAAGATGTGGGGCTTTACTAAGTCCTCGGGCGGACTTCTTGAGAGAATTTTAAAAGTGATGTTGCACTGTTTTGTTTCATTTGCCAACACTCATGCACACTCACGAACACTTAACGGTTAATAATCCACCATTATTTCACATTAATATTCAACATAACACAAATTTTAGAAAATAAAACAAAACCGCAGACATGACTCTTCACTTTCCCCCCAAGAAGTCCTCGTCAGACTTTGTATTCGATTTTTTGTTTTTTTTGTATTTTGTATACTGATCTCCAAACATCAGTATGAAGATGGCACTAAATGATGACGATGATGAGACTTTGAACTTTGTCTATGGCATATGGTTGAATATTTATTATATGAAGAAATTTTACAGTTTTGGATAGGTCGATGTGCAGACGTCTGTACTTTATTCCACTTATAAACATGTTATTTTAATATTAATACAAAATTATTTACTTAATGTAATTTTATAGTGTAATACAAAATACTTGTAAAATGTAATTTACAATGGAAAGTGAAAGTATAGGTTATAGAAAAACAGTTAAATAATTTTCAAATAAATTTCACTAAAATGACATTTATTCAGCGTAATATGGTATGCTCAATCACCACGACATTGTTGGTCTTCCAGAACATCAAAGTGCCGGAACGCAATTCCCAGCAGACGTATAGCCTGAACGTGAAGAACTCGAAAGTAAGTTCGATGATTTTTGCAACGAAATAAGGTATTTTTTGAGGTGGCGTCTAGATGTGTCTTCCGTTTTCAGGTCACGCACTGGTGGAGGGAGATCGTTCCAGCACTTCGAGGCGGCGAATCTAAATGAACCACGGAACGCCACCGTTCGATGCTTCGCCGTCACAAACATGTTAGTACTGCTTCTCTTTGGGTACCTACTCTGATCACTTGCCCATACTAGCTTATCACAGAGATATTGCGGCCTTTCCGCTCCTGCCACGCCAAACAAAAGTGTGGCGAGATGAAGCCTCCCACGCGCCTCCATCTTCATTATGCTTGCAGCATTCAAAAAGGGAGTTATATGTGATTGACGGGGCACATAAAAACAGAAACGCGCACAAGTATTCTGGACGCGCTGGACAAGCTTGCTTGTTTTAGACATTAGGCACGGTCCATATACAGCTCACAGTAATTCAACCTTGACAAGATCAGTGTCTCGCAGTGTGACTCTCAACTCCTCACTTAAATAGGGTATATTTCTGTATAGTAGCCTTAATCTATAAAAACAATTGCGTGAGCGTTTTATTGACTCTGTTTCATGTTAGGAGTATTTCATTGTATCGGAAGAAAAAATTGGAGCAGCAGGATTTAGTCAAATGTAATTAAATGTTTTCTCATACAACTTGTTCGTAATATGTACCTATACGTTAATAAAATTATATCACACACTGCAGTTTTTCATTTTTATGCACTCGAACACAAACAAAAAAGTATTTACTTACTGATATTAGAAACGGAACTGGCGTGTGGACGTATAAATATTCCCGAAGTAAATAATACAAAAGGTGGGCGTTAAACCAAGTGATTAGAAAAACATTAACAACGATTCCGCTTATCTGTCCCTGACATAATTTGACGTGTCTGTACAGAGGAGTTTTTATTGATTCCAAGCGACATTACCTTTATATCTGCGGTCCGCACTTCAAGCAGGTGCGGGTTCGACTTTCACTCGTGAAAACTTATTAAACACTTCTTCTGTTTTTAAAATAGTTCACTATAAAACAACTGAGCTTTACCATCTGTACTATATTAGGCCACTTTTTATCAACTGCAAATATTTTAACAAAACATCTAATTATATCAGAGAAATAAGGCCCTAGCATTTAAAATGCAGGCTAGTTTTTTTTTACTTTTCCTGACACAAAAATTCTAATATTTTTAAGAGCTGCCTCTCTGTCGGCTCTTATGAATGAAACTAGGAACACGTGTAAGCGGTGAAGGCATTGCGGCCTCTCTGTTTCGGCTCCTTTGAATTGAAACTACCGAAAGTGCTTTATTTTTCTTTTTAATCGAAATGTTTTTTGACATTTTTCTTGAAAACTGGCATATAAAAATTTAAAGTTTTTTCATAAAAATAGTTTATATATGTTGTTGAATTTATCCTCAAAATATTTGCAGTTGATAAAATGTGACCTTATATACCGGCATTGCTTTATTTCCAAAATTCCCAGATCCACTCAGTCCTCTATTTTTCACCTAACTTTGTACGTAAAGCAAAATTTCGAAAACCTTCTTAACCAAATCTACTAATACCTAACTAACTCAAAATGAAACTTAAATGTATTATTAATAGTTTCGATAAAAAAATAAGCGTTTACAATAAATTAAATATAGCATTGAATAAAATCATTTTTTTAAATAACAACCAGGTAACTAAATAACACGCGTCTCTTGTCACTAATGAACTTCCACTAAATGTAAAAACAAAGCACTACAACCATCAAGATAAGATATGGACTCAACGGATCTATTCTGTGCCGACGATTTATATAAACATTCGTTGAAGTTACGAAACGCCCTTTTCCGTAAGAAAACCATACATAAGACTGCTTTTCTACTAGAGCTGTGCGAAGCAGCTAAGCGGTGCGCTGGGTTAAAAATGCACCAATAGGATTACTCCATTTTACATCGCAAGGAACAAGAACAAGGCTGGTGGATAAGCAGCCTAAACAAAGATTACGCTGGTAATTTTACCGACAAAAATAAGAACAGATTGATAAAACAGAAACTATTAAAGAATCTCATTTACGTAACAGCTGATAAAACATGATGAATTGATGACAAGATAAGAAATGTGGTAAACTAAATATAGTAATAATGAATAATAGACATCTAGACGGGATAATAAAGATTTATTTTTGTAGATTTGCTTATTTTTGTAAAAATTGTCTATTGCTAAATATTAATGTTAAATAATGGTGGATTAACCATTGAGTGTTTGCAAAAGAAAAAAATAGTACAACATCACTTTTCAGATTCACTTAAGAAGTTAGCGTGATCTCAGTTAAGAATTATATTTTAACTGAAACTAAATGGGCTAGAGGAGAATATAATAAAAATAATAGAAATATAGTGGAATATACTTTATCATCCAACATCTATTATCACTTATTTCATCAAAGTAAATAAGCAAACATGAATTCTTCAATATATAATACTTAAGTACTTTGAGTCGGTTAAGGAAAACTTACAATGTTTTGTAACTTCCGACATGACATTGTTATAAACCAGAAAATGGTCAAATACTACGAGTATTAAACTATAGCTTTTAGTATGTGATTTTAAACGTTACTCATTTAATGACAACATGAATAGATAATGCACAATTTCGGCTCAACATTATGTATTTCAAAAATATATTTATCATGTACGACATATACAGAAAAGCAGTTTCTATATTCTATATTTGTTTAGATAACGTAATTTAACACCGAAAGTATTTAAAATAATTGTTAAAGAGTTAAGAATAATTAATATTGAATTCACTAACCGTTTATTTAAGCCTCAACATTAAATTAGCTTTGTGCAAAGGCTTTGTTCTTACGTATAAGTATGCAAATGTAGGTCTATGACCGAAGTACCCAAATTACATACCTGTGAAACCCCAATAATAATAATAAGAAAGGATTTAAGGAGGATAAAACTTAAAAAAGAATTCCTTTTTATATAATGAAGTTTTAGTCTAGATCCATATTTATATACTTACTCCTTTTCACTGTTTATTTTCACTAAACACACTATTAAAATACAATTGCAAAACAGCACAATCAACTGTATCGACTGGATTCCGCGCCGCAACTAAGAACTATTTGTTTAGATAACTCATTTCGAACGCGCACTGAATTACAATAAGTGTACGGACACACATCAGCATTGATAAGTTTGATGAATCAATTTGAGCAAATCATGAGTTCCAAACAGAGTGTTCACAGCTGCTTACGCCGAGCATAATCTAATGGTACAGACGGCTGCACATTGCATCGGATTATCCAAAACTGTCAAATTACTTCAATAAATGTTGAACCATATGTCATAATAGCATATACATAAAGCTCAAAGTGTATTGAGAAAATTTGACAGTTTGTGGTGTTGTCTAACGTGCATGCGTGTGGACATTATCAAATCATTGCTCACGTTGTCCCATCAGTAGGTCAGAATGTAAATATTAGCACAAATGATGGTGTGTTAATTAATCGAAGTATATCGAATTGTATATTGTTACGTCGCGTCACTATTGCATTCTAGGCTTGTTATTAAATCGCTATTGCTAATGTCGATAGTAATCGAAAAGAAAAAGTTTTTTGATCCTAATGGAATACCCTTTGGTTATAAGACTTGTTTGGTAGTTTTTTTTTTGCTTTTAATTCTGACGTGTTTAAATTGATGTTTTATTGTATTAATAGTTTTCACTTAAGGGTGCGCCGACCAAAAAAAGCCAAAAGTTTAGTCACGGTTAAATTAAAAATACTATCGTATTACATAAACAAAATATATATTTAGTATCAAAGGGAACGTGTTTACAATTAGTTCCATCTATAAATTCATAACACACTATAGTTTTTTCTACAATATCATTTAAATTTGGGCAAAAACCATGAAACCTAGTGGCGGCGTTTAGTTGATATCTTATGGTTTATCTAAATTATTGTACCTCTGATTTTGTCTAAACAATCACCAATGTCTTAACTACAAATTGTCCGTCTCACATTTTTGATCTATCATGTGGTTATTCAAATTATTATTTTTTATTAAGCACCTTAAATTCCCCATACAAAATTAGTATGGCCGCGCGGTATCAAATAAATATGGACGAAGATATTTCAAATAAAATATATGACACTTGTCACTTTTTTTTAGAAAGAAATTAATGCAATGGTTAATTGAAAAAACCTTTTATGACATAAAAGAGTTTTTTGACGAAAGAACATAATGACATACTTAATTAAATTGAATGATATATTATTAATGATTTTGACATTTACTAAATTAATGAATTGTATTGTGAAATAAAAAAAAAACTGAACCTAGTATTCTAATCTTAATATGGATAAATAATTCTAAATATTGAATGATATTGTATTTGCATGCTGTATACTAAAAGCAAAACATGAGCCCTTTAAAGTGTACTAAGACCATATTACCATGTTTTTAGCAAATAAAGTTTTATTATTATTATTATTATTATTACTTACGGTGGACTCTTAAGATTAACCTACTATACTATACTTTAGAACGTATTGTTTTTGAGTACTAGCTATATTGGCTAAAGTAAACTTCAGTCAATAAGCCTGCAACAATACCTATGCGTGACTCTTGTGGAAGTCCATTAGTTACCTAGACATGAAGTTCAATCACGATCTTATTATATTAGAACAATACTTAATATTTGTCTGCATCTAAAATGCTAGTTATTTATAAGATCCTTACAGACTACGTAAGGCACAGCAAGTTAAAAGAGAGGTTTGCTCCTCTCTATAAATTTGCTTTGCTTTGGAAACCAGCTCGTGGAAGAAAATTTCAGCAACAGATCGTAATTCATCGTGCGAAGGTCCTCTACACATATCGCCACTTGTCATGTTACTGTTTTTGTGCGCAAGGTCTGGACCTTATTTCTACTAGTCTAAAAACTTCCACAATCGTTTCTCAGCGGCCATTTTTGACATTTGGGCCATGAGAAAAATTACAGAATTTTGCCGTTTCATACGATTGTACTCGTTTTAGAATAGCAAAATCTAAGTTCTGTGCCATCAGTTGTTAGTTTATAGGCTGACGATACTAATGAAGTAATCAGTGACGTTAATTCACATCTTTGATGCACTCGTTTTAATTGTTTGTACGAAAACGAAAAACAATTGTATACAACGATACAACTTACTTGATGAACGGCCTCAGCGATATGACCGCGAAACACATGACAACGGTATCATATAAAGTATTTATTTATTTATTCATGTTATTATAATATAAGATATAGTATAAGATATAGTAGAAGGGTGTGCGGTTGACATCCCGGTTGTTTTCGAAAGATTAGCAGTCCTTAAAACCCACCAACCCGCACCAGGTAGGCTACTCTTGACGCAAACTCAATCTCAATACAATTCCAATCCCAAATCTAAAAAATTCAAATGACACTATTAAAAGCGATAATAGCGCTACATTGCAATTAAATTGCGTGGAAATTGAGTGAACAAATTATTATCGAGATGGGGCATTCCGAAATTGCGAAACTTATCCCAATATCGATACATATTAATCGCATTGGAATTGTATTGAGATTGAGTTTGCGTCAAGAGGAGCCTACCAGGCCAGCACGGTGTTTAGGTAATCGCCTCATCTCCCTATGCGCTGTTGTTCACGTGGGAAGGTCTTAGCTGTAGCGGTCATAGACTGACAAATTATCGTCAGATGTCGTCAGATTTATCACTACATGACGTAATTACATTTATTTGACACCTGCCCCCCAACCGCCTAACACTCTCGCTTTCGATCGCTTTGAAAGCGAGGCCCTCGCCTCGCTTTCAAATATAATATCGAGATATAATATCGAATAATATCGAAAGCTATAGCCTATAGCTTTCGATATTGCTTTCATATTGCTTTCGAAATGACAAGATGACGCCTCCTCCTCGCCTCGTCTTCAAAGCGATCGAAAGCGAGAGAGTTAGGCGGTCGACCCCCTGTTTGTGGTATTTGTTTAAAATATTGTATACGGCGATATAACTTACTTGATGCTTGTACACACCTACCGGCATTGTCCGAGCATGATACGTGTGCTCCAACCACCATATGTAATATTGCTTATGCGAGAAAGCCTGAGCCCGGCTTCAGGACGCTTATAAGCGTTGATAACGTTAATTGACATCTCACATCCGACTTGATATTTGATCAACATTTTATTAAAGTCAAAAGCATTGAATACGACGATGTAACTTACTTGATACTTGATTGACGGCCTCAGCGATGTGACAACGGAACACATGGCACCGGTAGACTGCAGACTCCTTGGTCTCGCCGTGGGACCAGGTAAAGGCGAAGCACGATGCCACTGGTGAGCCGGCCGCGCCGCGCGCGTAGAAAGAAATGCGGTTGACAGCGTAGCGGGTCATTACACTGTTAGAGTCTGCTTGGTACAGCCTGCGACGTGGGAAGGTATCGTGAGTATTGATGAACAGACCTGCACATCAACCTATCCAAAACTGTAAAATTTCTGCAATAAACGTTCAACCATATGCCATATAGTAATATACAGGTTGACTTTTTTATCACCGTCCAAACTTTATGAGATGACTCCCGTGATACAAACGAACAACTCTTACTATAGGACCAACTCCCTAACTCGTAAATAAAATTCAGCTGTTCCATATAAAACATCAATATTCATTCGACCAAAATGTATAACAGTTGAATTTTATTTTTGAGTTAGGGAATTGGTCCAATAGTAAAAGTTGTCCGTTTGTATCACGGGAGTCATCTCAGAAGGTTTGGACGGTGATAAAAAAGACAACCGGTATTAAGTTCAAAGTCTACTGAGGAAATTTGAGAGTTTGTGGTAGTATGTGTGCAGGCGTGTGTACAGCCAAACTTTAAAAATTATGGCACTTACCAGGGTATGTACATTAGAGTACATACCCTGGTATCAATAACAATCTTTGTCACATATTTTATTTGTGGTTGTTGTGACTGTTTATCATTAAAGCCCAACGGATAGATGCTTGGGTTGTAACCCCGCACCCCCGCGCCCCGCGTGCTTCCACCCCGGCGACGTGTTGTATCTGTATAAAACAGACGCGGCACGAAGACCCGCTACTATTTCACGTCTCGCGCGGGCTCCGTAATTTTAAGCATAAATTAATTTATGCCATACAAAATTAGGGATTTCAGTAATTATGACACATTAAATAGAAACACTATATGAATCTTTCGTCGTTTATTCAATCTTATGGTGCGAGGTGGGGCGGTGGCGCGGGTAGTAGGTATTCAGTTATGCTTCGACCAATTATGTACTTGACTCCCGATGAGCGATTGAAACACGGTAGGCGTCTTTGGGGCCACGAAGCCATAATGACTTTAGTGGCGATGACAGTAAATATTAAAAAAAAAATAAAAAATTGTAACCTTAATTAATCTTTATGTTTAAGATTTAAGGTTCATAGAAAGCTGAACTAGTAGATGCTAGCCAATGTTTTTTTTTTTCAGATTTTGTTATTCGAAATTGAAATGTATTGGTGTGAGAACAAGACCACTTTCGAAATGCATTTTTGTTCCGGAATCTTTATCTAGTACATTATTGATCTAAGAGGAAGGCTTGAAAACCAATTTAATACAACATGCGAAACAGAAAGGGGTAGTAAATATGAAAAGATCCACAGTGTATCCGATCTAGATGTTATATGCAGAGTTACTAAGACATAATTATTAAGGCGAAGGGTAAGGCACACTAGCGCCGCTAATGGATTTAATTTGATATCTGCTAAACTGGATTTTTTTTCAAACATTGCGGACCTTCCGACACTAGGCAAACATCTATTATTTAATAATCGGGCACTACTTTTAAGTTTGTTTTTGTATTCATTCGCTAACACCAAAAGTGGCCATTGTTTGTGATTAAATGCTATATTCCGTTTTGTGAATAAACCACGCAACAAAAAGCAGTGCACAATTATTAAATAAATACTATGGATGCTTTTCTGTTGTCATACGGTACGCAATGTTTAAAAAAGATCCGGTCCGTTAGTAATTGTCAAATTATCAATTGGTGGCGCTAGTGTGCCTTACCCTTCGCCTTAACAAATTATGCAATGTTTAATTAAATATTTCTATTGTAACATCTCATCATATAAATGAACAAGTAACAGTTCTAGTGGTTTAGTAAACTTCTGTGTACTTATGATCACTGCTGCGCGTTCGACGCGCAGTGATTCCCTTATATTTTATACAAATTAAAGTTAATAATTGTCTTAGTAACAACACACACACAAGATCTGGATCGGAGTCACTTTGGATCTTTTCATTTTTACCACACATTTCTATTACACGTAATATATCGCTAGCGTCCAGTGTATTGCTTGAAAACCAGTTCAATATAAGCGGGTATACTCACACAACCAGTCCCTGCGAGCAGACCGGGATGGATATCGAGACGGCGATGCCGTCGCGACTCTCCGGCATCGAGCTGAGCTCCTTCATGATGCGCTGGATGTCGCTCTCGGACTTGGGGTCGGCGATGTTCTGCGCGCCCAAGTAGCTGACGCCGCTGAACACGGTACACTCTTGGTCCACGTCCGACACTGAGTGAAGAGAGAAGTTTTAAAATAATAGTCAACATGAGGTGGAGCTTAGTTGCCTACTCAAATAAAAATAAAAATGTTAATGACTACGACGGGCTTTTTGAAAATTCAAAACACGCTTAGCCTGACCTGGTAATTACATAGGGCCGTGCGTTTTGACGTTCGCCTACCGTCGTGACAAAACAAATAATTTTATCATGAATTAATCAGAAATAAAATTTGACTTAATGTGTAAGTACCTATAATGTCTCAGCATACAATATCTATATATTAATATACGTGAAGCAAAAACTTTGTACCCCTTTTTACGAAAATTGCGCGGACGGAGGAGTATGAAATTTCGCACACTTATACTTTATATAGAAAAGGATTGCAAAATGTTTTTTTTATATTTTATTATGCTTAAAAAATTCATTAAATCAATAAAACAAACATTACACACACTACCATGTGTTTGACACACACGTGTATATACTCTTTTCAAAAATTTCAAAAATGGAAGAGGAGCGGATGAAATCTGTTAATGCCAATCCAAACTCACATTCTATCTTTTTTCATTTTTAATTGCTTAGGATACATTCCGTGCAGCCTTAATAAAATTACGGTTGAATTTTGACCACTGGACTACCACTAGTACAATAGTAAGCCATGACACTGGTTTTCAGTGGAACTAGAAAGATGGGTTATTTGTTCAATTATAAAATGCTGTGATTTAAATTTTAGAATAGCCGTAACAAGCAAATATACTATATATCTAATTTTTGTTCAATTATAAAATGCTGTGATTTAAATTTTAGAATAGCCGTAACAAGCAAATATACTATATATCTAATTTTCAATTATTATGATACTTTGACACGGTATTTAAAATAACTATTAAGTTTCTGACTCGTTCTATTGATTGATGTAAAGATCTAAATATTGATTTATTTACAATTGATATGAAAGAGAAACTTCTTCAAAATTATGAATGAACGTGTTTGCCTAACCAAATCACATTTGTACACACTACACGATCGAGAATGATGGTATCATTTACAAATTACTACAACAGACGTAAACGTATTGTGATTCTAACAATAGATATCTGTGAGAACACCGTTATCTAATACAGAGATGCATTGTTTATAATTATTATTAAACCAAATCTTAACTCGAAGAGATTGCTGTCATCTATCTGTTGCTATTAGCTGCAGATGGCTTTATCATATTATGTACATTGATGCTCCATAAACCTTAGCCTTATTCTGTAATTAAAACAAGATACAACTTATCTGTTAATACATGTTTTTCTTCTTTCTTCTTCTTCATCTTAATTTACAACAGACTGTCCGTCGTTTCAACTGAGTTACATAAGCCGATATGACCATTTTAAACCCTTTTAACCTAAACCTATCAAAATCTCTTTATGTATTTGATAACAATTAAGCTCTTACGAAAGTAACTACGTTGGTTTACATTGATTTTTAAGTGTATGAGGACGAGACTTAGACTTAAGAGCTCAAGCGTCGAATACCCAGACACAATAGAATTTTAATTGTTGTCGGCCACCTGCTGGTCGCTCGACGCACAAGGGGTTAAAAGACCAGCAAAAAAACTCAGCTGGGGCTAAGGTATCAGCCACAAGCACTCGCGACTTGCGACGCGAACTTCTAATTCATTGCGCGTTATACTACGGCACGTCATAGTCAACAGTGATAGAAACAACGCAAGGAACAAGAAATTCGCTTGCCGCGTCGCATGACGTCAGTGGTCGGTGCTCATCGGCTAGTTTCAGCATGAAAACTCACCTTCATCATCGCTCTCGATAGGTTTCATGCGATCATGCTTCTCGGTCGGCGACGGCATGGAAACATTACCAGACGCAGTGCCTTCCATCACCTCATAAAACTTAGAACCGCCGACCAGCCGGCAGGAGTCCTGCAAAACATTAAAATGTATTACATAAAAGTGTTTTTATGTTAAAAGATGGCAACGATCAAGCGAGACACCCGATGGGAAGTGGTCTTCGCCGCTCATTCTTAAAGTTTTATTAAAATGGCGACATTATCTTTTCTTCTAGAGAGGTTAACATGACCTATATTATTTATTAACATACATATCATGCTTCATATCATATTAATTGCAAAAATTCCCGTTATTAGTATAAGAAAAAATGTCACTAAAGTATATTTGATTTCAACTAATGAAACCAAATAAAAGGAAAATAGAGCAGGGTGCCTCTGCCTACTAAGTAGTAGTAGTGCGACTGTACTCATTTCGTGCTCATTTCTTTCACATTTGAACAAAAATGCAAATTTTTATGTCAAAATTTAACTCTCCTATTTTGTCAGCAGGAGGCGCTGTTTCAGTGCCATTCAAATTCTCGAATTTCCTTAACTTGATAGAATGGCAAATAAAACTTACACTACACACCGTTATAGTCGTAATCAATAGAAACGCGTAAATAAATAAGATAACCTAATACATAGTTTAGTAGAAGTTCTTTTAGCACAACCTACTTAGCCAGACTGATTTAGTTTACTGCCTACAGAAGGGTGAAAGTACAACGAAGGCACTAACATTTGGAAATGCCAAACATCAACGACCTACGCTGAACAAAGAAAATAAAATGTGAGAGCATCACAATGAGACAGAGGGTGGCATTTTTGTGTCTGTGAGACACAAAAAGACTGCGAGCTTGGAATAAAATATGACAAAAATACACTAATGAATCATTATGTTTGAGTACATGATGTAGGTACAAAAATTATTCAATGCAGTGTCAAAATAGTATTAAATTATAAAATTGTGATGGCGCCTTTTGAGATGAATGAGTGATATCGTGTTTTATTTTAATTCTTGCTCTACCCTGATCAAGGATAAGGGCTGGCGTTGAATCAGCCTTGCTGTTTAGACCCAAAATTTATACCAATAAGACTTGAAGTCTTAAATTCAGTCAGGAAAGTTAATGTAATAAATTATATGTTCAAATAATTATCATTTTGAACAATCTTAATAAACATTTGGTAGGGTCAACTAGAGTAATGTAAACCGATGTCATTGTAAATATCACCTACTTTTCACTGTGCTATCATTCTTACTATCGAGCCGAAATCGAGTATTCAACAATAAATTAAAAAATAAAATAATTCTATCTACCTATCTAGAATATAAACCGCAGCAAAGATGGCGTGACGAGCTAGAAGAATACTAGATTGGCCCACTGAAGCAGCGAACAGAAAGAAAAGGAAAGAAGGAAGAGAGGCCTTTGACCGATAGTGAGATAAAATGGGTTGATATATATCACATAAATATTCTATCTAGTTGTACAAGAGATAACCTCGCCCGTACGTTAATAGTGAGGCAGGCTAAACAATCCCAACCAATCAGAACCACGCATCGCGAACGATATTGACCGCTAGAGTCATAATTAACTTCGCACCCTTGTGTAAAGAGATTTTATCAAATGAGTTCAGTATATTAGCGTGATGATGAGTAATCATCACATGTTCGATTACATGCAAACGCACATTGAAACAGTACTACCGACGGCCTAGTGATAACAAGGAATATGAGTGTGACACCATGTGTTTCCCTCATCAGCAAGAGTTACATACTAAAATAAAGTAGTTAAAATACATTAAAAAGGTTTAGGTACATAATTATTTAACAGGTACTTTAAAATCTCGTGTCTTATTATTCTTATTACACATACACTTTTAGCTATAAATGTCCCCATAATTACAAAAGCTGTAAAAACTATGAAAGCTATGTAATGGGTTGGGTACGCCTATGGTTTTAAATTTCTAATGTTTTATTATTTAATACAGAAATAAAAAGTAATTCTTCAGTTATTTTGGTATATACTGGCCTAAGTATTTAAGTGTTGAAATAATAGGTATAAGTAAGTATCTATATAGTTGTAACTTTTTAAACTATCATGATAATTTAAACCATAATCAATGGTTTAAATTAAAACCGCAAACAGGCTGTTGAGTTGAATACTCAACTGCGTAGGTACGTCAAAAAGAATTAAGCAAATTCTTTGATCCTTTTTTAAGCAAATTCCGCGCATGGAGAAGTGTGAGATTCGGTATTGTTAAAGTTTATATGGAGTAGATCTCACAAACGTTAAAATATATGTATAATATGTCTTACAAATACATTAAAACATTGTTTCATACATTTTTTAAAAATTGAAGGGGAGCGGCCGAATCTTTTTTAATTTTTCATTGCTTCGGATACAATCCCTGCAGCCTAAAAAAATTTTTTTTTTTAAATGGAATCTGTGGAAACGAAGTAATAGCATAGTAATGTTAATGACACATAATGTTTTATTTTGTTTTCATATTGAAATCGGAGATGCTGTTTAAGAATAGTTATGACATCTATACAGGGTGTTTGGTAACACCTGTATAATTCCGAATATGGCAAATAGGGCACAGCATAGGACCCCAGAAAATTAAAAAACAGTAGGAGAGTGGTGTGATGACTTGTACCTAGGACCTACCGACTTATTTTTTAGCTTTTAGTACACTGTCTACATCATTTTTTAAAATCTTTATTTTCAATAAAACCGTTTCTTAAAAATTATTTTTACAATTTTTTTTGCTTTTTGTTACCGCCTGCGTCAGTCGCCTTTTTCGCGCAGAACTAGGGTAGGTGCACACGCCTGCACATGAGACTACCTCAAACTGACAAATATCCACTACAGACATTAAACTTTATATCTATAGCTTAACGGTTGAACATTAATTGAACATTGTTTAATACCCATACCTAAAACTTATTACAAGTGTCTGATTACACAGAAGACAAAACAGCTGGATTGTAGGACTGGTAGGTAGAGACGAAATATTTTGAGATGATTCAAAAGCGCTTATCTAATAAGTTTACTTGAATAAAGATTAATTACATTTCATTTCATGGGAAAAGTTGATCACTTAAGTTAGTATAGGTGATCTACACATCAACTGAACGGGTGCTTCAGACCAATTAAAAAGTAATCTACATGGCCATCGGTTGCAATGACCGTTGGATAGATGGCACTCTGCTGCTATAAAAGCATTCAAAAATTAAAAAAGCAGTGACAAAATTCAGCGTTTACGTCAGCCTTCCCGGTAGCATAGCGGTCAGTGCAGCCGTCCGGATTGCGGAAGACCCAGGTTCGATTCCTGGCTGGGTCAGGTAGGCGTTTAATTTATTCACTGTATTTTATAAATATTTAAAAAGTAGCGTGTATAAACTAAATTTATTAAATAATTGATAAACTTTAAACAACTATAATAGATATGCAATGATGTTAAAGCAGAATTTGTGATAAATCTATCCACCTATTTAAGATTCCGGTGCAAGTCAAAAAATTGCTAACGATAACCATGTTGATAAAGCAATTTATACTGTTTTATGGCAAAAGTTGTGACATTATTTCATTTTCACGCCTGCAAGGTGTTACGTAACAAGCAGTTTTATGATTTTTTTGCTATCAGGTTTATGCACGTGGAAAAGCCTATTCAGTTACTACGCACGTAATGATTATTTGTTTAGTTGTTTTTTTTTTAATAGTTAAACATGGATTAAAAGTTCAAAGACGATGACGATGACGACGATGATGATGATGATGATGATGATGACGATGATGATATGTCAGTTTAAGTATAGGAGTTGGGTACCTATAGTGGAAATAAAATAATAATAAATAATTAGGTACTCCCAATCCCAACCATCACATAATGACATAACTTTTAGTCGGCAATAAATATATATAAACCTTAAATCGAATATACTCATTATAATGAAACACTATTTACCTTATATTGTATTCCTTGCGTCATTTTAATAAGGAAAAAACAGTCCGAATATTGTAATTACTCTCACGAGACAGTCTTACTATTTCTTTACACTTTATAATATAATAATTAATATATTAAATAAATATAATTAATGACAATAACACAGTGCACTGCCTATAAAGGACAGCTATCGAATGCTAAAAGCGGCACAATACGATATCCCTATGAGTCAGACACCTACAGAAGCCAGTTATCCTCTTCAAAACATAATATTAAAATAATGTTAATGCCATACATCCCACAGCCAGCAGATTTTGTATGAAATTAAGATACACAACACAACACATCTATACTAATATTATAAAGAGGAAAGCTTTGTATTTTTGTATGTATGTATGTTTGCAATGAATAAACTCAAAAACTACTGGACCGATTTAAAAAATTCTTTCACCATTAGAATGCTACATTAGCGCTGAATAACATAGGCTATATTACTTTTCTTTTTTGCTATATTACTATTCACTTTTCAACTTGAAAAAACCATCCAGTCCCAGGAGGCTCGAATGGAAATCGATCCCACGACCTTTGGATTGGTAATTCAACCCCAGAAAATCTGTCATTATAAGATTGATTCACTGATAAGAAATTGTATATCTATCTAGATATGTAGATAGATAGATAAATTATTTATTAGTCAAAATTATTAATACAGGTATTTTAAAGCCTATAATTAAGTTTGTCTAGATACTAACCCCCTTATTTATAAAACTATTTAAGCATTATTTAGTTAAATATTGTTTTGTCAACGTCACACAAACGTCATTTTGAATTTAAGAAAAAAAAACAAAACAATGATTAACTAAATAATGCATAAATTGTTTTTATAAATAAGGGGGTTAGTTCTCATCTTTGATTATGGAGAGTACAAAAGGTAATTACAATCTGTGCTTCGGGCCCGCATGGTGGTTTATGGCCCGTTCTCCCAATGGTGTTTTCATCTATAATGGGGAAGGCTCGTGTCCCAACAGTGGGGACCTAAAATGAGCTGGTGGTGATGATGATGATGTACAATCACAAGCTCAGTTATGTATACACTTTTTGCCGTTTGTTTTTTTTTTATATAAGAAGGAGGCAAACGAGCAGCCGGGTCACTTGATGGAGAGTAATCACCGCCGCCCATGGACACCCGCAAAACCAGAGGAATCGCAGACGCGTTGTGGCTCTTATCGCATTGAATTTAGGAGTTACAAGTGTTAACAGAACTGTCATGCGTAACTGTACACTCGAAGGAATGGATGAACGCCACCACCCAGTGTGGAACTACCTTAAGAGGCTTGATAACAGTTCTGTATCCCATACAAAGTTTTTCATCAAAAAATAAGACAATTTGAAATGAAACTTACTTTATTTAAGCAAAAAATAACAGAGCTTTAGAATAATTAAAAAAAAAAACTTGATATAAGTATTATAATATTTTGAACTTTCCATGGTTGACTGAATCTGTGTTCCGATCAACTAATATGCATTAATTAGGTACGTTTTTTTTATTGAAAAAGTAAAAGTAAAAATCGGTGCTCTTTTCGTTTTATTTCTCTGTCTGAAGGTAACTTTTTTTGCCTTGGTTGTTTATTAGGAAACGTTAGGGAAGGTTGAATCGGGGAACGTTTGTAACGTCGGCGTCGGATATTTAGAGAAAAACAATTTCGAGAAAAATGCCAATTTGAAAAAAGTCCATTTTGGGGAAAGGGCATAAGTAACTGAGACAATTACGGGATGTAGGTATACCCAATCCAAACATACACGTATTAAATATTTCTGGATTTCTGGAAGGATTAACATAACAGGGCATGAGAAGTAACAGCACAAATAAAAAGCTTTAAAAAATCTTACCTCTCTATTAATAATGTAAACACTCTCCATATTATCCATTTCCGTGTCACTTTTTTCGCCATTTAAACAACTAAACATCTCACTGGTTGACTAACAATGCTAGAAGAGCTAATATCACAACACTGATACGGTGACCTGTTGCACAATACTTAGTAAAATAAATCACATAATAGCAAACGCGTACAAGTACCCACGAGTATCTATAGATACTAGGAAAAACCACACTTAGTAAATAGTTGTAAACACAGAAAACTCGAAACTAAAGCAATTTTAAAGTAACACAATATTTCCATGCCGACGATGTCAGAATATGCCGATCTTTCTTCTATTATGACACCCTAATGTAATGTACACCATATTTTTGGAAATAAACGAAATTTATTATTGTTATATTACTACTTTTACATTTTTTAACAATGATGACTCTGTTTAACCGCTCGGATGAGGGTGAATTGCGCAGGTGTAATAGCAAGACGGTAACTATAACAAAACCGCAGGACGAGACTAGCAAAAGCCTTGCTCAGCCGGTGACCGCGCTGGTAACGACGAGCCTAATGGGCATACAATGGGTTGAAACCAAAACAAGCCAGTGACAATTATCGTGTTACTGTACGCGAACGCTTATTGTAAGACGTGCACACTCAAACTGCACTTTACAAGAGTTATCAGTCGGTGGGTTTAACCAACAGCACAAGTAATCGTTCCAGTGTGGCCAGATTTTGACACTTGGAATATGGGAAAAATCATCGTTTCAAACCACTGAATTACAGTTAATCGTGTGATTTTATAACAACATAAGTATGTCAAGGAGCTATAATTTTTCAGTAGATACAAAAAAAATGATTATTATTTTAAACATGCGTTGCCTGCAACAGTATAAAAAAATCGATACCTCGTTTAAAGTATAAAACGTCAGAAGACATGTGTGGTTTTTACTCAGAATAGAGGGTTTTTATGGCAAATATGTAAATAGGCCTAATGAAAAAGTTGCGTTCAATTCTAAAAAAGTGACGTTTGTGTTGTTTTAAAATCACACGATTCAGTTGTCTTCCCGCCTAGACACCAACTCTACTTATCATCAGGTGGAGTGAAAACATTTGCCGAGCTAATATTACTTATAAGAATTGTGTACATAAAGAAGTAAAATTTAGGCCCTTGATGTCAATTCTTTCAAGCATCCCCACTCAAGAAATTACGATATGACTCATTTTAAGGCTGCAAATACGAAAGAACGTGTTTTTGAAACGGGAGAAAAAACGAGGAAAAATTCGTCTGTGAACAAAAATTCATCTGTGTCAATCTGTGAACTGAACGCGCACAAAACAACTTAACATTAGCGATCGTTGCAATGATCGTGTGACCCTATGCAACCGAACCACTATAAAAACGTACTGGGTCCTGCGTAAGTAATTTGTATGGGATTGAAGCAGCGCCTCCTGGTGACAAACGAAGGGAGTTAGAATTTAGCCATACAAAATCACGGTTTCGTTAACGTGATCGAGTAGCTAATAAAACTAGCACTAGGCACCCTAATTAACACAGCATGCGGTGTGTACTAGTAAGAACGCAAAATCACACAACAGATCTTACTGAGAGGGTCACTAGAACAGTCAAGTGAATTAAATGGTGAGTAGGAGACACGCTCTAGTTCTCAAAGTTCTCGCTTATAAAACTAAGAGCTAAGCTTCTTTACCCTAAGGCAATGGAAGCTATGTTGCCACCAAATAATGAACTTTGCGAACTTGGAATTAGATTGAAAACCAATGAAAATCTTAAACTGTATTACCCGTGAAAGGGTTAACACATCCAGTGACGCTGTTAGGTGTATCGACGGCGGACAGGAATAATATAATAAGTTTAACATCCCAGTAACGAGCCAATGAAGTAAAAAAATACAATTAATGGGAGTGTGGACTCTTATTGGACCTCCAGAAATCAAGCCGTGCAGTTTTCCACTCGGCGACCAAGGCGTTTGATAAAATAGAGATGAGTTTTTATGCCCATTTATCATCACATCATCATCATCATCATCAGCTCATTTTATGTCTCCACTGCTGGAGCACGAGCCTTCCATCCATAAGGATAGGAAGAACGGGCCATAATCCACCACGCGGGCCTAGTGCGGATTGGTGGTTGTTAACGACTGCTAATGCAGCCGGGACCAACGGCTTTACGTGCCTTCCGAAGCACGGAGGAGCTCGAGATGATACATTTTTGGTCACCCATCCGATGACCGGCCTTTGCGAAAGCTGCTTACCCTCAGCACTCGCAGACCGGGCGCGTTAATCACTGCGCCATCGAGCTCCTCATCATCGAGATCATTATCATCACAACAACCCCACAAACCGCATTGAACCAACGTGGTAGATTAAGAATTATCAATTTTAGAAGGTCTGAGCAATGAGCATAGCAGTGGGACGTTGGCTGATCAACTACAAAGAAGCAAATGACACTATTAACACAATAAAGTAACTTAAAAGAAAACTCAAGGCATAGAAAACAAAACGACACTTAACAAAAAACCGCGCATACTACAACCGAACGCGAATCGGATATTCTCAAGAGTTATTTGAAATACCAAAGTCGTCTGTCTATACGACTAGTTCACTGGAAGTCAAGTTTAAAGTCATGTCAAATTACTTTGAGGAATTACAATATTTTTTGATAAGATTAACTTGAGCGGAATACAAGGGTATAAGGTAAACGCTGGTATAGTCGTCAGTGTCCCGAAACTCGTCAACTAAACATTTTAAGCATTTTGTGTGTTTCTATTAATAGAAAATTAAATATTGCTTATGGCGATACATTCTTGATATTATAATGTACGATTGTAAAAGTAACACTTGCCTAAAAGTGTTATGGTGTCGGAAGAACTTAGCAAGAAAAGTGTGCTCCCCGAAAAAAATTGCGATTGCCCGCATTTTGCTACTAAACTGAGTAAACACCACCTCGTATTACTTCACTTGTCAGGCCGCTTCGGATAACAACACGATAAGTGTATTTGTTTATTGGGATAGTTAAATAGATTGTCTAACGTTATAACCTATCATTTGTAATAAGTTTCATATGTATATAGCTTTTTTTGCATGTGACGTTTATTGGTACTCTCTAATTAGTACATGACCCAAAACTCGTCAAAATCGTATGCTTTCTGACGGGTATCGGGACACGCAGCAACAGTTGCACCTAAACTCGTCGTTGTGTTCTTATTACCATGAGTTAAGTTTTATTTTCCTTTGAATCAAAAGAGAATCGTATACTTACTTGGCGACGGATATCGGGGCGCGTGTGACTGCTGTACCTAAGCCCGTCATTGAACTTTATTGCCTTCAGTTACGTTTCATTTTTCTTTGACTCGATTAATTATAGAATTAAAATTAAACTACCTACAATTTACGAGTCATTTAATGATTAAATAAGTTGGTTGTGAAATATGTTTCTGGTTTATATTGATAACTTATAAGTTATCATACCGAATACCTACGACCTAGTATTAATGAGAGCTGAGATAGGTGCAGTAGCCTAGTCAATTTTTTATTTTACCCAATAAAATCTCAATCTATCTAGATTTATTAATCTCCATCATAAAAGTAGCATAGAGTCTGACTTAATAAATGCATGTTACTGCTTATATTGAATAAAAATATTACTGTATTATATTTGGAGGAGGTACTTTTGAGCAGATATCTAAAAATAGATTACATAAATATATGGGTTAAATTGCGAACTTTTGCTTTTTGAAGCCGCTTATTAAGTTCAATTTACCGATTTGCACTCTTTTATAGTTTTACTTTTGCAAAAATATATTTCAAATATAACATGATCGAAACGTGCCTTCCTTAACACCCATTTGCAGTACTTGGCGGCAGAGTTAAAGGCTCTCTTCTTTGCGTGGATACTGCCGTCCCTGCGTTTGCAACCGCGAGTCTGGGCCCAGGCTTGGTACGCTGCTTCCTACCGCGCTTCAGCGTGAGCAAGAGCAGTCATTATTGAACCATGGACGGGCCCTAATGCCTATGGGGACGTCAGAGAATGGGATAAAATATTCCATTCCCTGGCGTATCACGTCTGCGATTGCGCCGGCACAGACAGAAGGTTCGCTCGAAGAGAAGCACAGTTGCCGCCAAGGATAAGACGCGAAGAAGTGCCGCATCTCGTCCCAATCTGCCGACCCATTTTTCCATACTCGCCGATCCGCGATCTCCGAAGGGTAGTGTCCGGAGGAGAGCATATAGATACCGATTTCACCAGACAGTGGTCAGAAGATCCCAGTGAAGCCGAGATCGATACTAAGTGTCTGCCTAGGTCCAGATTTCAGCAGAAGGTTTAGGCAATTGGGTGTGTGGCCATCAACATCAGGTATGCGGGTTGCTTGGTTCACCAGCTGGGAGAGATTTTGCGATAACGCAAACTTGCGTACCTCTCTTCCAGCATGGTCCGTTTTCTGGAAAGGGAATAGCCAATCGCTATAGTGGGCGTTGAAGTCTCCCAGAAAATCAAGCTCCGCAGTTGGATACCTTCGTTGGGCCAGATCAGCTGCCTCAGTGAGGTGGTCAAACAACCGAGTCGCCTCCTGATCTCCGCTTTGCGACCGATAGACATCGACATAGAGAGTTTTCTCTATGCCGGTGTCTACCAGCAACCATAGTGTGGATGACCCTAAAACCTCGTAAGGTAAATGCAGCTATTAACGACCCCCCTAAAATCTGCATATATTACCGAGGTTGAATTTATTTACTTGAATTTAACTATAAACAAAGTGTACTTTTGTAAATGAATGAAAAATTTCATGAAAAAATGAAAACACAGTAATAAAGATTTTGTCCCTCAATCATATCGTCTATACCAAAAATTTGTTCCAATCTGGCAACCCCACGAGAAACGGTCAGTTTGTGCGCCGCTCGCGCAGCAAGTGCTCGTGCCATAGGAAGCGTTCTCGCCGAACGTAAATACACTCATTTTTTTCTTAAGAGTTTTTAAAACATTTTATGATATTTATGCCAACGCCTATTTAATACGTTCGTTGCTAGTATTCTTTCGAATACAAATGAAGCACGTTTCTTGTATTTCAATATGTTTCCTTTTGATAAAATCAATAAATATAATAACACTGTGATAGCTTCCAGGATTTGGCAGTTACTGCTTTTTACCGCGGTACCCTCGGTAAAAGCAATCAGTGAAAGCTGAGTTTATTTGATTTTTATTCTAGAATACGGTATTATTTGTAATTAAAAACAGTGCCATGATACTTTCAAATGTCAAAGATAGTTTTGAGACATTTCCGTGGTACAATTTATCAGCTAGAAATCTTAATTTTTGGCAAGAAACATCAAGCATAAAATATAATTTCTTCAAAGTTCCTAAACAAAAAAGACGTCTTGGTTGGCATAAATAATACTTTTTTTTTATTTATTGCCCTATTAAGTAATAGCAGATTGTAGAATAGACATTTTTATTTCCACTTTTGGATTTTATATAACACAACTATCGTTAATTTGTGAGTCGGTATAAGATGAAAGCAAAGCCTATTACCGACACTATTTACCGACCGAAAAATTAACAACCCTCGTTATTAGCACGTATGAGAACCTATTACCGAGTGATATGGGTCGGTAAAACATGCTCATAGTTAATGCATTTCCGATGTAAGTATTTATATTTTTTATTTCAATATAGTTACTTCTACACTCTGTAATACCATTTCAGTACAATGTTTTATCAACGAGTGAATAAAATTTTTCGTCACTCGGAAACAGCTTCCTATAGGAAACTATTACCGAGTATAGACGAGTGACTACCCTCGGTAAATACCTCGGTATTAACTGATCGGTATGTGAGGACCCTCGTTATTACCCGCAGTTGTTTTTCTGATTTAAAAAATTATTTTTCAGTTATGCAGATAAGTATACAAAGCAAAATTTAGTAATAATAATTTTAAAAAAAATTAACTTCAGAGAAAAAATATATTTATGGGCTTAGCACATTTACTAATGCGTCTTTCCTGACTGTCAATTTGAAATGTCGTTATCACCTGCAATTACCTTAGCTGGTGAGACGTCGACAGCATACGTCATCGTGAACATACGCACAGACCACGGCTTGCTTCTTGAACTTATGCTCAAGCGAGTAGCCGGGATACTTAAGGTAGGCTAAGTCCAACGGTTTCACTATCTTCTTCTCAGTAAGAAAGAGTAAGAGTGGCTTTTCGGTCTCGAGATGGTAGTGGACCGGTTGGAGGTTTGAGTGCAGACCTCGAATGTTAGTGAGGTGCACTTTGATTGGGAGGAAGTGCAGCCGTTGTACAAACGGCTGCACCTCAAATCAAAGTGCACCTTACTTTTTGAAACTTTCTGCTTCATATTAAGGTGAGGTGGTTTTGCTGGGGTTTCAAAAGCCAGCGAGGCGCAGTTTGGTTGCCAAACACGGCACTCGTAATCTTTAATGTACTAATGAAAAAACTCATGTGGAGACCGCGGGGGCGCCCGTGCCCCCCTGGGAATTGCCACCGGGTCCTTCCTTCCAGTCGCCAACTGGCACGGTGGAGCCATTCCAGGATTTTTCACGGGGCAGCCTGTCGTACGTGGCTGGCGCACTACTTGGGCCCCCTATTGCCTGCAGTCGGCCAACGGCTAAAACCGTGCCACGCATCCCGCTACCCTCCACGATGAGCTTTCCAACACAGATTTGATCAGAGTCCGAGAACGGTCCTTTTGAAGCCACTGCTAGCCATCAAGCTCCCAAAGTCACTGGCATTTCTACTACGCTACGACGGAACACTGCAAGCTGCTTGACGTCAGACTTAAATAGGAAGGTGATAGCAAGCCAGGCGGACCCTTTCGAGCCCTACCACCGCTATTGGGGATTTTCAGCCGCCTCTACTTGACAGGGGAGACGTTGCCCGGGGCGGACTGCTAGGAGGTAAATCCCCAACCACCCCAAATCTAAGACAAAAGTGATGGTGTTCGAAAGAGATGAAGAAATAACTGACTGTACGGTAATGATTGGTTACTCCGTGATCATGGCGTGTGCAACTGCGCCGCAATATCAGGGACTCGACAACAAATCAAAACATGGTAAAAACCCCGCTTTTTGTAATATTTACAGTAAAATGTAAATTGCTAAGTTTAGAAGCGTTTTTCAATTAAGCACATTACATTATTTTGTATTATTTAGTTGTTTTTAAAAAAACGTGGCTAAAAAATAAACTTTAAGTTCAAAGACAAAGGGTTCAAATTGGTGATGAAAATTGACGAGTTTTAGGTCATTTTGACGATTATTGGGACAAAGCCGTCGACTAGTGGTACATATGGCACATTTTTTAATTGATTAAATATCTAATTTTTTGCTGTGTTTCACCGATAATAATGCAATATTTTCTAAAAAGATGAATAAATTGTTTACCTCGCCATGCAATCATTTTTTTTCTAAGTCAACTGGTTTTTACGTGGGAGGGCTGCAAAGTCAACTTATTTCAGAACCTGACGAGTAATGGGCCGTTTACCTTATCTATACCCTTGGATTCCCCTTAAGTTAATCTGTTTTATTTGCGTTATGATAATTCATTCTACGAAGCTATTATGAAAAGCTAGCGATATTAATCGCTGTATTCAATGACCTACTTCGACTTTAGTCGTTGATAGGACTAGTTCTTCACCTAATCCCATCAAAAACATAAATGTGAAATGAGAGCCAAGTTCAATATTATGATAATGCCTTGGTTGTTGACTTTAACGACAAAAGAAGTGAGATGTAAATGGGTGCCAAGAAATATCATATCTTCTATAACTTAGGATAATATATTGAAGCCTAAGGTCCGACTTGGCTAGTTCTCATATCCGAATTATTATTATGTACCTACTAAAACAATCATAGAAGAGCCCTATGTTTGAAGGCTAGTTTCTACCAGCCAGCCAGATTTCCGGAAGAATAAAATAAGAACTTATTTTTTTAGAACTTGCGAAGGCTATAATTTTTTTTTATATATTACTAGCGGCCCGCTCGCGACTTCGTCCGCTTGGTGAACACCCGTATCCTATAGAAACCATAGCAGCGCCACCTACCGGTTCCAATTTTATGCATGTATTATACATATAAACCTTCCTCTTGAATCACTCTATCTATTAAAAAAAACCGCATCATAATCCGTTGCGTAGTTTCAAAGATTTAAGCATACAAAGGGACATAGGGACAGAGAAAGCGACTTTGTTTTATACTATGTAGTGAAAAGGAGGCAAACGAGCAGGCGGGTCACCTGATGGAAAGTGATCACCGCAGCCCATGGACACCCGCAAAACCAAAGAAATCGCAGATGCGTTGCCGGCCTTGAGGAAGGAGTTGGATCTTGAGGAGGGAGTAGAAATTGGGAGGGGGGAGGGGTGAGAGATGGGCCTCCGGTACTTTCACTCACCGGACGAAACATAACAGCAACGAGTGCCATTGTTTCACGCCGATATTCTGTGAAAGGGTGGTATTACGCCGGTCGAGTCGGCCCATTTCGTATATGAAATATATAACATATATTTCATATAATATAATTCGTATATGAAAACTAGCCTAGTCCTTTTTACACTATTGATGTGCGCTAATTATTGAAATCATAATTAATACTAAATCCCAGATAATAATAACGTAATAAATACGAAAGTCGTCTATACTCTTAATTATAAGTCGTTATAAGTACTGAAACTGATATGTTAGTATTAATTAAGGGTGGTCTTCCACTTGTTATATATTCACGTGAAGACCTCAAAATCCACATAACGACCGGCTGCCATCGATTTTGATTGCTGATTCTTACATTACAGGCATCTCTAAGTAATGGTTCCTAGTAAAATCAATTAATTGAATTTATAAAAATTTACTAGTTTATGATTTATTCCTTTGTATTCGCTCAACTACCTATCTGGATGCCAAATTTGAACTTTCTAGGTCATCTGGAACTGGGTTAGAGTTTTGATCTATCTAAGAGTCAGTGAGTGATAAAAATGATGATTTTTGGACGTTAATATTTAAATAACCGTTTGAGGTGTGTTTATGAAATTTGGAGCACATTTGTGTCTTGCAAGTCTCAATATATGAGCCAAATTTAACATGTTTATGTGAAAGAGTTTTTAAGTTATGAGGGGGTCAAAAGTGACTCCAAATGGTTTGTGTAATATTCGCCAGTTCTGTTAGCTTGAACTTGGCTTGACACGCGTCTAAGGGTGGATTCGACCAAACTTGAATAACTATACCAAGAATATATCTATTCCACGATTTGACAACTCTATTTTTTCGTCTAGAGCATAACTGTAGCTGTCAAAGTCGAATGTCAATGCCATGTGGTAGGCGGACGCCATTAAAATACTCTCGGATTATCTCTGTTATTCCACGCTGGACGGTGGTATAGTGACTATTCCCGAATAGGCAAGCTACTCTGAGAATAGTGCGTGGTAAAACGAAATTTCGATTTACTCTCGAATAACTGACGATTTAATCTAAGAATAAAAGTTACTCTCGCTTGGTCGAATCCAAACCAAACTACACTGGACCGCAAAGAAAAAGGGTCGGTTAGAAAATCTTCAATATATTCAAAAGTACCTGACCTATCTCTATGAAATAAAAACTAAATTTAAAATTTTAAAAAAATATTTAATGTGCTTAAATGAAAATTTAAAAAAATTAATTCAAGCTCTTTCATTCCATATAAATGTAAAATAAAAATCTTAAATCTTATAAAATGAAAATCTTCAATATCTTCAAAAGCACCTGACCAGCTTTATGAAATACAGACTAAATTAAAGAATATTTAATGCCACATGAAATTATATATAAAACTTTTTATTTATTTTAGATAATTGTAGAAAAAACTGAAAATTTAAAATAATGATCTTTTTTGAATGTAGTACCAAAAAAATAAAATCAATTGTTTCGCATTTGTTTTAGTTTTGACATAAAAAATGCTATAAATATGATGTCTCTGCCTTATAAATTTTATTATTTTGTAGTCATTATGTCGTTAACCCCTGAAGAATGTACCAGAATCCTGACAATGCTTGAAGATGGGTGCAGTCAGCGAAACACAGCGAGATCTGTTGGTGTGACTCTTTCTACAGTTCAGCGAGTACTCCAGTGTTTCCATAAAACTGGATCCAATCTTCGAAGATCAGAAACAGGCCGAACAAGGTGCACGACGGCGCGGGAGGATCGCTATATGGTGTCAACAATTTTGAGAAATCGCTTTCTTACGGCTGTTGAAGTAAATAATCATCATTTACGAGCTGGAGAAAACAATCTGAGTACGGATACAGTAAGGCGGCGACTAGCTGAAGCACATTTAAAGCCATTAAGACCTGCAAATTGCCCAAAACTAGAAAGACACCACAGAAACAAAGTTGAGTTATGATAGAGAACACGAGAATTGGACTCTGGATGACTGGTCAAAGGTTATGTTTTCAGACGAGTCTAGATTCTGTTTATACAAGCACGACGGGAGGAAAAGAGTAATTCCGGGAAAGCGCTATAACCACGCCTGTATGTAAGAAAAAGTACCATACGGCGGGGGCTCTGTTCACGTGTGGGTTGGGATTTTTTCCGAAAGCCGCACTGAGCTAGTGGTGATAGAAAATGGCACTTTGACTGCAGTAAAATATGTCGCTGAAATTCTGAATGACTACGTTGATCCATTTTTAGTGGACATGGGCGAGAATGCCGTTTTTATGCAAGACAATGCCCGCCCGCATGCAGTTCAGGTAATGTTTGACTATTTTCAAGAAGTCGGTATTATACACATGGATTGGCACAACAGTGTAGTATAATAGTATTGTTGTGTTCCAACAGTAAGAGGTTACATAGCTAGGTTCCATTGAGGATTCCGCCAGGGTGTGCTTCAACCTGATGCGGCCTTCGTCACAAACCTACATACATCAGGCGAGATGAAAGCCAAACGCTTTTCCGCTGTGGAATTATTAATATCAACTAAATGAACTGAACATGCTATTTAAAAAAACAACAACAAAATACTTTTTTTTAGATTTTAACGCCTAAACTACACAAAAGGTTCCCTTTTAACCCTGTGTCTGTCTCACTCACACTTCCAAATATATCACAGATGTATGAAAATCATTAACGCAAGTCCTACAACTATAAAAATAGTTACTTACTCGTTACTTATGCAATTCCAACTAAGTCTATCCGTCATTAAACTTATTTGCTGAGTTTCTTAACATGGTAAAACATTCAACTATCTACACAAATAAAGTTAAATTTACTTTGACAAATGAACACTTTACTTTATTTTAAATAAAATTTAAGTAACAGAGGAGATAGTGTTGATAACTATCTGCATGGGACAACATAGCCACGATAGCTCAATTGGTAGTGCACCTGACCCGGTATGTCAGGTGCTCGAATTCAGATTTACCGCAATTTAAATAACAGTTACAAGTTAAGTTGCCTTCATACTAATGGCATCATTGTTTAACCATATGGTTACGTAACCGATACAGCGTGTAACTATTAATTTCACGAGCAATAAACATTTAACTGGTAAGCGCCAATTAGGCAGGTACGGTTCACTTGTTTTCAAACAAAAAATACTTTTGCCGTAACACATTTATTTAGCAAAAAGACAGTTTACTGATAACTAGTGGTCGCCCAGTGGCCAAAATTCGATTGTAATTTTATTAAGGCTGCACGGATTATATCCTAAGCAATGAAAAGTTAAAAAAAATAGTGTGAGTTTGGATTGGCGTTGACAGATGTCGGCCGCATTAAAGACAAACAATACGTGTGTGTCAAATACAGTGTGTGTAATGTTGTTTTTGTTGATTCAATGTATTTTTTATAAATAATTTAAAAAAAAAATTATAACCTTCTCCATATAAACTATAAGTGTGCGAAATTTCATACGCCTCCGTCCCCGCAATTTTCGTAAATACCGGTACAAAGTTTTTGCTTCACGTATTAATATATAAATGATAAAGTATTATATAAAGTTTATATACTCGTATAGCACACAAAATTTTATACATCCTGAAACTACTTTAAATAGATGATTGACTTATTTATAAGTAGTGACTTAAAACTATACTTTTGATTGGTTTAGTGCGTTTTTAAATGTTTCAATTCCAATCTGCAGTCAAGTTAGGGAAAGATACTGTAGAATAAAATTTTCTTTGTATAATAAATAAAAGATGATATTGAGTGAAAGATAAAAGATGTTGAATGATATACATTTATTCCCTCAAACCCCTTTAGTTACTTTTGAACGCAGAATTTAAAGAAGTCGTGTTAGAAAACACACAACTATTGTGTTTAATTCTCAGGTATCATTTACAAATACTCTTGGCCATTCGTGAAACACTTAATTCATTTATCAGAGTGACGAGTTAATATTTAAGATGTAGAGCAAGCCCTGGTCTGTCTCAGTGGGTTGGTATTGACTGAGGACTATATTTGGATTTGAACTACGAGAAAAATGACAGATCAGCCACACAAGATTGTGAACATTTTGTAATAGCAGAATTGAACCCTAGTTGTTTCATATGGTACAATATTTTTGTCTCCTTTTATAACTCACCAGTCGAGCTTAAAAGATCGTAAATAAAAGTACTTTCAATAGTTTGTTTTGTATTCGTTTTTGCTGCGCTTAACAAGTGAATTTATTATCATATTCAGATTGCGAAACTAAGGCCAAGTGCAATGCTAGACTTATTTATTCAATTAGAGCTCGAATTAAGAAAACATAATTGAATCGGTGATTGTTAAAACCCCACAAGTAACACACAACAAAACAACACAAGTGAAAATAAAAACTGATAAAAATTAGTATGCTTAACACAATTTGAAAACTTAAAAAAGGTAAGTTATGGGTAGGTATATATATAAACAATAACACTAAACAATCACAAGCATCTACACATATTTAATATATATTTAAATAATTAATATTTTATCTCTCCTAAAAAATGTACTCAATGTTACTAGTGGGGTTTTAACAACCACTGATTCAATTGCAATTAACGTCTTTATGTTACTTGAAACACTTGTTCGCGCTGTGGCTGGTTCGTTTGGGTCGCAATCGTACCATAAGCAAACAGGGTACCCAGTGCGAGTTTCATTTGCTCTTCGATCACGTTAACGAAAACGAAAATTTGTATGGCATTGAAGAAGCGCCATCTGGTGGAAAGCGAGGTAAGTAAAAATTTTGTCGTAGAAGTTTCCGTTTTAGAATGAAACTCGCGGGTCCATATTGGCTCACCTAAAATTTTTTACCCGAAATTGTTATTCCTACCGATTTGTAATCCGAATGATCACTCTTCCTAAAGTTTTTATTCATACAATTTGTAGTACTACAGACGATGTTCATACATAACACTCATGTTTTCGAAAATTGTATTTAATAATATCACTAATGCAAATATATTTCAACTCCTACAGTTGTTTTTTATAACGTAAACCTAAACATAGTTTTCATTGTAAAGTGATGTATATTAATGTGAGAAACGCCCTAAAGTCGCTTCTAGCATTATGTCAACCTAACTTGCTCCTCGCTAACCTAAGCGAATTTATTTAAAATAAATGAATAATAGTGTAAAAGACGTTCCATTGTAAAGTGATGTATATTAATGTGAGAAACGCCCTAAAGTCGCTTCTAGCATTATGTCAACCTAACTTGCTCCTCGCTAACCTAAGCGAATTTATTTAAAATAAATGAATAATAGTGTAAAAGACGTTCCATTGTAAAGTGATGTATATTAATGTGAGAAACGCCCTAAAGTCGCTTCTGGCATTATGTCAACCTAACTTGCTCCTCGCTAACCTAAGCAAATTTATTTAAAATAAATGAATAATAGTGTAAAAGACGTTCCATTGTAAAGTGATGTATATTAATGTGAGAAACGCCCTAAAGTCGCTTCTGGCATTATGTCAACCTAACTTGCTCCTCGCTAACCTAAGCAAATTTATTTAAAATAAATGAATAATAGTGTAAAAGACGGTTATGTTGAGAAAATATAGGAAAACAAATAATATTATAATAGATGTTTATTGCTACTGACATTATGAAGTTGAATGATTCGGAATTATGAACATTAGAAATAGAGTAGTTAGAAATTGTGTCTGTTAGGATGAAAAATGTTAGGAAGAAAATTTTCGGAGTTCCAATTATCGGAGTTAAAAATTTAGGTGAACTTTGGCGCACCCAATATTAATAAATCTGATGTATTAATGAGGTTGTCATCTCATTTTACAATTACAAATTACATTACAAAAATAATTATTTAATTACTTAGTTGTTTTAATTTAAAAATTATAATTATCTATATTGTGTTAATTAGAGATTAATAAAACATAGAAAAAAACTAAATATAGAACAGATTTAGTGCAAGTTTTATTTTTCATTTAATTCTGACAAAAACGAGAATTTGTATGGCATAATTTTAACTCTTAATGCCATTAAAACTCGCATTAAGTATTCTGTTTTTAAATTAGTTATCACCATAACTTTGGGTAATTAACTAACTACATACGAACTACAAAACATGGCAACTTGAAAATATACCTGAATTTGTTAGTATCTATGCAAATTACTTAAACAAACATCAGTCATTAACAGGATTATTTCAATGTTTCTTCTGTCCTTTCGGCAGTTACATGCGCCATGATCATGGATGTATGTACAGAAAAATCGGTTACACAATGAACAAGAAAATATGATTCACTCTCATCTTTTACAATGCTTGGATTTCAGAGAAACATAATGAGAATCGTACGAATGTCCCAAGACATAGTATAGACATCAAAGAATTAACTGTAATGAAGGACAATTTTGTGTTCGTAAAACAGGCACCAGAGAGCTCAGTAAACCTGATCCCAGAGCTGTATTAAACCAATTTGTCGCGGGAATTGGCGCCCCACTTCCACTGTTTACGGTCAAATAAAATTCAAATGGCATCACTAACGATAGCCAGACGGTTTATACACATTATTACAACCTAAATTTTCTTGTATCACCATAGAATAACTAATAGTAAGTACTACCATACAGATGACTCACTCTCTAACAAAAGTCAAGTTTAGGAATAAAAAATTGCCTACTCTTACGACTTTCACGCGAAATTGAAACTTATCGTGTGACCTGAGCGTTCATATTCCGTTAGGCAACGCTGACTCGATGTCGATTTGACTTTCGATTTGATTAAAATAAATCAATAAAGATTAAATTGTGTGAATTAATTCACAAACATCCTTTAGAAAGTAAGCCTAAATCAAAACACTTTAACAAACGCAATAAGCAACACTCAACAATCATAAGCATATCAGTTATCTATCATAAACATAAGTCACAAACAAACCTAGGTAAGTAGTACCTCTTTGTTAATCTTTAATGATATTTTTTTAAAGTGGGCTTGATAAACTCTAAAGATTATTCGCAGGCCCTTCTTTACCATTGGACACTCTGAGCAAGTGCCCAGGGCCCCGCAATCGATGGGGCCCCCTTGTTCTTGCCAGATCACTAACCGATAATCGATATAACCGATAAATATATTTGTTTTGCGAAACAAGAATTACTAACTTATTGACTTTTTTTGCTTTTTCATTCAAATAAACCAGAGGCCTAACACTGGCAACTCTATCTGACTGCAAATAAATCAAAATACCAGTTGAATACATCTAGAGTTTTGCTTATTTACTCCTTTTGCCTGTTTTACTAAAATCTAGCGTAGCATAAGGACCCCATTATCCGTAAGTGCCCAGGGCCTGCAATAGGTATATTGTATATTGTATAACATCATGGGGCGGTGCACACAAAACTATTATGATAAACTTAGAAATAGCACAGAGAGCAGTTCTAAAAGTCAGCATTGTTCATATTACTAACAATCACTAAATGCCCTTTAACCCTGCGCTCGAAACCAGCCGAAGACGTGCAGATATTGTCTGTTCTACTGAACGATTCAGAAGATCAAACACACAGATTCTTTTGTCATCTGAGTAGTTTTCTGTACAACAGAATAAACTTTTGTTTATATATTTACCCCTTGAACAAAGTACAATGTAAAAATATCGGCCCTAACTATTCGTTTATTTGATAGGTACCTAATGGTAATTTGTTTTTTTTTATATTAGAAGGAGGCAAACGAGTAGGCGGATCACCTGATGAGAAGCAATCACCGCTGCCCATGGACACCTGCAGAGGAATGGCAGATGCGTTGCCGGCCTTTAAGAATGGAATAGGCTCGTTTCTTGAAGATCCTTAAGTCGTAATGGTCCGGAAATACCGCCGCTGAGAGCTGGTTCCACAGCACTGTAGTTCGTGGTAAAAAATTACGTGAGAAACGCACAGTAGTAGACCGCCATCCATCAAGATGGTGTGGATGGAAAGACAGTCGGTTGCGTGTAGTGCGGTGAAGGAAATCAGCGGCAGGGGTCAAACCGAACAATTCCTCGGAGCACTCCCCATGATAAAGGCGATAAAATACACAGAGAGACGCAATGTCTCTTCGAAGGGCCAGTGGATCGAGCCGACCAGAGGTTACTACGTCGTCGACAACTCGAGCAGCTCTGCGTTGAATGCGGTCACTGGTGTACTGGGGCGCTCCAGCCCAAAGATGGGAACAGTATTCCATATGAGGCCTGACCTGTGCTTTGTAAAGCTGTAAGCGATGGGTCGGCGTGAAATACTGTCCCGCTCTTTGAGCACACCCAGCTTTTTCGAAGCTAATTTAGCTTTACCTTCCAAATGACCGCGAAACTGAACGTCGCTCGAAATATCGACGCCAAGGATTCCAATGGTCGGTTTGGTATCAAGGGGAGTTCCTTCAAAGTTTAGAGATAAGATAAGATAATTTATTGCTGTATAAAAAACTTAGCCTAGATACAAAAGACTTAGTTAAGTAATTGGGGTTAGTGTATATAATAATATGTATTACGTAATACCTCTGCTAAGCAAACGATATTGCCTGTGTATTAGGTATCTATCTATACACACATACGTATATATTACACAAAATTAAAATAAGTCAACGTGAAATTTATATTAAAATGAAACCGTTAGACGTGCGGAAGGGTCCAGGTCCTGACGAGATCCCTCCGAAATTTATAAAAAATTGCTCAGAAGAGCTATCCTTCCCGCTAGCTATTCTTTTCAACAAGTCTCTAGCGTCCGGCATTTTTCCGTTGCGTTGGAAGATTGCTCATATTATTCCGATATTCAAATCTGGAGACAAAACATCATGTTGGGGGTTAAAGTCACTCGCGTCCGTAGGTTTACCCTTGAGACCCTACACGTGACCCCTGGGTGGTGCTAAATGAGTGACACCAACTGAGTGGTAGAGCCACGCTGCATTGCAGCACGCATTGGGCCGGCTCGCCCGGCGTAATACCACCCTCTCACGAATATTCGGCGTGAAATAATGGCACCTGGTGCCATTGTGTTTCGTCCGGCGAGTGAGGGTTCCGGAGGCCCCTATCCCCCCCCCCCCCCCCCTCGTACTTGATATGGCAGCGAACTTGAATTTAGATTTACCCCAGGGGGGTACCGACACATCCAGTGTCGGAGAATCCCCCCCTGAGCGTCCTCGCTCAGGCTGCCCTACGTATTCTGGGGAGGGCAAAAGTCCGCTCGTATCAAGGCATGCTGCAGGCAGGAGAAAGACAAGACCTTTGGCACCCCCTCCTACGCTTCGCGTGGACTTCTGCAATATCAGGGGAATCCACTCTAATTTGAGCGCCGTCCATTACCACCTTGAGACGGAGAAGCCGGCCTTGCTCTTCCTCACCGAGACGCAGATATCCCCCCCTCCTGACATCTCCTACTTGCGCTACCCGGGATATAATTTGGAACATGCATTTGTGCCTCGAGCCGGTGTTTGCGCCTACGTCAGGGAGGATATGTGCGTCCGTCGCCTCGGCAATCTTGAAGATAGGGACCTCTCCATCTTATGGCTACACGTCGACTGCGGACACCATCCTCGCGTCTACGCATGCCTGTATAGGTCCCACAGCGGTAACGACAGAACTGACCAACTCATCGAGAGCGTCCAAACGGCGACAGACTCCCTTCTTCAACGGATCCCTTCTGCCGAGATTGTGGTATTGGGAGACTTCAATGCCCACCACGTCGAATGGCTTGGATCACGCACAACTGACCACGCGGGTAGAGCCGTTCATGACTTCGCTTTGGCCTACAGTCTGACCCAGTTGGTAACCGAGCCCACGCGGGTTCCAGATGTGGAGGGCCATGCATCTTCTTTATTGGACCTTCTGCTGACCTCGCACCCAGATGGCTATCAAGTTTCTGTCGATGCACCACTAGGCTCATCAGACCACTGTCTGATTCGCAGCACTGTGCCTCTCACAGAAACTTTAAAAACGCAACCAGCGGCTAGCCGTCGGGTCTGGCATTATAAGTCAGCGGACTGGGATGGGATGCGAAGTTTCTTTGCGTCCTACCCATGGTGGCGAGTTTGCTTCTCGCTGGATGATCCTGATGTCGCCGCCGACTCTGTCGTTGATGTGATACTGCAGGGAATGGAACTTTTCATTCCAAACTCTGTGGTTCCCATTGGCGGCAGGTCCCAACCCTGGTTTGGTCGCTGCTGCAAAATGGCGTCTCGCCGAAAGCGACAGCATTACCAAGCCTGGGCTAATGCGGTGTCATCAAAGGATCCAAACACCAGCGTGCTCAGAAAGAGGTACAACTTTGCCGCCAGGTCCTTTAAGAAGGATATTGCCAAGGCGAAGTCATCATTCATAGGTAGAATTGGCGAGAGGCTAGTACGTCTTCCTTCGGGTACGCGTGCGTTCTGGTCTCTCGCCAAAGCTATCTTAGGGAATTTTTGTCAGCCGTCCCTACCACCATTGCACAAGACCGATGACTGTCTGGCTCATACCGCAAAGGAGAAAGCCGATCTCTTGGGCACTCTTTTTGCGTCAAATTCGACCTTGGACGATGGGGAAAAGTCGCCACCAACCATACCGCATTGCGCTAGTTCTATGCCAAACGTTCGGTTCCTGCAAAGGTCAGTTCGTAAGGCTCTTGTTTCCCTTGACATCCATAAGTCGAGTGGGCCTGATGCAGTCCCTCCCATTGTGCTTCGGACGTGTGCTCCTGAGTTGGCGCCGGTTCTAACGCGCCTCTTCCGGCTCTCCTACACTACTGGCGTTGTCCCGAGTTCTTGGAAGACAGCCCTTGTCCACCCGATTCCCAAAAAAGGCGATCGCTCGGATCCGTCCAACTACAGGCCTATAGCCATCACCTCTTTGCTCTCCAAAGTAATGGAGTCCATTACAAACTGCCAGCTCTTGAGGTACCTAGAAGAGAACCAGCTACTAAGCGATCGCCAGTATGGTTTTCGCCGCGGTCGTTCGGCTGGTGATCTTTTAGTGTACCTCACTCACCGATGGGCGGAGGCAATCGAGAGGAAAGGGGAGGCACTGGCAGTTAGCTTGGACATAGCGAAAGCCTTCGACAGGGTATGGCACAGGGCTCTTCTCGCTAAACTTCCATCATACGGGCTTCCTGAGAAATTGTGTTCGTGGGTCGCCAGCTTTCTTTCTGGGCGTAGCATCAAGGTCGTAGTTGACGGTTCGTGCTCTGACATGAAGCCCGTGAATGCTGGAGTCCCGCAGGGGTGTGTGTTGTCCCCTACTCTGTTTCTTCTGCACATCAATGACATGTTGCATAACAACAGCATTCATTGCTATGCGGACGACAGTACTGGGGACACGCTCTACACCGGACGAGCTAATATTTCTCTGGAAAGCGTCATCGAGAGCCGGAATAAACTTGTGACTGACACCGAGAACATGTTAAGTCATGTCTCGAATTGGGGCCGACGTAACCTCGTCCACTTTAACCCCACCAAAACACAAGTTTGCGCATTTACCGCAAAAAAACATCCCTTCGTCGTACCTCTGAACTTTGAGGGAGCTCCCCTTGATACCAACCCGACTATTGGGATCCTTGGTGTCGATATTTCGAGTGACGTTCAGTTTCGGGGTCATTTGGAAGGTAAAGCTAAATTAGCTTCGAAAAAACTGAGTGTGCTTAACAGAGCGAGTCAGTATTTCACGCCGGCCCACCGCTTACAACTGTACAAAGCACAGGTCAGGCCACATATGGAATACTGCTCCCATCTTTGGGCTGGAGCACCCCAGTACCAACTCCTTCCATTTGACCGTATTCAACGCAGAGCTGCTCGAATTGTCGACGACATGGTTATCTCAGGTCGGCTCGATCCACTATCTCTTCGGAGAGACGTTGCTTCTCTTTGTATATTGTACCGCATATATCATGGGGAGTGTTCAGAGGAATTGTTCGGCTTGATCCCTACCGCTGCTTTTCTTCACCGCACTACACGCAATCGACTGTCATTCCATCCACATCACCTTGATGGATGGCGGTCTACTACTGTGCGTTTTTCGCGAAATTTCTTGCCTCGTACTACAGTGTTGTGGAACCAGCTCTCAACGGCGGTATTTCCGGACCGTTACGACCTCGGAATCTTCAAGAAACGAGCCTATTCCTTCCTTAAAGGCCGGCAACGCGTCTGCGATTCCTCTGGTTTTGCGGGTGTCCATGGGCGGCGGTGATTACTTTCCATCAGGTGACCCGCCTGCTCGTTTGCCTCCCTCTTTTATAAAAAAAAAAAAAAAAAAAAAAATGTACTAACTATCGGCCAATTAGCATTTTATCTTGTATTGCTAAGCTATTTGAATCTTTAACATATACTACACTTTATCATCACCTGAGTAATTTTATATCAGACAAGCAACACGGATTCGTCAGAAAAAGATCTACGTTGAGTAACCTTTTAGAGTTTAAAAACTACCTGTGTCAGGTATTCGCTGCTGGAGGTCAGATCGATGCAATCTATCTGGACTTCAGCAAGGCTTTTGACAAGGTCAATCATTGTCTACTCAGTCTTAAACTTGAACACTATGGCATTCATGGGTGTCTGCTTAGGTGGATTATTTCTTATTTGAATAACCGGACTCAGCTTGTTACAGTCAAGGGTTTTTCATCGTCGTCTGTTCATGTTTATTCAGGCGTTCCGCAGGGGTCCCATCTTGGTCCACTTCTGTTTGTAGTTTTTATAAACGACTTGGTCAGCCGCTTATCCTGTGCCTCTCTTCTGTATGCAGACGATCTCAAAATTTTTACTGATGTCAAGAACTTAGAGCAGCGCTTGGCACTTCAAAATGACCTAAGGGTCATTTCTGACTGGTGCTTGGCAAACAAAATGAGTCTTAACGTACCAAAGTGCTGTGTTATCTCTTTTACAAGAAAGAAAAATAAGCTACACAACGAATACTACATGCAGGGTCAATTGTTGAACAGAAAGGACATAGTAAGAGATTTGGGAATACTTTTTGATGAACAATTAAGTTTCCGTCCTCATTACTTGTACATCACAAAGAAGGCTAATAAACTTTTGGGATTTATAATCAGATCAACTAAAGATTTTAAGAAACCTTATAGTGTATTGTGCCTTTTCTTTAGTTTAGTCAGAAGTGTACTTGAATATTGCTGTCCGATTTGGTCCCCTTACTTTAATATTCACGTTGATGCGATAGAGGGAGTGCAAAGACGCTGCTTGAAATATGTTACGCGTAAATATAATTTTGGTCGATCGCTTAATAGCTACCGCGACAGGCTGTCTAAATTTGGTATGATTTCATTGCAAGTGCGCCGAAAAAGATACGATCTCATTTGTCTTCACAAAATTGTGCATTCGTCCATTGATTCAGCTGGTTTGCTCTCCTTGATTGACATTAACGCCAGGCATAGGTCACGTTGTCCGAATGCGTTCTTGATTCAGGCTTATAAAAACAATACGTCTTTTTATAATCCTATTGTAAGAATGTGCCGTACCTATAACGAATTAATTCGCGTTCATGACGGTATAGATGTATTTAACAATAAATTCGCACAGTACAAGAGAGTAATTTCAGCCATATTTAATAACGAAACATCCTCAACCCCACTTATTACATAAATATTCGTATGAATAAAAATAAAAATTGTTAACATATATTGTATAAGTTAAGTCATAAACAAAAGTGTTCTGTAAGTTTAATTGATTGCATGCTGTGTACACTAAATTTAGATTATTGTCTTGTCTTAATAAGTGGAATATGTTTGTATGTTTTTGTGATGACATTAATCTGTCAGTGTACCGTTCATAAATAAATAAATAAATAAATAAATATAACAGAATGTTAGTGCTTATTCTATAATAAAACATTTACACAATATTAAGGACTATTTTAAATGCGGAACTGGAAAGTACTATAATAATATTATTAATTGCTCTATTTAATTGGCATTTTCTACATGGTCTTAAAAATTATGTAATTACTAATAATAATTTCTCTGTGTCATCATATGTTTTCCCTTTTAGCCACTTTTGTATGATTTTTTTATTTTGTACTTTGTTCAAGGGGTAAATACATAAACAAAAGTTTATTCTGTTGTACAGAAAACTACTCAGATGACAAAAGAATCTGTGTGTTTTGATTTTCTGAATCGTTCAGTAGAACAGACAATATCTGCACGTCTTCGGCTGGTTTCGAGCGCAGGGTTAAAGGGCATTAATGAGTGATTTTTAGTGATTGTTAGTAATATGAACAGCTGGCGTACAGATAGGACATCGCATTTGGTAAGGAGCTCTGCCGTTGGGAAGCGTATTGGTCGGAATCTTATCATAATAGTTTTGTGTGCACCGCCCCACGACAATATACAAATAATGACTGACAAAGTGTCAGATATACTGATTTTAGTAGTCTACCGCATGCAACGTGCCGAAGATTTTTAAAGACGTAGATTAACTTTCTAGCTCTAGATGTAAGGGCTTCAATATGTGGTTTAAATTTCAAATACTTATCAATGATTACCCCTAGGTATTTAATATTATCAGCGCTGCTGAGCTTAGGGCAGGAGCAAGTGTCAGGCAAGTCCTTGCACAGATGAGCCTTTATTGAATGTGAGTTTGGGATAGGCTGGGATAGTGAATTATAGGAAAAAGTCATATATTTTGTTTTATCTATGTTAAGTGTCAGTAAGTTACTTTTAAGCCACTGAGTGACTGTATTAAATCCAGATTGAGCAAGTTTGTACGCCGCACTCTAAGTGTCCGCGCTGATGAGCAGAGCTGTGCCTCATATCATAAAAGGTATTAATATATAGCACTATTTAATACTTATTATGTAAGATATATATCTTGCTAGTGGCCGCCAGCAGTTACACCCACGTGGTTCCCGTTCCTGTGGGAATATCGGGATAAAAACTATCCTATGTGTTAATACAATACATAAACTATCGGTATGCTGAATCTCATTTAAATCCATCGTTCCGTTGCAGCGTGAAGAAGCAACAAATATACACAAGCACATACACACAAACTTTCACATTTATAGTATTAGTGTGATATAGTGTGATTATGTATAAGTTATTTGTTTTGTCAGTAAATATGAGGGTCCAATTTTTTACTAAAAACAAAATGGCCTCATGTGAACTAGGACTGCTTGAGACAGAGAAGTGGAGACAGAGATTATGGAAGGCTATTGTGTTCAAAGTCAAAATCAAAGGTATTTATTGCAAATCATGTAATAAATATAGGTGTATGTACGTTCAAACAAACACACCAGATAATAAGAAAGTACTTATTTATCAATTTCTTAAAGTTTGCATCAGTAAGTATGACATCGTAAATATACATTATAGTGAATCATCAATTAATCATCTATAAAGTCAAAAAAATACAAAAAACAGTGATAAAGCACCAATAAAAATGCATGCGGTTTCAATTTGAATAGCTTAATAATATCATTCAACACATACCTGCTCCTTAACTGGGTTCTGGACAGCGGCACCATCAACGTCAGCCATTCTGGCTTCTGAATCACTCTCCACTTCGTAAATGACCTTGTATAGGTCTAAGCCCTCAGGCACGTTGGATTCTATATTAGCTTCTGGTCTTATTGTCAACTCTTGATTGATGAGCTGACTTCGACTTATGCGAAGAGAACCTTGCAATGATTCGGATATGGCCTACAAACAGAAAAAATAGTAAATGTAGAAACCTATACTCAATAAACTATAATAATATGTCAGCCAGTAATAATATGCATACTTATGTATGCATTATAATAAGATATTGGTTTTAGTAAATAATAAATGAATAAAAAGGTAGATATGTTACTAGCGCCTAAAAAAATTATATAGCTACTTTTATAAGAATTGCATATAATTCATATAAATAATAATTAATGGTAAAATATTTTGCTATAGTATGAAATACCAATAAAGAATATATATATTTACAACAATATAAAACATTGCAGCCACACACCTATTTAATTGTGTTAATTAATCTACAGCAACTTAATTGCACTAATACAATGGAATGTGAAAATTTATACAAGATCTGGTAAGGCTAATTACTAACCTTTAGGTGCTCTTTTATCGTCAAAGGCGTGTTAATGAATACTAGTAATAAAAAAACTTTATACTTACGTCGCTCAAAATGTCTTCCAAATCACAACACACATTGGTTGTTAAAACTGGTGTAGGACTAGGAGTCTGCGATCGATCGGGATAAAAATCTACATCTATCGGGTCTATCACCTCATTTGAACGTATTTCATTGAACTCCATCACTGTTTGCTGTTGAGAAACACAAAAATACCATTTATTTCACAAACACAATTGTGATTTTTGTGGACCTTAGTATGATTAACCATAAAACTATGATTATCTTACCCATTGATAATTAGGTTCTCTTGCGAGAACATAACATTGTAAAACTATAGATATTTCACTTTAATTCTCAAATTAATCGACAAAAAAACCTACAATATAGTATGTTGATAGGTATTTACCGATTGAAGTTACTTACTCTGATTGAAGCTTAGAAACGTCAAAAGAGAATTCCGTTTCACGTCACTTCAACAAAACAAATATTATGTTTATTTACATAATAATTTTTACGCAAATATTGTTGCGAACACCTGACCCAGCATGTCATGGGGTGGTGGGTTCGACAAGAGTTCGAATCCCACTCGTGGAATTTTTTAAAACCTTGTCTTTTTCTTTATCCATTCCATCCATCACATATTTTAGCGACAACCACTAAAACAGAAGTTTATTTGTTTGGGTTGGAAATGGTAGGTAGTATTTTTTGCAATAGGACAAGACAATGCCCAGTTTGGCCAGGTTAGGCCTACTTATTCTTAGAGCTTAAGCACTTTTTATAAACTCAACAAATTTTTGTTTCATTAACACAAAACAAGAGAGCCTTTAGCAACTTCATTTCCTAGATAAGAAGGAGAATACTTTTACTTACTTTCAGGCGTTCCAAACACAAACATTAATTTTAAAATTAAAAAACGATAAAAACGTTATTCAAGAATGCTAGTAAAAAAAATAATGTTAAATAAAATGGTTAATATCACGTAAGAATCACATTAAAAATATACATTTCACTCTCAAGTTCGATATTCACTGCCATAATAAGGAACTAAATATCAAATATTTGTCGATTTCTTCATTAATTTACGCCATTAGAGCTCGTTATAATATTTCCTAATAATAAGTACTTACCTACTTACTTAATTACTTATCTAAAACGTTGTTTATGTTAGGATTAGGAGCAGTTAAAAATTTGTAAGGCTGCCATTAATAATCAAACTTAGGTAACTGGTTTTATTTTAGAGTCATATTTAAATATCTATTTTCGGTAGATGTAAAAGGGGTTAAATAACATGGACCCCAAGTTAGATTAAATCGTTTTCACTTTTTCACTCTGAAAGTGAATAGAGAATAAAAATATACCAGATTCCTTTTTTTCTCTTTATTAAGCGCTTCCCGAAAAAAACACATATTGATGAGTGAAAAACTCAAAACTTTATTGTTCTGCGTTTCTGAGCTCAAAACAAGGCTTGGTTGTTACTGCCCCGTATCTTTATCACCGGGCATAAAAAAAAGAAAGTCATTCATGGCGTCCGTTTGAAAGTCGCGTTGTTTGTTTTATTTGAAAATTTGAATTTTGGTCTAGGCCTATGTTTTTCTGGTTTATTGTGATAATTTATTAATTTTTTTCGTGTTGCATAGAGAAAAAAATCCCAAAAATGGAAAACTCTGCAAATGAAGGTGAAGCAAATCAATCCTTCCGCTCACCACCAAGACGAAGAAGGTCTACATTCTTTGAAAGGAGGGACTCTTTTGGTAAACTTAGTTATGATTGTGATATTTACTTGTTTATGATTAATAATTATAATTGATATGAGTAGGTACTTTTGTATTGAATTGTCTTCTGAATTGTATGACAGTTTTGTTTGTTAAATAATTGTTCAAAATTAACCCATAAGTACTTGTTTGTTTCCAGTACCACAAACTGTTACTGAAAATATTGATCCCAATGTTTCTGTAACGAAAACAACAGAAAACGATCGTACGTCCAGTCAAGAATTGTTGAAGTGAGTGACTCAAACATTATTTTACCAAATATTTTTGTGATCAACAATGTTCTATCTATAACTTTGGTTTCAGATACCATGAAAAACTTTTAGCTGAAAAGGAGCTATGGAAAAAAGAAGTTAATAGTAGAAGAAATAAATATCATGATATGAGACAGTAAGTAACACTACAATAATGGATTTATAATTTCTTATATTTTAATTTATACTTACTCTATCCATATTTGCAGGCAATATAAAATGGCATTGAAATCATCAAGTAGATCCAGAATTTCTTATTCAGCATTATCAAGTGAAGATATTGAGTTTTTAAAAGCAAAACCTAATATTTCAAAACTTGTTGAAACTCAACTAAAGTTGCATAAATCAGTCAAAGAAACGAGGGCATTGTATCGAAGAGCAAATGAACTTGATGACATTGCACTGAAATTTTGTGGTGATAAAGTCAACAAGATAACAGATTATATCTTAGAAAACAGCATTATAGAACCAACAGAATAAAAGTAGAGAGTATCTTTGTAAAATTGGTTTAATTTTGTGAATAATTATTCTGAATAGTAAGAAATAACAAAATGTGTTGTGTATTTAATGAATATGATGATGTAAATCAAGAGTTTTCAAATATTTTTGATCATAACTGTTAATCCATTTATTGCAGCCCTTCCTAGACATCCTAGACTATCATGCAGTCATAGCTTGGCTCACATATTTCATCTACAGCATATCTCTATTTTTATGGTTTAAATAAAAAACAAGAATTAAAAACTTTTAAAGTAATGGCGGTGGTTTAAAACTTCTTTGTTTTAAGTAAAATGTATTTAGTAGGGTATAACAATATTTTACTGAATGATTTGTATAAATATTTTCTTGAAGGTAATGTAAAAATCTGATAATGTAATGAAGGTAGGTACACAAAACCGCTTATGTGCGTTTGCAGAATGTTAAGTTTGTAATGGCATTTTAAACTCAATATTTTAAAGGTCATTCCTTTACAAAATTTTCAATTCCTACCATCTCATTAATATTTGAATGATCCTCGGTGTTGAATTTGGGATGTCCATGTATGGCCACAGCATGTGGAGTAATATACTCTGAAGGCTTGCATATGCACAAGAGTGAATCCTCACTTCGTGTTGGCTAGGATTGGTGCAACTGCCTAAACAGCAGTCATTTAGTGTTAAGCTGTGTTTCGTTCTGATGACGGTGTAGTTTTTTTGTCAACATTTAAAATAATGTTAATGCTGAATGCTCCTCAATAATGTAAATATACTATAAATACTAATTTAATATTGTTTTTCTACATTTGTGCTTTGTACATAATAATATAATTATCATCAAATAGTGTATATTTTTTTTAAATAAAACTAACATAGTTTTTAAACGTGTTTTTTTTTGTATGTTTTAATTAGTGTATTTTACTGTTGAACAGGGTGCCTCGTGTGAGTTTTGTTTACTTTCCGTATTCATTCGACTATATTTACGGAAACGAAAATTAGTAAGGCATTGAAGCAGCGCCTCCTGGCGATATATGTAAAGAGTTAAAATTTTGCATTATAAATTCTCGTTTTCGTCCACGTGATCGAATGGCAAATGATACTCGCACAGTGTAAAAGCACAGGCATCTGTGAACATCGGTTGAATCAACATAAATGGTATATTTTAAGGGATAGGATCATGGGGTCTAATTCGCAACTCGTATATATCGCAACTCGTCTATGTCGCATTTGGTCAAAATATCTGCTGGTCTAAAAAGCAACTGGTCTACAATTTTTTTTGAGTAGCAACTGGCCTAAGTAGCAACTTGAGTAAGTAGCAACTCGCCTAAGTAACAACTGGCCTAAGTAGCCAGTCGTCTATTTAGCGACTAGTCTAATTAGTAAAACACTTTTCCTCCCTCTGGAGAGGGAAGAATAGTTAGTCTTATTTGTTAAAAAAATAACGTAATTTTTTTGCCATGTGGTAGCCGTGTGGTAGCGGCTCATTAAAACTACCGACCCATCTCTTCTTTTGGGTGTTGTAAGAGGTGACTAACAGACTGAGAATTGCACATACATCCAACAGCTTAAAACGGCGATGGGCTCACCACCTGTCACGCTAAGCACTTGTGCAGTTATTTCTTGGTGAAACGTGGACTGTCTCTCTCCAAGTGGAAAGTCTCTGACCAACCCTTTGGTGGGGATTATGGTCGTGCTTGTATGTAATGTTGTTCTTTGACTTTTCTCAATTTGCTATTAATTTTACTCGTATATAAGTAATCTAAAAAATTTGTAATAAAATTTAAGAAAATTTGTTAAAACTTGTTAAGTAATTTTAACAGCATCTTATTAGGGTTTCGTAGCCAAATGGCAAAAAACGGAACCCTTATGGATGTCCGTATGTCACAGCCACGTTTTTCCGAAACTATAAGAACTATACTGTTGAAACTTGGTAAGTAGATGTATTCTGTGAACCGCATTAAGATTGTTACACAAAAAAGGAAAAAAAACAATAAATTGTGGGGGTTCCCCATACTTAGAACTGAAACTCAATTTTTTTTCAAAAATGATATTGAGGTTTCTAATATCATCACGGAACCCTTCGTGCGCGAGTCCGACTCGCACTTGGCCGGTTTTTTAATTTCTTCATAGAAGATGTGAAAAATAGTATGTGTCCACTCGGTAGCAAAATTAACTTCGTCTCGGGCGTTAACACTTGAATCCCTCGCTACGTTTAGGATTCAATACACCGCCCTCGCCGTAAATAAACTGTTTTGCTCCCTTGTGACTCAAATAATAATGTAATAAGAATTAATAATGTAATAATGTAATGCAAAGAGACTTTATATCAACATTAATTTTTTTTTGTAAACGTTTACAAGTGGCTTGTGTCGTATGAGTCTGATAGAAATCTGAATATTGATTCAGATGACGAGGTTCCAAATAAAACTAAAAAACTGTTCAAGTGTGTGTCGGACCAAGCATAATGGAGGGTTCCGTGCCTATTTTTAGTTCACATTTAAATTCGGTTCTATACCGTCAACGAATATTCCATAGGGGGGGGGCAATATTTTTGTGACTTTCTAGGCGCTTATCTCCACAATATTTACATTATAAAAAAAAACACTGATTTCACAGTAAGTACCCGCAAGAATCGAAGCATTGAAAATGATTACAAAAATTTACGAAAAAAAATATTTTCTTTTGAATAACACTTATCAAGTTGAAAAATAAGAAACGTATTTGTAATTGATGTAAAATCAACTGATTTACTAAATTACCACGTACCCATGCTTCCAGGTGGAAGGTGTAATGCATGGAATATGGAGGGTAGTTTCATATCGCTCCGCTATAAATGTCAGCTACCCATGTTCTCTTCTAATTAAATGCTATTAGTGAGTGAACGAGTTTTTGTGATCTCCCGAGTCTACCTTCGATAGCTCCTGGACAACCTCGGATTTCTCAGAAGTTATTGCAGAAAATGAAAATGGTCTAAATTTGTGCCCAAGTACCTACCTATTGTCCAGGTGAGGTGGTAAATTAAGCGAACTTATATACGACAAGTTCCTACTTAGTCTAATTGCTACTTAGTCCAGTTGCTACTTAGTCCAGTTGCTACTTAGTCCAGTTGCTACTTAGTCCAGTTGCTACTTAGGCGAGTTGCTACTTAGGCCAGTTGCTACTCAAAAAAAATTGTAGACCAGTTGCTTTTTAGACCAGCAGATATTTTGACCAAATGCGACATAGACGAGTTGCGATATATACGAGTTGCTAATTAGACCCCATGATCCTATCCCTATTTTAAGACTAATTAGTATGGCTCTCAAACAGCTCAAAAACGGCAGGGCACCAGGTGCTGACGGAATTATGGCCGAGCTTCTGAAAGTAGGCGGAAGACCGGTACCCGTAGCCTTCAGAAGCTATTTAATTCCGTGGTACATTCTAGGGGGCAGAAGGCCAGAGACGTGGCACGAAGGTATGGTGGTACTGTTCTTCAAAAAGGCGACAAAACCCTGCTGAAGAACTACAGGCCCATCTCACTTCTAAGCCACGTCTACAAGCTGATTTCCAGAGTCATAACGAATCATCTCGCACGCAGGTTTGATGACTTCCAGCCTATCGAACAAGCCGGCTTTCGAGAAGGCTTCAGCACCATAGACCATATAAGTACATACGATACGCTGCGGCAGGTTATACAGAAGACCGAAGAGTATAACCGCCTCTTTGCTTAGCGTTTGTGGACTGTGCCGTGCTAGTCTCCAGCGGTGCCAAATTGACTATCGGTACATCGAAGTGTTGAAGTGTTTGTATGAAAGCGCCACTATATCAGTCCGTCTTTTGAACCAGAGATCGAAACCTATCCAGTTGCTCTCTATTTTAGTTGTATCTCTAGCTGCCGGAACACAACAATGCTACAAACATTGATGTTATGGCGACATATTTAGATAAGATGGTGGTAGCTAGCCAGGCGGAATCCAACCCGGGACCTCTGGGTCTAAACCGGTGATCTTAACCACAAGACCACAGAGACGGATGCACATAATCAATGCATGACATTAATTTATTGAAATAAGCCTTAAGAAGCGGTACCTAAGCGGATGCGGGTCCTTGAGAGAGGCCATGGTAGAACGGACAAACTTGACTCTAAGTCTTGTCTCCCAATGAGGTGACAACAATTTGGTCAGTTTTAACGCCACCAAAACGCAGGCATGTCTGTTCACCGCCAAAAGGAGTCCTTTTAACCTGACTCCTACTTTCCGAGGTATGACTGTACCGATTATCTGCTCGGCATGAGTTGACGGTGATACCATCGAAATTAAGGCTCAAACAGCGGCCAAAAAACTGGTTGTCCTAAATAAGGTTAATCGATTCACGCCGGGACAGTTTCTAACTTTATATAAAGCGCAAGTCCGATCATATGGAGTATTGCTGCCACCTTTGGGACGGTTCAGCAAAATACCAGCTCGCCGCGTTTGATTCGGTGGAATGCAGAGCCAGAAAAATTATAGGTGAAGATAAGCTTGCAAAAACCAAGCTTCACAGTCTCGCTCACCGCCGCACAGTTGCCTACTTGTCGGTCTTTTACAGGCTATACTTCGGAGAGTGTGCTGTTGAGCTGCATGAGCTCATTCCACCTTCCCCATTTTACCATCGGGAATCGAGACGTACGGCTGGCTAGCACCCTTACCTGGTTGACATTCCACTTTTGCGCACCAAGCGTTTTGCTTCTACATTTTATAATGCGTAGGTACTCAAACCAATTTGGTCTGAGAATGCATACAGCCAAAGAGTGGAATTCCCTACCGGGCGGCGGCCTCTATGTTCCCAAGTGCGTATAACTCTAAAATTTGTAAAGCCCGAGTGAATAGGCTATTTCTGGGCAAGCTCATTCCATCGTCGGCCTCTTCTTAGCCCTAGGGATTAAAATGAGGCCAAGAGCAAGCCCATCTTACAATAAAAAAATAAAATAAAAAACCTACCTGATGGGCTTGATTTTCCTGTCGTAAATTAGACTATAATTTAACAAAAAATGTGCATTAGACCCATTTTTAGTGCTGTAAAATTTGTTAACTGTTTTATCGATTTTTCAATCCCCAGATAAAATATTTTAGCCTTATAATTATTATACAGCCATTCATTATCATATCCGTATTCATTCGATTACGTTTACGAAAACGAAAATTAGTACTTATGGCATTTTAGCAGCGCCTCCTGGCGACAAACGAGAAGAGTTAACATTTTGCCATACAAATTCTCGTTTTCGTTAACGTGATCGAATGGTAAATGAAACTCCGAAATAGTCGATAGTTCGTCGCTTACTCGCTGGCCGACGGTGGGATAGCTGCCTATAACTTTTGAACGGTGGATCGACAAATTATTAATGTAATCAAATTTTCGGCTTCAGAGAAAAAAGGTGGCCACGCCAAAATGAGCGCTCATCCTGGCGGGGCCACCTTGAACCCTTTATAACTTTTGAGCGGTGGATCGACAAACTCTGAGATTTCACGACAAATTATCAATAAAGTCAGATTTCCAGTGGCCACGCCAAGGTGAGCTACGAAATATTTTTTCATCCCCCCATCTCGGAAAGAGTATTTTCATCCCACCATCTCGGAAAGAGTATTTTTGCTCTTCGATATCTGAGTGCAAAAGCCGTTTTTATCCCCTAGAGGATAAAGTAAATTGAATTTAGAACATCGTGTGCACTAAGTTTGTTAATTCAAAACATCATTAAACCTATTTGCTTCTACCTCCATGGTGCCCAATTTATCAGTACTGTAGCAACCGAGACTCCTTGCTCGGGCATACTTACTGGCAGCCACCGTGTGCCACCGTGGCCTGCATTAAAATATAGTAGAAGAGAAAAAAGAAGAACATCGCGGACTCGGTGACGGGTCGCGACGACGAATTGATTGTTATTATTTCATGTTGAAAGTAATATAAATATTTAAAGCTATAAAGCATTATTATTCGATACAACCCCCCGTTCCTTAAGTAACGACCCAGCGGGGTGTTACAGTACACAAGTTACTAACACCAACATTACAGTACCTAATAAAAATATTACACTTAGTAACTGTAGCAACGATACTTTCAATTTTTCTTAATTATACCTTAGTATTGTTTGTTATAATTTAAAGATTATTCTGTAATACTTACCTTTCATAATGTAGTAGTTAATACCTAAACTGAAATAAACGTATCTTGTGATTGTAAATGTTTTTTTTGCATTTAGTCATTTCCTCGCTGAGGTGGGATGAAAAGTTAGGTGTTGCACTCGAGTGCAAAGATTTTTCACCTGGTGCTCTTTTGATTCCCTCGCTAACGCTCAGGATTCTAATTTCTGAATCACTCGCTGCGCTCGTGATTCAATTTTAGAATCCTTCGCTTGCTCGGTCATCAAAATTGAGCACGCGGTTAAAAAACAACTTTGCACTCTTGTATAACAAATAACTATTTTACTCTTCGATATCTGAGCGCAAAAGCCGTTTTTATCCGCTAGAGGATAAAGTAAAATTGAATTTAGAACATCGTGTGCACTAAGTTTGTGAATTCAAAACATCATCAAACCTATTTACTTCTACCTCCATGGTGCCGAATTTTCAGTACTGTAGCAACCGGGACTCCTTGCTCGGGCATACTTACTGGCAGCCGCTGTGGCCTGAATTCAAACGTAGTAGAAGAAAAAGGGATGGAAGAAAAAAGAAGAACATCGCGGACTCGGTGACGGGCCGCGACGACGATTTGATTGTTATGATTTCATGTTGAAAGCAATATAGATATTTAAAGCTTTTAAAGTGTTATTATTCGATACAACCCCCGGTACCTTAAGTAACGACCCAGCGGGGTGTTACAGTACACAAGTCACTAACACCAACATTACAGTACCTAACAAAAATATTACACTCAACTTAAGGGGGTGCCGCGCGGAATTTCGAAAATTTACGTGTTTTTAAGTCACTGGTGCTAGGCGCTGAATAGATCATATACATTAAAAGGCCTAGTGTAGGTTAGCTTTATCCTTTCACAAGGCCATGGTTGTCTTGGAATTTGAAACAAATACCCAGAAACTGCACAAACAGTACGTAAAAGTAATGATATCCACAAACTTATTTCTTCAGAAACTTTGGAAATATAGCACAATTGAAACAATGATCCGACATCGAAATGTTTGTATTGATATTCCACAGGCCACTGTTGTCTTATTTTTCAATTAAAAAATATAAATATGAAAATAGTAAGACTTCTATTATTTTTTACCCAAACGCCTATGATTTTACGAAAGTAAACATTGCTCTAATTAAATCACCAGCCTACTCTGTACAGATATTAGTGTGCGTGCGTATTTGTAGTCGTGCGCCGTTGTCATACCACTGCCACGCGCTACTCGCTCTCTATCATAAAGAAACTTGAAACTCGCAGTTTTGCGTCCGCGCTGCACCCCCTTAAGTAACTGTAGCAACGTTACTTTCAATTTTTCTTAATTATACTTAAGTATTATTTGTTACAACTTAAAGATTATTCTGTAATACTTACCTATCATAATGTAGTAGTTAATACCTAAATTGTAATAAAAGTAACTTGTGATTGTAAATGTTATTTTTTGCATTTAGTCATTTCCTCGCTGAGGTGGGATGAAAAGTTACGTGTTGCACTCGAGTGCAAAGATTTTTCACCTGGTGCTCTTTTGATTCCCTCGCTAACGCTCAGGATTCTAATTTTTGAATCACTCGCTGCGCTCGTGATTCAATTTTAGAATCCTTCGCTTGCTCGGTCATCAAAATTGAGCACGCGGTTAAAAAGCAACTTTGCACTCTTGTATAACAAATAACTATTTCGTCCGATATACTTACCGCAGTGTCTCAAGACGAAAGTCTTTGACCAGTGTGTGTTGCCAGTGATGACATACGGGACTGAAACGTGGTCGCTCACTATGGGCCTCATAAAAAGGCTCAAGGTCACTCAAAGAGCAATGGAGAGGGCTATGCTCGGGGTTTTCTCTGCGTGACCGTATCTGAAATGAGGAGATCCGCAGATAACAAGGTAACCGGCATAGCCCGAAGAGTTGCTCAGCCCAAGTGGCAGTGGGCAGGGCACATTGCGCGCAGGACAGATGGCCGCTTGGGCGGAATAGTCCTGGAGTGGCGACCGCCGGACCGGAAAGCGCAGTGTGGGCAGGCCTCCCAACAAGGTGGACCGACGATCTGGTGAAGGTCGCGGGAAGCCGCTGGATGCGAGCAGCACAAAACCGACCGTTGTGGAAAAATCTTGGAGGCCAGCAGTGAACGTCTTTTGGCTGAGATGATGATTCATCTCAGCCAAAAGACGTCCACTGCTGTCTTCATCATCATCATCGGATGATGATGATGATGATGAAGACTAAAATTTTAATTGTTTCAGCTAAACAGGTAAAAAAACCATTCAACCATGAATAACAATTTAATTTTAATATTTCATTATAAATTACAAATAATTCATTAATTATATACATTATAAATTCAATTAATGCAAACAGAATCAAAGAATTTTATTTTTAATAATAAAATACAATAAAACTTTTTACATATACGATTACATAATATTCGTTTTAGCATTTGAAATTATAAATTTAGATTCTCCATTTATTATTTTTATAAACGATAAGTTAAAATAAAAAATTAAGCCATTTTATGGCTTACTCTTTTTTGGTTTCATTCTTCTAGTTCAATAATTAAGACTAGAAAAAGGTCGGTAGCAGGGTGGCCATGCATTCTTTGCAAAGATCACAAAAGTTAAGTAACCCTGGGTGCTGTCAGCACCTGAATAGTTGACCAAATGCTTGCTCTCGATTTTCATGGGTGATTAGGTAGGCGCGTTTAGCGTCCCTGCTGCTATATGTATAAATGTTGAAGTCGTAAAACAAGCCATGTTCTGACAGAGCCTTGCCAAAACTTTGCTCAACGATATCAACCATTACTTGTTGAGAAGATTAGAAAAGACCTGTATAATGTTTAACTGTAAACCACAATATTTGCGTTTGTTGGCATATTTCTGCAGTTAGCATCTCGAAAATAAGAGTTTAATCACCTTATTACAAATATGGCATAGCATTAAAATATATAACAGAAAATTATCTACAGTTTTAAAAATACTTAGGTAGGTAACAAAATAAGTAGAAGCATTTTTGCATGAATATTAAATGCCAGTAATAATGCATCTTTACAATCATTAAACATTTTTGAATACATTGTCTTTTAGTGATATCTTGTGGCAGTTTAAGTTTGGTTCTATACATAAATGTTACGCTTTGTTCTCATTCTAGCCTCGAGCATGCGATTTTCATATTGTAAATAGTTTCATACATCTAAGTGATAGCGTACCGCGAAATTTATGAGAAAAAGCAGTTTTTTTCTTATTCGGAACCGGTTTTCGGTTGACCGGTAAACAAAGGTTACTTACAAACCAGGTAAAACTTTGTTCTTAGCTAAACTCTGAAATTGTGTAAGCACTATTTTATGTTTTTTTTACATTACATTATTAATTTAATGTTTAACTTTAATTTTTATAAAATAAGTTAGTAAAGGATTAAAATTAAAAACATTTATGTGACTGCACATACTTATTGTTACTCTTTGATTGTAAATATGTCACTTATGCCTGTAAGAATATATTGTTATAAGCCACTATGGATGATGCCTGATATAAATGATTATTATTATAACGCATAATGATACATTTAAATTGTACATATTACATGCTAGTGAGAAATAAAATAAATTATAAATCAGTACTTATTCACCAAATACAACCTTGTTACAAAACAGCAGTTTTAATTTAACTTTTCATGGACACAGTGTACAAAAATGTTTAAAAAATGATGTCACAGGATATATTCAGTACTTATTATATAATAATCAGTTTTCAATTCAGTTGGAACTAAAACGGTTAATTAACAAATATATATATTTCAGTCACTTTGAACACTTTTTTAAATATTAAATTAGTTTAGCTCAAACAGCATTTACGGCCGAATACTGTAAGTCTGAAGCTGTAAATATTTGTTATGAATAGATACAGAATACAAAGGTATAGATATCAATTGAGGTGGCCTTACGTTTTTAATAGACTTGAGTACAGACGTCTTCACATCAATCTATTTAAAACTGTTAAATTTCGTCAATAAATGTTCAACCATATGCCATATTCATAAAGTTCAAAATCTATTGGGGAATTTTAACTTTTTGTCGTATTCCGACGTGCAGGCGTGTGTATTTGAGAGTATGCGACCGTTAATAGCCAGGCGAGGAACACATCTGTGGGAATATACTAATATTGTTATGAATTGACAGTTACTGTTGAAAAAATTGCTGAGTAGTCTTATAACTATTAGTTGCTAATTAAGAATGTTTGTGAACCAGGAACTTTTGTTGTTGCAATAATAAATAAAACCTAACTGACGTTTAATCAACTCAAATGTCTCGTTTGCATACTTCTTCTCATTTGTATCTTTTTCTCTTTTGAAGTTTTATATTCGCGTCGGCACGGACTGTTCCTCAAATCAAGTATTGTGTTTATTTTATCAACAATCTCTCTGGCTGTTTCATGTTCACTTTCGAAATCGTAGACTTTGTATGCAGCGTTTGGTTGGAAAAAGCTGGCACCACCTACAAAATAAATTTCATAAATTATCATCAAATCATCATCATCAGCTCATTTTATGTCCCCACTGCTGGGAGCACGAGTCTACCCTATGGATGGATAGAGGACGGGCCATAAACGGTGGTTTCCGCGCTTTGTGCCCAGTGCACAATCCACACTGAGCAGGCGGGCCCAATGCGGATTGGTGGTTGTTAACGACTGCTAATGCTGCCGGGACCAACGGCTTAACGTGCCTTCCGAAGTACGGAGGAGCTCGAACTGTTAATTTTCACTTTTTAAAGTCACTTAACTTCATCAATCACAGACCAGGCGCATTAACACTGCGCCATCGAGCTCTTCCAATAAATGAAATCAATTTTATTCATAGAACATTGTATGAATCAGTTCAGCTATAATATGATTGATAGATCATAGTCATAGTTGAATTTATTTTTTATGATGACATTTTGATAAAACTTGCATAATTAGTATTAGATCTATGGGATTAATTCATAGTTTCGTTTACCTGAATTATTTGGGTCATAGTAACCAGTGCTGCTTGTAGAGGAGTAGACAATTCGAAACGTTGTTTTATTCGCCTTTGCTTCTAGTATTTGACACCATGCTACTGAATCTATATTCAGTCTAAAATACTTTGACTTTGACTGTAAAACACAGAATTATTATTATTATTATTATTGATTATTCACAAAAAAACAAATGCATATTACCGGTTTTGGCATTATTCTAAAAGTGGACAGTGTCTCTGTATAATAAATTGTTAAGTGATAACAATAATTTAATAGTACATTATGATATAAGTTCGGTAAGTTGAAAATTACAGCCGAGGCGATATTGCTAGCCCGAGCCGTAGGCAAAGGCTACAAGAAAGCAGAGGCTGTAATTATCAAAGCGCACGTATGTCATACGACGTTTTATAACATATTTGCGAGGAAATATAAAACTCGGATTTTCTTTAACGAATAAATCTTTAATCACTTGTTTAAGCAGTTATAAAATTGAACTAATTATACCACTTTTCTGACATAAAAACTCTTTGCTAAGATTTAAAAAGTACCGTTCGTTTTAGACATAAAGTTAATATACCAACGGATATTAACTTTATGGTTTTAGACGGAGCATCTTGGTAAACCGTGCGTTTTACCTTATTAAAAAAAACTCGTGCGTTTTACATTACAATAACGCACAAGTACGTAATGATCAATTTCAATATTTATTTCATATTTATTTATATTATCAACCATTACTAATGAGATACAATACAATATTGAAATTGGTGAAATAATCTCTTATTCCCTTTACGAGCAAATATGTTATAAAACCTATTAGTTGTTCCAACTATGTATCCCATTTAAGTAAAGCAGCACATTATACTATTGTATAATGCGCTTCTTTAATTACTTTAATTACTGTAGGCTGCGACATATTTAAGTGTTAGTGTAAATTTTAAAACAGAATTAAAGTAATTAGATTTTGCATAAAAGATTAAGGTAAGCCATCCATTCATTAGTAAGTCAGAAGTAAAATATTTACCCAGAATTGATGCTTATGTGCTACCAGAGGCTCCACTTCTATCCTTTCGAGTGATATGCCCAGTTGGACCGGTGTGTTCGTTCGTACTTTACGCAACAGGTGCACCCTATATGTTTTGTATTGCGGCGCGTCAGTTGCAATCAAGTGCGATTGTATCTTGTCTAGTTCTGATTCGGCGACTTTTCGTTCTGCAAACAAATTAAGTTGAGCAAAAAAGCTTTAAAACAATATTGATTGAGAGTGAAGTGATCAATCACGCTAAGTGAAATGAGAATAACAACTGATTGATATGGTTTCGTTTCATCATAATTTTATTGTTCTCAATTTGAGACCAACACTTTAGGGCCATACTAAAGTCATTAGTTCAAATGATAACATAGTTAATCCCTTGAGAGTCGATCGACCAGCAGGTGGCCGATAACAATTAAAATTCTATTGTGTCTGGTATTCACTCGCTTGAGCTCCTATTCATACAAGGAATGTAAATCTTTCATGATTGATTAATACTGAAAGGACTCATATAGTAAAATTTAGGTCATTAAATGGTGATTTTCAAAATAAATACAAGGTTTAGAGTACTAGATTCTTAGTATTTTACTTATTCTAACTAGTAGCCCGCTCGCGACTTTGTCCGCTACAGTGAACACCTGTATCCCATAATGGTTTTACCAGGTTTAGAACTATTTTGATGCTAGCTTTTAAAAGATATTTTAAATATAGTATGATTAATACACCTTGATTAACAGCATTTATAGCTTTCCTTACTGCCTCTGATGTGGCACTCCCTCCTGTATTATGTCTTGACGGGTTTTGGTGACTGTGACTCGAGTCTACTGCTTTCGGAAACACTTCTAGCATGCCATCTTCCGGTATTGATATGGGTAAGTGTGCAAATACATGTTTGTTTTTCAAGTCTACAAGTCCAAGACATGTAAAGCCGAACTTAGAGCAGGGTTCATTGGTGTCCAGACAAGGAAACGCCCAGTCCACTTCTCCATCATCCTCTGCTATACAAAGTCCGTAATTATGCACAGATCCAAGAGTGATTTCAGGGTGTTCAATGCTGTAATCATATTTCAAAACAAAGTAATTTTTAGTACAATTATAACATACTTTTAGTACCATTGTCATCAACGTTTAAACAGCAAGAAATAACTAGCATCTTCAATGAAATTACTATATTAAAAATGCCATGTTAAAGCGCTGTCTACACATTTTCCAGGTCAGGGTCATCCGTGTTCAGAGTCGTCCGTGTCAGTGTACCTGTCAGGGACGTGCCATCCATCACCTGTGTCCACACATATCAAAGAAATCGGTGGCTTATACGCATACAAACCGATGTCCTTGTTTAACACAATAATAATTAATTAGCAATAATTGCAATAGTTTTATCAACCTTTCTGTGTCCATGTTGCATTTGTAAAATATGTCATCAAGTCCACATAGATAAAACTCGGATAGCACTGTCAGGGCGTCCGTGCGTCCGAGTTTGCTCCGGAACACTGACAATTCAGATGTGTACAAGTTCGCACAAATCATATGTAACCGATTTTTTCTCCGTCGCTAACGCGTCCCGTCAGGGATGGGAACCCGGATATGTGTGGACAGCACTTAAAAGGATCCAAAGCTTTCCTGCTAACCGGGTAATGTTGTCAATCCAAGGTAATTTGTTAAAGTTTATTTGAAATTACATTTGACTATAACTTATACCCAACAGTTTGGTTTTTTTTATTGTAATATTGAAGGAAATGTTTTAATTACCTGTATTTATAGCATGTAAAGCCAATCAAATCTTTGATTTTAGCATTGGCAATTACACAAACAACTAAAGGATAGTTCTGATGTTTTTCTGGCAACATTGTCATAAAGATCTTGAAAGATTTTGTGGGAAGCCCCATCTGAGCAGTGCCATCAAACTTAGCATATTCCAAGTATTGCCGATGGGGAAGGTCAGGACATTTTTCTAATTGTTCCGTAAGCAATGATCTGTTCTTTTCTGGTATTTTTACTTCCATTTTGGTGAATGTTTCAGCGATTTGTTCAGCAGTAAGTTGAGTAGACGAGTCATCCCATTTAATCAATTTAATTTTAGCTGCCTTCTTCAAAGCTTGTTCTTTCTTGTCCAGCCACTGTGCTGTATTTGTTCTTCCTCTATAATAATAAATAAAGATTAGATTAAATTCAAATTCAAATTCAAAATTATTTATTGCATGCCACATTGGTGTACATAGTAATTAAATAAATAGATACAAAAGGTGTCAGAATAAACAATGTAGCACCCCGTAAGGGCATAACAATAACAGAGGGAGTAAACTTATGTACTACAATACAAATTTATTTTTTATCTATTTTCCTCCCCCACCTGAGCTTTCCTGATACTGACTGACTTTCTCTAGCGGCACTTATCTTGTAGCTAGGTACATTAAAATTTTAAATGCGTTTAAATACTAATAAAAATGAATTAAAAATTTAAGGATCTTCATATAATTGTTATTTTAGAGTAAAAAATGTTGTTCATAAATAAATAAGTTAGTAAAATGTTCAAAATAATTTTTAACGCAAATTTTGTTGCGAACAAATTACAAAAACACAAATGTTGAAAAAATTTCCACGAGCAGGATTTGAACCTGCACCCTTCTGACATTCCGGGTCAGGTGCTCTTCCAATTGAGCTATCGTGGTTCTAACCAGGCCGCCGAAATTAGTTAACAATTTTTTTTTTTTTTACTTTGTAAGCCAAAGGCGCCCATTCAATGTCAACAACTACCGTCATTAACATCCGATCATAATATTTTTACAAATATTAAAGATCAGTTAAGAAATAAGCAAGCTATTTTATAAAATGTTCAAAATAATTTTTAACGCAAATTTTGTTGCGAACAAATTACAAAAACACAAATGTTGAAAAAATTTCCACGAGCAGGATTTGAACCTGCACCCTTCTGACATTCCGGGTCAGGTGCTCTTCCAATTGAGCTATCGTGGTTCTAACCAGCCCGCCGAAATTAGTCAACACTTTTTTTACTTTGTAAGCCAAAGGCGCCCATTCAATTTTAAATAAGTTAGTTATAATTCAAATATATATTTTTTGTAATGCAATTAGGTGTGTATTATCATTATTATTATTTTATTTTATCATTAAAGAATTCATTAATATCATAGTAGCATTTTTTTATTAGAAATTGTCTCAACAGATTAGTAAAAGAAGGTATAGTGTCAGAATTTTTTATATAATTTGGAATATTATTATATATTTTTATTGTCATGGAGTGTTGATGTAAATATTTTTAACTTAGAAAACGGTTGCTTAAGTGTATTAGCCTTTCGGTTGTTTCTCTTAAGATTTGAATTTTTTACTGGGGAGTACATATGTATTAAAGTTCTTTTTTACAAATTTGCAGGATTCAAAAATATATATACACGTAAGTGTCATTATAGAGTGCTTTACAAAGTATGATCTACATGACTCCATCTGGTCAATATTTACTAGTATTCGGATGCACTGTTTTTGCAATATAAATATATCCTGTACGTCAGTGCAATTACCCCAAAGAACTATTCCGTAGGTAAGCCTTGAGTGAGTCTACGCGTAATAAGCTGTAAGAGCGGTTTTGAGATGTTACTTTTTTAAAATTATAGAGGGCATATATAAATGATGACAGTTTTTTGGAGAGTTTATGAATGTGTGATTTCCAATTTAGATTGGTGTCTACATTATATTATAAATGTTATTAATACACTATATCGATATACTATATTATAAATGTTAAATAAGTTAGTAGGCATCAACACAAGTCAGTGATGCAATAGGTACTATGGCATCACTGACTTGGGTGCAGATGATTCCTGGATAAGTTGGTGTCCAAAAATTTGTTCTTAATTACACTTACTTCTTCGGACGATATGTTAAACTTTTGGCCCTCCTATAGATAGCGTTGTAAAAACAAGCTTATAAATCCTGACATGATGTTACTTTGTGATTGATCACAGAATAAGAAAATTGTTTTGGATGCAGGCTTGAAGCCAGTGCTTAACAAATAAACTTTTCCACTTAATGTTAACAGATATTTTGGTATATAATCCTGTAACTCTTCAGAAAAGGCAAGTTTGTGACAATATATAACAAACAAACATTTACTAAAATACCTATACACTCCAATGTCACCATGTAGGTAGCTGCTGCCATACTCCTCTTCACTGTCTTCCATATCAGGATATGGATCGTACTGGGTTACTATTTCTTTTTCTTCATCATCTTCAGATATATCACCCATTCCTTCTTTGCCTAATGACAAATATGTTTACAGTTGTACTAACAGAAATGTTTATAGTATTTTATTAGACTACTTGTAAAAAAATTACCTTTGCTAGTGCATGGTTGGCTTAATTTTCCTTCTCTTATTCTTTTTTTGTCTTCTAACGCCTTGTTTTGGAATAATTTTGAGAAATCTTCACCAGCCATAACAATTTCGCACAGACCAGTGTCGTCAGTTGCAATGAAGGCCTCTCTTATATTTTTAAGGAGCCAAATTTTGTTGTCGTATGTGGCCATAATTGATTGTTAACTTTAATAAACACAAATTACCTCGTTCTCTTATTATGGATAAGCATTAACGTTTTTAGAACGAACAACAAAATCAAAATTTTTAGTTAATATTATGACAGGACAGCACAATCATAAGCTGTCGTTTTTTAGTTATCTTGTTTGGTGTATGAAAGACAGTGGGATCTAGCCTATACAGCCATTTGTTTAAACATGTCATGTCATGAGTGATCTCATTTATCACATACTTAGAAATATCTGAAGACATGGGCTGTATGGATAAGATCTTTTTGCCTTTTTTCGTAATGTCAAACCATTTCAAATGTCAACAACTGTCAACCTTTGGCAGTTTCGTTGTCATGGTTACGTTTGCTGTGTTTCTGTATTATTTGTTGAAAGGGTGTATCAAATAATTTATAACTACGTAACGTTATGTATTACCAGAATTAAAGAAGAAGTTACATTACGGAAGAAAGTAGGTAAATATATAAAAATTCTCATTCTCATGGTTAGACGTCTTTAGAGGTTATGTGATTAACAGTTCTATGAATATTTTTGGAATAACATCGTTTATAACGGTACAATATCAGTAATTAATTGGAGGGCATTGCAAGGTTCACAAAAGTAATACCATTACACATTTTTCGTTTTACAAAATAACTACTTTAATAGTTACAACTTTAATTAATAAAACGGCACCATAATAAATATATTCTCACCACTAGCTAGTATGTGGAAGGTACCTATTAAATACCATTAGGTAATGGATTATTGAATCGTGATACTATTATACCTGTTATGTACTAGTTATTACAACTTCGTTTTTCTTGTTTTCTTTTTTTATCTATTATGTAGGTACACAATTTTGCAATAAAAATATTCGCTAGCTTAGCTTATCTCGCAATTCACGAAAAAACATGCATTGTTAATTTGTCACATTTATAAATTTCATTTTATAAATATGCATGTTAAAATGTGTAGGTAGTTGTAACTTTCTAATAGAAACATCCTTAAGTTGTAAAATTACTTTATTTTACAAAAAAAACACAAAGATGATACTTGATTAATGAAACAAATAACAATAATCTGTTTTAGTTTTAAGAATCTGTTAAGTTTAAAAATAATTGATGAGTGATACAACAGATATCATAAAAAAAAAAAATAATAATTTAAATAAAAATATTTAATATATATTATAGGTAAGTTTTTGCATCCCATACTATTTTTCATAAGACTTGTTGCCATTTTTACCAATGACAGTCAAGTGTTATGTGACTCTTTAGCTATGTTAGGTGACAGTTCTCTTTTTTTAAGAGTCTGCTGATCGTCTCAGACGGCATTTTTAGCTGCACCGGGCTTTTTGGGGGCGGCGAGAAACTTAAAGAGGTCTTCAAGCCATGTGAAACAAATCACTGTCAGATGTTTTCTAGAGGGAACGGCATCAAGGACTAGTGCGTGGCCCTTTACCCTACTAAATTATCCAAGGCCCGAGGGGTTCAGATCAAAAAGGGATGACGGTTCTACTCAAGCAACTGTCACCTAACATGGCTTAGGTGCTACCTAAAACTTAGGGGTTGTTGGTGAAAATAGACATTTTCCATTTAGTTTTAATACAAAATTAAATCTTCTTAGCATGCAGATAAATCAAATATCTACATCAAGTGTGAGTTTCACAAAAATATGTATGCAAGTATTTTTATATATGTACCTAACCCAATTGAAATTACATTATTGCATGTTACATATTTCATAAATGAAAGATGTACATGATAACTTATATTATTAGTAAACATAATAACATTAACTAACTATAAATCTGTGCAGTGTCAAAGTGTCTTTAATTCAACAATAGTAAGCATAGCATAGGTTTTGAAAGTTCTCTTACAACAAAATATATGTCGTCGGTGGAAAGGGAAAACTGTTTAAGAGCGTCGCTAGCGAGCGAGCGAGCGTCCCGCTAATGACCTTTTAGCGCTTAAGAGCGTTTACGCCGCACACTTGTGCCGCCAATTTAAAAAAACATATCTAGTAATTAGAGATAGAAAATCAAATTATGCTCAATAAACTATTTTCCACTAAATGATTTTTGGCACTTTAGCAGTTTTCCCTTACCACCTAGGATGTAATTGCAAAACAAAACAAAAAAATATTTTATAACAATAAATAGGGTGTCAAAGAAGTTTGTTAGCACCAATTAGCTTGAAATTTAAAACAATATTTTAAACAATACTATAATTCCCGACTGCCAACATGCAACTCCTCAAGTCCTGAACACAATCATAGTACGACCGGTATGGCGGCGACAGAGTCGCGTCATACAGTTTCAACACTTCAATAAACTTTTTCATAGCATCACCGTATTTGCCTTCTTCCATTGCAGCACGCCCGAGGCGATACATCATCTCTGTGTCCTTTAACAAATAATTAGGATTGCATTACTTAAAAACCTCTAGTAGTACTTAAGGTATTTGTGTTAAAGTGTAAAATATTGTTGATGTATAATTAGTAATAAATAAGCACTTTCATATCGTCATTGCCAATTATTGTATCAATTCATAATCAAAGCTTTGTACGTTTTTTATTGCAGGTGATAAGATAATTTTAAATCTTGTTTATAAGAGAGAGAGCGAATACGAATTAAAGATCTACTACAGCGATGGCCGACGATGAAGATGGTACCTACTATAATAATTTTACTAGCACAATTAAACATTTAGTTTTAAATTCCTAATAGGTGATTTTTGTATTCCATACAAACATTTAAGTTTCTATTCTTTCTAACCAATTACCCATTTTTAATTAAACTTAGATACAGAGTAAATATAGCTACATATTGAATATAGAGATCTTGATAGTTAATAGAAAAAATAAAAAAGTTTGTAGGTCTGAGTTTGCCTTTTTTAGTCTATGGAAAGTTTCAAATCACAAAATATCAGTTAAACAAACGATTTTTTAATGTTTCTATTAACTGTCAATACCTCTGTATTTCCCTTAAGCATAAAAAGTTTCATTAAAATCGGCTTATTGGTTTAAAAGAACTAAAACTTTGAAGATTGCATGGGTTATTGATATCTTTAAATATATATATATAATGGCTTGTAAGTGTTTATGACAAATCTGGATGTAGAGTTAAACTAAATCTGCCTTACACCTTTTCTAGTTATTGATGAGGAGGCTGAGATCGAAGGAGGACAGAGTGAAACTGCGCTCACTCCAGTAGAAGCGGAGAAGCCTCTTGCTCCCCCAAAATATGAAGTGCGCCCAGGGCTTGGCGAAAAGTAAGTAATCTATTTGCTACTTATTATCCAGTTTATAATTTAACTTGAAGTTTTGAACCATTTTCAAAATTTGTCTTTGTCTTGAAGTGACCACGGATCCTGTAGAGGTTAGTTTATGGTTGACCCAAGTCTTTGTGTGACCGTCGTCGTCGGTCGTCAAAGGTCATGTCCAAAACGTCAGGGTACGACAAAAATTAAGAAGAAATAATAAATAAAGACACCTTTAACCCGTCGCCTGCCGTGAATAGACAATAGAATTTTAATTGTTTGGCGGCGCTGATTTGCGCGCAAGTGCATATATATAAAACGTTAACTCTGCTGGGTAAAAGTCTCTGCAAAATCTCTTTATACGTCTCTGCTCTTACTTTGGTGGTCTCCCTCCAATCTCTTAAATAATCTCTTAAATAGTAGTCGAGATCGTCCCGCCCAACGCTTTCTCGGCCGGCCCCTACGCCGTTGTCCGTTATCAGGTATCCAGAGAGTAGCCAAACTCGCCACCTCTCCAGACAATAAATTTTTTTTCGAAGGAGTTTCTTTATTGCCTCAGGTGGCATTTTCAGCGTCACCTGACATTTTTTCGGTTGGCGAGAAACTTAAAGGGTTCCTCAAGCCGTGTGATCGAAACACCGTCATAAGGGTTTCTAGAGAATGGCATCACGCAAACGTGTCCCGTTTCTTCAAGATGATCGGATCGGGGGCGGGCGGAACAATCCGTGGGCGCCTCTAAAGGCTAAGACCTCGGCTCGATTCACTGGGTCGTGGGGGTAATAATTAAATCAGTCAACTATCGGCCGCAGGTTCCAAGCGCAGAACGTGCGCGACATCATACTGTCGACCATGCAGGAACAGCTGATGGGGCGGCAGTACCGCGCCGACCAAGCACCGCGCTGGGCCAAGACCATCGCCAACGGCGTGCGCCAGCGCGTGCAGGAACTCGATATGAAGAGGTAATACGTTGACTGTCTCGAAACTATTTTTGTACAGCCTCTGTGGTTTAATAGTCGGACCACCCCGGGCTTAGAGCCGCTATGTAACAGCCTCTGCTAGCCAGCCTTCTTTTCCACAGCTAAAATATAGACGTCCTGATTGGGTAGTAACTAAAAAATATTAGGACGTTTCAAAAGTACTTATTTTAAAGTTTATTTGAATAACACATTTTGACTTTGACTTTGACTTTCTGTGGTTTAATAGTCAAACCACCGGGGTCAAAGCCTAGCTCCTGAAAGTCATTCCCAGCAGAAGGTATGATCAGCGTTTAGATATGACCTACTAAAATATCTGAACACTTTACAAAAATCAATTAAATCAAATAAATCAATCAGTCAATCAAAGAAACGTGCACTTTCATTTGAGTATCATTTGGTGTAAACGACAAATTAAAGTATACCTAACAGTCAGTTACTTATGCTTGATTTTGTCAAATGTTTAGATATTTTTGTAGGTTTGAACGCTCAGATTTTTAGGCTGACTGTACATTATTGTACTAGGTGTGGCTTGTTTTAAGCCCGTCTGAGCAGGTACAGTGGTACCTACACTATCTTATCTTATGTCTGTCGGTATAACAATATTGTTAGTAGCATTGCTTTAAGAGATAAGTTAGCCAGTTTCTCAAAAGTTGAAGATTCCGGATGAAGTGCGTTGCCTGCCACCTATACGGCCTCATAGTCTTATAGTCACCTACTATCGGGACAACAAAGATACTAGCTTCCTTGTTGTGGAATAAAAAAATAACTTTCTCTTTGCAGATATAAAATACTGGTGCAGACTACATTACTAGAAATGAAAGGGGCCGGAATAAAGACCGCGCAGAGGTGTATTTGGGATCCCGAAACGGACGATTATATAGACGATCTTTATAAAAACGATTCATTGTTCTGTTACACTATAGTTTACGGCGTTTATATGTACTGACGAGATCTGGTAGAATGGATTTTGAATAAGTCTCTGAAGAGTGGGCCTTGATTCTTGTTTGAATGTGCATTTGAGTTCGAATGAAGAGAACGCGCTACCGGTTTGCCATTTTGCCTTGCGATAGTAAGGAATGTAATTAATTTAAGTTGTAAATAAACGTTTTTAATTTTAAATAAATAAGTATATTGTTTTTTTTTGTTTCTGAAAAGTATTGCTAATGTTCTTGATTATCTGCCTACTAAGTTTAGTTAAAGGTTAGTTAAAGGTTTTAATAACTTAAATCCAAAAACAACGACTCAGCCTGATTCTAATCTTCTTTATAAGAAAAGGTTTAATTTACTTAAATCACGGGATCCAAAAACCAGGGCTCTACGGCTCTACCAATTTTTCCCTCACGTGTTTATTTTCATAAATTAAAAATTAATCTAAATTAAAAACGAAATGAAATTCAGACATCGAATTTATTTGTTGATCTATCGAAATGTTTAATTCTTATAAGTATTTTTACATACAAAGTCTTGCCTAAATTATCACTTCACTTGCTCCGTTCGCACTTCACGGAAAAATTACTTGAGGTATGTGATGTTTGCAAGAGTCATTGTGATGTGATTTGAACAATTTATAATCACAATTAGATCGTACGATCTAATAAACTCACATATGCGAGTATCATGTCGTTTTTATATTCGATATTTTTATTAATTTGTATTGACGTGATAATCTGATTTTCGTACGCGGATACAAGTGTTCAAATTGTTAGTTAATTAAGTCATGTCTGTTGAATAACTTAGTAAGTTTCATCGCCTCTTGATATCTCGTGGTTTGACCACCGACCGGTCTCTGTGTCGGAGCGTATTGTACTCGCGGTTTTGGTGGTAATGGCTTCTTCTAGCTGACTAACTTCTACTATCTTATTTTAACATCTCCCATTACTATACTGACTTCTGGTTCTGGATGCAGTGCGCTTCTATATTTTATTTTATTTTCTTAGGGGAATCAACAGTTACAAAAACGAGTAGCTGTCAAGTTATCAGAAAACCAATCACAGATCCACACTAGGTTTAAAATAGCAAGATAAATGTGAGAGCCGTGTAATTTACACGTCGTGTGCTTGAAGGCTTCTAGTGTTTAAGTGGGTAGGCCTCTCTATCCCATTAGGAGAGCCCCACATAACCCGCGGGTCATCTCAGGCCAGCGCTTCCCCTCATGATGTGATCAACCCGAGTCCTAGCCTTTAAAAGCGCGAAAGTTACCTATTCATCTCTTTGAGAGTACTAGGTCACCGAGGCTTGAAACCCTTGGAACCCTTTTGGCCACTACACCACCACACACAAGGCAATCCCTTGTATCAAAATAACTTACTTGCAAAGACTTGAGTCCTTTGAGGATGTTGGTGTACTGTTGGCAAAGGCCGCACTGCATCATAAAATCCTTGCTGTCGTGCGGGACAGCCACCACGTTGGAGCACGGCTGGTCGGAGTCGCATCTAACAAGAGAGTAAGGAATAACAATTAAGGAGACAATCAAGTGTCTACACTATTCTGATTCTGCATAAACAAAAGTTTTGTTAGTAAACTATGCCTTAGTACTTCATGCTCTTCATTAACATTTTAGAGTCACTATAGAAAAGTCTTCAACCAAAACGTACCTACCCCCGTTTTCTAGTAAATTTTTTGTCTTGTAATTTTTTTTATCTTGTACCTACCTGTATTAATTAGGTAAACAAAAAAATTGATTTCCCCAGAAGGCATGATAAATAAAAACAGAAGAGTAATTTCTTGTGTTAGTTGTGTTGAACAAAAATTAGACAAAATTAAAAGTGTGCTAGCTTGATTGTCATATTAAAAGATTCAAAGAAAGAGAACTGCAACTTACTTGAAGCGCATGTAATTTTCATTCATCTCGTCATACGTAGGCCAGTTTTCGTTGCACGCTATGCAGTTGCAGTCAAACCAATACTGATCCTTCAGTTGTGCCTGTCTCTTGTCTTTAGGCACTGTTGTGAATATGGGTCCATAGTTCTCTGATACTTCTTCACCTTTCTTTATGTTTTTTACAGCTCTAACTACGACTTTGGGTCCGCAGAAATATCTGTAATTAAATAATCAATAATTGGTGTATAAATATAAAAGGTCACATTTTATCAACTGCAAATATTTTGAGGATAAATTCAACAACATAATATAAACTATTTTTATGAAGAAACCTTAAATTTTTATACGCTAGTTTTCAAGAAAAACGCCAAAAGACATTTCGATTAAAAAGAAAAATAAAGCACTTTCGATAGTTTCAATTCAAAGGAGCCGAAACAGAGAGGCCACAATGCCTTCACCGCTTACACGTGCCCCTAGTTTCATTCAATAGAGCCGACAGAGAGGCCGCTCTTAAAAATATTACAATTTTTGTGTCAGGAAAAGTAAAAAAAAAACTAGCTTGAATTTTTTTTAATGCTAGGGCCTTATTTCTCTGGTATAATTAGATGTTTTGTCAGAATATTTGCAGTTGATAAAAAGTGACCTTAGGTATATACTTAGAGCTGCGTCTGACTTTATTTTTTTAGTACTCTTTGTTTACCTGACCACACTAGGATCACAACAGTGATTGAACAGAGCCAATGTTGGAAAAACAGCTCCAGCCAAGAACACTGATTTGCCACCATGCTTGATGACACACTGTCCTACTTTAGGCTTAGGACAATGTAACTCAAATACTTCGTGAGCATTAAATTGAAGAACTTGCAAGTTTTGCAGTATCAATGCACCGATTAAAGCGACGTCTTCCTTGATTTTCTCGTCTACTGCCATAGATTTTAGTTCATCCATTGTCACTGGTTTGTCTCTAGGCTTTCCTTCGAAGTATCCGCTGATTTCTAGCAGTTTTACCAAGAAAGCTGTCATCTGGGTTCTGTGCAATAAGTCCAGTTTATTTCTCTTCTCTTCGTGAGTTACTAAATGGAAAATGTTTTTGTAGTCGTCAGTTTTGTAGGGTCCATCTGGTTTATTTGGTAGGTCTTTGAATATGTTATTGAAATACTCCTTTTTGTTTTGTGTGATCATTCTGAGAGCAATGTGACATGTTACTGAACAACCAGACTTCCATATCAGCGGGAGAATGTGACATTCGTACGCGTGATAAGACTTCTGGGCTGCGTCTAAGCATTTTTCGCTGCAGAATATAACATTCGGGCATTTTGGACACGGCAAAGAAATCGGACATCTGAAATAGGTGAGAACATCGAACGTCAATAACTCATAGTGATATGGTAGGTACTTATAGTTCCTTTAATGTGTAAAGTAAATGCTTACCTCAAAAAGCAATGTTGACAATGCGTACTTGAATATTCACCAAGCAGAACTCCGCTGTGTGGTTTTTCGACCAAAATAATTTCTCCAACTTGTACGTCTCTGGTAGCAATGGCGAATCTACCTCTTACTTCATCCTGGTCTATACGAATAGCTTCAGAAGCAGCAGGATATTGAGGGTTATGTTTTCCTGGCAATTTTGCTTTCGGAGGAGTTTTCTTTAAAGGTTCTGGGTCTCTGGGATTACCGGCCAGAACAAGACCCTTGTTTAGAATTTCGAGCATAAGTTTAGCGTCTGTTCGCATCTTCTGCCTCTTTTCCTTTGCTAGCTTGTTTGCTTCGTCTAATGCACTTATAGTATCTCTGTAAAACATTTTTTAAATATTGTATTATTAAGGGGGTTAGGTTTAATAATAATAAACAAAATATTTTTTCATTTATATCTTAGAAAATGAAAAACTGTTGTACCCTTAATGAGTGATTATGAAGTTTCGGGTCAGACCTTTTTAATATATTCCTGTGATTCTTTCTAAAGGATTTATTAACATAGTTACTTACTGGAAAGCTGCGATGGACTCTCGGTTCCTCTTAAGCACCAGTAGAGTCCTCGCCCTCCTTTCGAAGACCTTGTACCTCAAGTGGCGAGGGTAGCCAAGGGCTAAGCACCGCTGAATGTCAGCGAGCGTCTCCTCGTACTGCTCCAAGTGGTTCAAAGCAGCTGACCGATTGGCTAACAGAATTGATAATTCTTCCGCTGAAATAACCAGATACAAATTAGTTATATTATGTATTTATTATTACTAGTGGTCAAAATAAATACCGATTCATAATAAATTATTATAATACACATACATATACACACATATTATACATTTATCATTCGGGACTCCTCCATAAAATCCATCATTGAAATCATCAGACGATGAGATTATTTTAACAAAACCAAACAGAATATTAAACACTTCAAGTCCCAAATCAACTAAAGCTTATTCTATGGAATTAACGATCCGAAATTGAAAAGACATGTTATTAAAAATAACCCCTATAAGCCGCTTGTTTTCTATAAGTCCACATTTTACTAAATGCGACATTGCCAATACATTTAGTACAGGCGTAACATGCTCAAACGACATTGCAAACTTACTTTCCTTTGCTGGCATATTAACCATACTTTGGCTGTATAGATGTAGCGCTCTGGCCCATTCACCTTTCTGCACTGCTTTATTGCCCTCATCTTTCAGCTGGCGCGCTCTTTCCAAATCTTTTTTCACTGGAAACTCGCCGCCGTTCTGACATTTCACAACGTCGCCAGTAATATCATAGTTCTTTATAACAGGGAGACTGCACAAGTAGGATACACGCTTCGAGTTGCATTCTAAATTGGCGAAGTTGTTTCTTGTTACGTCGTCTATACAGCCGTTTATAGTTTCGTGGAACTTTTTGAAGAAGCCGCTGTCCTTCTGAGACATTTTCGAAACGATTTAACTCGCACAACAAAAGAGTTTTAAGGTTAATTCACTGCATGCGAATGCCGGCGCGCGGCGGCGGCAAAGACGGCTCCTCTAAATTTCTATTTATATAATTGGGACGTCGATCTGTTCATCACTTCAGTGAGATCGAGAACTTTCACGTATTTCAGCGTGGAAACGCTCATGTAAAAACTACAACTCATAATGGACGTTTCCCAAATTAGCTAAGTACAATGAGTCACGTTACAGGCGTATTTGGTAGTTTTTGCTTTGTCAGAGTCAACGATCCGAAGTATAAGGTCGCAGAAAGCTCTGTAGTTCACAAAAAACCTTTAGGTAGGTATTTTAATTAGATTTTAAGAATGCAACAATCTAATACGTATAAAAGAAGTACAAGATTTGCGTCTTTGTTTTTTGTAAAGAGGTCTAATTATAGTTTGGGGTGTGCTGGTTGGTTGTTGGTCTTTTTGTCTGGAAATACCCGTTGTTTGAAAAGATAATGCGTTTTAAAATAGCTATTGTGTGAAAAACTTTTTGAGGATTAAAGACGCAATGTATTGAAAAATCCCCTGTTTTTGTTCGTAAAATTAGGTAGGTATACTTAAACATCATAGCAAATTGATTCGGGCTTGTCTACAACTGCAACATCAATAAAACAATTATTTTTGAGAACAATTGCATTTAGGTAAAATATCATACAAAAAATATCTGATAACAAAAAATTCACAGATTTCGCAGTCCCCGCAAGAATCGGAGCATTGAAAATGAATACAACAATTTACGAAAAAAAAACTATTTTATTTTAAATAACACAATTCGAACTTGAATGCTTTTCTCGCCTGCATCCGCATCTTTTGACACCATTACCATGACGATCGGTCAATAATCAAAGAAGCTACATCACTTTTTATATATGGAAATACCCGTTTTTCTACAATACCAAATCTAAAGAGACCACCTACAGGTCACAATTATTAACCGATTTTCAATTTTTTTTGCCATTTTGTAGCTAAACTAATACCCTAGGACCCTTTTTTCATTTTTTCTGAAGTCGGTTTTTTTTTTGAAATATTTACAATTTAGTATTCAAACACCCCCCAAAAAACTTGATTTTTTTTTACATTTTTCAAAATTCCAAAAACAGTTCCCAGCCGATTTTCAATATTCAAACGCTCACACGTGTCTCGATACATTCCTCAACTCTTGGTACTATTTCCATCTCGATTCTCCTAAAATCCTCGGAGTTATGGTCAAAAATACGTTTTAGGCGATTTGCATCTGATAACCATTTTCAATGGTAAAACGACGCATCTTTTCGGTTTCAGTAAATAACTCCATAAAAATATTATGTAAGTATGTTACCTAAGTATTTTATAAAATTTTGTGAGCTGATGAGATAATGAAAAGTTCTCGAAAGTGGCGCTAGTTATATTATTCAGAAAAATTCTAGCCAAAACAAGAAATAGAATATTATACTCATATATAGGGAGTTTTATTCTAAAGAACGCTGTCGTCGATTAATTAGTTACCTATGTTACCTACCTATTTTTTTTCTAATTCGAACCTTACATCAAACGTTTAATATATCAATATCAAATTATGAGGGTGAACTTACTTCTTACTACCTTTTCAGGCCTGATGGTAGGTACGAGTATGTATATGTTCCGTACCGCGTAAGACCGATGGGAATATACATCCCGTCACACTTTGATTCAAGACTGAAGCTTAGTTTTTACTTAGCAATTGGGACCCATCGTCCCAAACGGTTCTCAAATTACCATAGATAATTTAGTCCAAAAAATTCAAAATTTAAATTTTCGTAAATTTAATCCATATTTACTTAAATTATGCAAATAATTTGAAAAATTAGTTTCAGTCCTGGCACTGCACCCCCACGCCGAACCGAAAGGGTTAAGGTAAGTAATACTATTAATGACGACGACCTCCTTGGTCGAGTGGCTTGCACACCGGTTTTCATGGTGTCGCTATCTCTGAGGTCCCGGAATCGATCCCCGGTCGGATCAATTTAGAAATACCTGTTTTTCTATATTGTTTCGGGTCTGGGTGTTTCCTATGTATAATAAGTATGTATTTAAGTATATTAAGTATGTTTATCCGTTGTCTAGTTAACCATATAACGATAGATATAACGATAGGCTAGATAATTGGTGTGAGTGTGGGAAACATTTATTATTTATTTATTATTATTAATAAAATGGTACGAACGAGATACAAATAGCTTCTAGCTAATCAGATAACAGTTTCAGATCTAGTAATGGCGACATGGGCCAGACCGTGATGTTGACAAATTCTCAGTAGGTAGGTACTTACCTACTAACAGGCAAATGTGAGGTCTTCAAAGTCATTCTGCGAACTCGCAACAATTAGCTCGCGGCAAAGAGGAATATTCCTCTTATGCCTTTTGTTATATCTTGTGATTAATCAGAACACAGGTTGTGACTATAAAAACATTATCTGTGAAAAGGAACGTTATTTGAGTTATAAATGTACGAGGTTTCTTTACGGTAAGACAATTAAATTTGTTATTTAGTGGCTCGCTATAATTTAAGTGTCTACTTGTTTATATTTGTTATCCATATTTTCTTATAATCATGCCAACTACCAATTACCAGAAAAACGTAAGATGGATGATTTGAAACTTGATAGCTTATCTTTATCTATTGTTAATGCAAATCAGCATAGAAAGACCTATATTTATTATTCCATTATAATGGCATTAGCAAATAAATGATTTACACTAGGAAAGTATTTAGTTTTTTTAATATTTTACGGTTAAGCACAGTGCCTTGTCTCACCTGATGTTAAGTGATGATAAGGCCAATGATGGAAGCGCACTTCACCCGGGACCCTCAACTAGTGAGGCACTGGCTATCATATCTCTAGCTGCCGGAACACAACAATCAATGCTAATACAAACTTTAACATTGATGTTATGGCGATACATTTAGATAAGAAGGTGGTAGCTAGCCAGGCGGACAAACAAGCCCTACCACCAACCAAACCGAGTAAACAAACGTATCCCCGCTGGGAATCGAATCCGGGACCTCTGGGTCTAAACCGGTGGTCTTCACCACTACACCCCAGAGGCGGTTAAAACACTTAGTTACATTAAAATGTTGAATTGCACAGACATACAAGAATCTGGGGGCACGGCAGTGCCCCCGCCAAGTCGAGCAATAAAGCGGCACGGCCGTACCATCCTTTTCTCGAAGCAGTTCAGGCCATTTTCAACCTCCTATAACTTTGTTGTTGATAAAACTAGAAGCCTGAATTTTCAGTAACCAAGCAAGCATTGTATAAATACGGTATATTTCAAATTTCATTAAATTTGAACCAGTAGTTTAAGAATTACAGTGAAAAAAATTAAATGTCTACCCGACACCTAGCCAGGAATCGAACCTGGGTCTTCCGCAATCCGGGCGGCTGCAGTGACCGCTATGCTACTAGGAAGACTGACGTAAGCACTGAATTTTTCCACTGCTTTTTGATTTTTAGGATATTTTTTATCGCGATATTCCCACGGGAACAGGAACCACGCAGGTGAAACTGCGGGCGGCCGCTAGTATTATAAATGCGAAAGTTTGTGTGTATGTGTGTGTATATATTTGTTGCTTCTTCACGCTGCAACGAATGGATGGATTTGGATGAAATTCGGCATACAGATAGTTTATAACCTGGATTAACACATAGAATACTTTTTATCTTGATATTCCCACGGGAACAGGAACTACGCGGGTGAAACTGCGGGCGGCCGCTAGTACATAATAAATCTATATGATATGATATTAATGTACATGGAATTTAATATTCGGTAACGTTCGGACATGCGATAATTAGCGAGATAACTAATGCATACGTATTATTAAGGTTTCATGTAATTATTGTACTGGAATACTCTAGTCCAAGCTCCTCATAGACAACGAGGAAAATTATTACTGCGTATATACTGTGTATTATGAGCATAAGTTCTCAGTTTAATAAGGGCTAAGTTCTTTTAAGTCCTTGCAAAGTATTTCCTTGATTCGTGGAAGGTTTACATTATTTAATTGCTCTTCCACTTATTTACTTCCAAGAACTTAAAGCACAAGCAGATCTTTGCCAAGGAACTTTACACTATAAAATGAAACAGTAAAGTTCATAATAAAAATGTATGCTCCAGGCGATCCACGATACTCAGCGGCAGCAAAGGTTCAGAAAAATCTGATTAATATTTTCCATGTTATGACGTCAGTGGCGCAATACAAGTTTATATTGTTTTCGTAATTATGCACTTATGCAGACGTGGTAGAGCCTTATATTGCTTGTTTTATAATACTGATGGATCTTTAAGTCTATGTCTAGGGTTGCCACCCGTACTCTAAAATAGAGTATTGTCCTCTTTTTCATGTAGGCTTACTTTATAATCTACGACACCAATAAAGTACGCTAAAATAATCTATTTACGTAAAACTGATTGTTACTGGCTCGTTACTGGTTATGAGTACTTAAGAGACTAAATAAATTGGTAAACAAAAAATACGTTTTTAAATAAATACTCTTTTTTATGCAATGTACTTTATTTTTGTTCTAACAAAATGAAAAAATACTTTATTCGTCCTGAAAAAAGGTGGCAACCCTATCTATGTCTTGCATTTGCAATTGCTGTTGTTTGAGATGAATTTCTTTGAAACAAATGCATTAGTAATTAGATGAGGTAAATATATTATTTATACGAACTTAATCATTGTTTAAATGCAATTCAATGCGTCATAGGTACGAATACAGTCAGTAAACAATAACATAGCATACAAAAAAAATACTTAGACGGACCAGATTGACCAGTATAAGCATTTACCTCATCTTCACATACCATCAGGTGACATTGAGGTAAAACTATGTTTTAGTTTCAAATTTAAAAAAAAACACTACCACAAAAATTTTATTACACACACAAAATAAGGAGACTGCAGATGGTAACCTTCATACAAACGCTTTCGAGCAACCCACACATAGTACCGACACAGAATCTCGGACCGTCTCGAACCAGCCTGAGCGCAGCTGTTGCCGTCAGTGAGCTAGCTACCCTTAAACGCATAGCGTATCAAAAATTAAACTTGAAGCCTTTTTTAAATTTTCAATATATTTTATATACATACTATTACATTTATATTAAAATAAATATTTAGATTAAACTCTGTAAGTAATTAAAACATGTTTTTTTTTAAACATTATAATATTAATTTTTTCTTAAATTTAACATCATAGACAAGGAAAATAAACGCGAGTAGATCCGTAAAAGTTGTTTTGGTTACGAGAATGCAACATTTTTTTGAAAAAATAAATAAAACTACTTCTTTATGTTCTATTTTAATGATGTAAATTGAAATAGATTCTTAATTATTAAAACAATTATTAAGTGAAAAAATAATATGAAATAAACAAAATGAAAATAAATTATTAAAGAGAGCATTTTTTCAAGATTTTTCATAATTTTTTTATTAAAAAAAAGTGCAGTGCCAAAAAAATTTTTTTTTTCGAAGTGTTGGAATCACATAGTATCCATTAAAAAAGCTTTTTATGATAATCAAAAAATCATGCAAGGGTTTCATTGGTTGGCGTTGTTGTCGGAGGCGGAGTTGTCGGAGCGCGGTTGTATTAAGGCCTGCGTAGACGAGGTACTTTTGTCCGCGGATTTTTTTGTCCGTCAAAATAGATCGCTTAAAACTTCATTGGCTAACGCACACGAGGGACTGTAAGTAACAAAGCGAGGCGGACAAAATCCGTGGTTTGTATGCCGCCCGGGGATTGTCCCTCGTCTGCGCAGGCCTTTAAGTTTACTTTCTGGAATCTCTTTAATTTGTGGTATAGGAATCGGTTGGTGGTACAGTTATTTGATTAGTATCTTATCATAGGTATACCTTTTGAAATATCAGACTTTTAGGTCGATTCAAAGTCACCCCGTGACCACGGCCGGTTTAACTAGATTGTAACGTCGGGTCGGTATTTTAAAAGGTAGGCATACCTAACATAGCCTAAGACACCTATACAATATTACATTCAAAATGTATTACATAGAAATAAAATGCGAAAAACAGGTTTTCATTTTCGCTGAAAGAGTTGCTCTCAGAAGGTAGAGATCAATAAGAAATTTAGTGTATAGTAGGAAATATAATTTCCATATGGCTTTATAACTAGTTAGTAAAAAGTGATTTTGAATTTTGTATTTATATTTTCTAGAACTTTCAATCTGCCTGAGCCGTCATCACGGCCTATTTTCTCATGGTTGATGGTCAAGACCTGAGATCAGCGCTAAGATATTAATGAGCTATGAAAGATAATGACGATGATGATGTTTTGCACAGAGAATATAGACTCATTCCAAAGTAGAATCAAGAAACTCTGCTCACTCAATCATATTTTACATATTTTACTAGACATGTTCCGTATTAAATGGCGCTTATAGAAACTATGTGATGACTATTTATTATCTAGGCACTCGTTGTTTGTCACAATGCCTTAATACGCAGTTGTACAGATCACTAATTAATTACGAGTGGAATTTTCATTAGTCCGCCATTTTCCAGCTACACGTTTCGCACACTAAGCTTATGGAAACATAAATAGGTAATTGCCGACGATTCCTTTACTGGATTCATTAGGACATATGATAGAGTAAATTTTTCCAAGTCGTGAGGACTATGCCACAGTTAATTTGATGTCGGATAAAGAAATAACATGCCATTATGTTGTTCGTTCAACATGACACATCGGTCATTTGTGAGGAATCATGATCACAGCTCTATGAACAGTGACGTTTAATAGATATGCATCTTTTCTAAGTTACATAAATTTTCCATTTGATTTATTGACAACATTGCCACTTATAAAAAAAACGCTGTGCGCTGCGCCGGCGGCATGTTAAGCACGCTGGGGTCACAGCCTCAGGCACCCGCTTCCTGGTGTCGCCTTCCTAACCTACAAATTATGAAGGCCCCGGCTGCCATGTGCGTTGTTGAGAAGGAAAAGTTATTCCAAATTATTGTTTAAGTTATGAGAACGTACATATTCAAGATGCTACCCATTCTCAGGGCTCTAAACTAGAAAAGGCGCTGAGATTCCTAAAAAACGACAATCACTCGATAAGCTGCTTTTTCTCAGGATTCCAAATTAAGTAAAATGGGAGTGAGATTCCCGAATCTCACCTCTATGAATTAAAGTTCCGTGACGCTGAAACAGTAGTTCGATGGCGCAGTGGTTAACGCGCCCGGTCTGCGAGTGCTGAGGTCAAGCAACTTTCACAAAAGGCCAGTTCATCGGAAGGGTGACCAAAAATGTATCATCTCAAGCTCCTCCGTGCTTCAGAAGGCACGTAAAGTCGATGATCCTGGCTGCATTAGCAGTCGTTAACAACCACCAATCCGCACTGGGCCCGCGTGGTGGTTTATGGCCCGTTCTCCGTATCCATCCATAGCGAAGGCTCGTGCCCCAGCAGTGGGGACATAAAATGAGCTGATGATGATGACGCTGAAATGTCCGCCAGAGGCAATTAGCAAACTCTTACCAAAAAAAATATCTCTTGAATGAAAAATGGCAATGAATAACACTAAGAAATGCACATAATCGTAATTAGTTTATTTACAGTTTGTTTTTTTGCCTACAATCAGTCAAGAATTTTCAGTGTGAGAATATCAAAATAGGCACTGTTTTGTTTAAACATGAATGGAATTGGGAAAAATCGCGCTTTAAGAACCATTTTGAATATTTATTTAAGGACAGCTAGCAAGAACATACACCAAAACAATGCATTGATACACTTCAATATTACAAGCTATAGTGTTGTCTTATTTATAAGTTGCCACGACATGTACTTATTACTATGCAACTAGAATTTAAATAACTAAGTTCAGAGTGTAACAAATTCAACAAGATTATAAATCTAAATTCACAAAAGATAAGTTTACAAGCTTTAAAAATGTTAATAACAGGCACAAAATAAAAGCAATTTATGTTTCATCTGTTTCTAATTCTCAAAGAAATAAAACCTCTTTTTAACAAGTCTTCCATAAATAACAATGTTTCTGTCATAATTTTTCTTCAGGGTTAATATTATTAGAATGACCTATTTCAATATTAATTTTAAGACAACTTTGACACAACAAAGCGTCGAGCGACCAGCAGGTGGCCGATAACAATTAAAATTCTATTGTGTCTGGGTATTCGACGCTTGAGCTCTTAAGAGTTATTACAAATACTCCCATACACACGTTTCAATTTACGGTGTATCCGATCAACCCGGTAAATGTAACAACAAAACTCTTTACCTTACATGGGAAGTATTCGAACTGAGAAGACCATAAAACGGCAAACAATCTTTAAAAACATGATGTTAAGACTCATTTTGCCGCCCAAAAGTATATTTTTTATGCGGAAGATAGCATTTCTTTATGGAGTAAAACATTAATATCATGGCCATTTCCTTTCTGAGCTTCCGACATTCGACTACTAATTAAGATGAGCCTTGTCATTCTGTCACGTGCACCTTATCCAACCATTGTGCTGAGGAGTGCATTTACATCTTAATTTATGGAAGTGGAAGTTTTAAAATGCTTCGAAGATTACTCTTCCTTTAGTTCTTTCTAAGTGTCTTACAAATTAACAAAAAAGGTCCGAATACTTATTCCGTGTTGAAGAAATGAAGAAAACGAAGTAAATACTTTTGATGAGTTTATAAAAAGTGAAGATTTAGCAAAAACTTTTTATGACGTCAGGGCTTGTTCGACGTTCGACCACGGTGTTCGAATTTATAGTTTTTTTTTTTAATTTGCTTATATTTTTTAAATGTTTTTGAATATGCCTCATTGTTATCAAAATTGGCGTTCTTAAAAAAATATTTATAACCAAACATGTTTTTAATAACACTTTTCTCCGCTTGTTCAACTATAGTGCGAAACATGATGTAGCGCTGTTTAAATTTTATGTTAGTATTAACGCAGCTTTATTGGCTAAGACTCAAACAAAATTTAGCCCAGTCACTTTACTGGGTCCGTTGCACATCAGAGTAAAGTAATCTAACCGCCTCTGTGGTCTAGTGGTTAAGACAACCGGTCTCAGAACCAGAGGTTCCGGGTTCGATTCCCAGTGGGGGGAACATGTTTGTGTACTCGGTTTGGTTGGTGGTAGGGCTTGTTTACCCACCTGGCTAGCTACCACCATCTTATCTAAATTCACTATAATGTCAATGATAATAGCATTGTTGTGTTCCGGCAGCTAGAGATAAGATAGCCAGTGCCTCAGAAATTGAGGATCCCGGGTGAAGTGTGCTACCACCACTGGCCTTATCATCACTTAACATCAGGTAAAATGAAGGCATTGTGTTTACCCGCAAGATATATCTTTATAGATATAAATCATCTGTGCGTGTGTATGAAATTGAACTCCTTCTAAACGGCTGGACCGATTTGGATGAAATTTTCTCTGTGTGTTCAAGTGAATTCGAGAATGGTTTCAATTTAAAATTTGACCCGGTAGGTGGCGCTACTATAGGGGGCCATCATGGCATACGGGTGTTCTTAAGCGGACGAATGATTTGTTTGTTTTATTGTCATGGAAACTGTCAAACCGGTACCAAGTTCGCCGGTCAGCTAGTATGTATGTATATGAAAAAAGAATTCCTAGTGTGAATTTTTTCTGCCATTTGATCACGTTAACGGATATGCTCCTTGTGTGATGGATGTGTCTTGAGATTAATGGGGTGACAACTATAAAGTTGCATTATCTGAAAAAAAAACATACGTAATCAGTAGGTACCAATAAATTACTCAAAACTTGGGTAACACCATAAAATTGAATATGCAATTTTTTTAACACTATACAATGAAAGTTGAGAGATGAGGTTTTACCCATACTGAAATTGGTATTTTTTTTATATAATTGATCACTTTTAGCACTCATCCATAAAATTGATGCAGCCTGCGTCAACAAACAAGTTTGATACAGGTTTAGATTACAGCTTTTATTCTGGTTACTTTAATAACATCTCAGTCTTATCGAGTCGTCAGTGTTTCTCGCCGCCTCTAAAAAAGTACGGTGACGCTGAAAATGCCGTTTGGGGGAATCAGCAAACACTCTCCAAAAAAATCGAGGCGTCAGGATAAAATCTTAATCACGAGTAATATTGTCTTCTGTATTGTATATATAATATGTAAAAAAAAACCCTGTCCGATCGCAAAGAGGTACATACATACAAATAACAATAACAAAAAAATAATAAATAAACATTATTCATGAAAATAAAAGAGTTATCGCAATTTAAAACGCAAATTTTTTGTACCGAAATTGCTCAAATTACCCCAAAATCTAGGTAATATTATAAATGTAACCACACCTTCCATCAATGGCGGCGGCGCCAAAGTTCCTCCACCGAAGTGAAAGTAATGCCACGTAAGTTTTGTCATCTAATTAAATGATTACGTCTCTTTGGTAATTGATAACCGCCTCTGTGGTCTAGTGGCTAAGATCACCGGTTTAGACCCAGAGGTCCCGGGTTCGATTCCCAGCGGGGGTACATGTTTGTGTACTCGGTTTGGTTGATGGTAGGGCTTGTTTGTCCGCCTGGCAAGCTACCACCATCTTATCTATAATATGTCGCCATAACATCAATGTTTGTAGATTGTTGTGTTCCTGCAGCTAGAGATAAGATAGCCAGTGCGTGTAAGGAGAGAAATATCTGGCTACCTATACGAGACAAAACGCTACTGTAACTAGAACTTCTGTTTGCAACCGTGACAGCAAGATTCGCGAGTTGACTTTACAAAAACCATTCTGTTATTATTTGTGCCTATCGGTTTATTAATGACTAGCTGACCCGGCGGACTTCGTACCGTATTATCAACGGTTTCCATGACAACAAAGCAAACAAATCATTTTGTATTGGAAAATTAAATTGTCGTTTTTTGCATTTTATTTAATATATTTTTTATATAGCCTATGTTACTCAGCGCTAATGTAGCATTCTAATGCTGAAAGAATTTTTTAAATCGGTCCAGTACTTTTTGAGTTTATTCGTTGCAAACATACATACATACAAAAATACAAAGGTTTCCTCTTTATAATATTAGTATAGACAACTAGATGTTTAGTGTAACTGACCAATCAATATAATACTTACTATAAGGTAAATAACGCGCCTGTTACAATACCAATGTGATTGGAACCTACGTCAAGTAGACATTACTAGATCGATTGTAAGGACTACTATGCAATCTGGTAAACATAAACACTTTTTTTTTTTGGGTTTACTAGATACTTTGCTGTGTCTATACTAATGAATTTGTGTAACATAACGATGTTAAATTTAATGATAACTATTCGTATTGCAACGCTAGCTTTATGTTTTTTGTACCGGGCAATTTGATTATTTCAATAATTGTAATCACACTGCCCTCTCATATAGGGAATTTTTCAAACTGCGTGGGCATTTTTTCATTGCCCTATTAATCACTTGGCCCATAACATATCTATTACACTCCAGGGATAAATTCCATTAGTCTCTACTAATGATTATGATATGTATGTAATTTACCCCCTACCTCTAGATATCATACATAATACATAACACATACATACATAACACTGCAAGACGAAAAGATACCACTTTGTTAAATAAAATGCAGAAAAAAATTATTGTTTATTTTAATTTTAAAACAATACACAGTTCTTCCTTCAATTGGTTTTTCAAAACAGATATAATTAAATAGCGGAGTGTTACACACCTTCAATATTTTTGTCTTTACATTAAGCTTACGAGTATGTTCGCATACATACCTACACTTCAGAAAAATATATATATATATGTATATATTGTGTACAAACACTATTGCTACAAACAATAGTATCATTAATATTAATTATAACTCTGTTATTTCTTCTTTTTCGAGTGATGTTATGGCGTTATAAGATGCATGACTTACGTGACCTGTAAATTAGCTATTATTAGCTATTATTTACTTAAATTTAATATATTGAGGAAAATTATAATGAAAAGGCAAATTGAGCTTTTATACCTTTTTAGTGTTTGTGGTATTTGAGTTCTGGGAAATAAATTGTCTTTGGTTCGCCGGATATGCGGTTACGATACTGCACGTAACAATGCTACCTACATCCGAAATGACCTTGATGGTACGTTGGCAGAATGTTCACAGGATTTGCAGGTTCATTTCCCGAAGCGGAACGAATTCTGTTGATGTGACTGGTAAGTTTTGGCCAACTTCATTGTTTGTTTCAGAAAGACGAGGCCTATTTTTGATTGGGTCACTGATGATGTTGAAGACCGATTTTTTATTTTATTTTTTTGATAAAAACTCTGAGTGAAACAATTGTTTCTGTAGTACACATCAGACTACCTGAAACTATCAAATTTCCTCAATGGACTTTGAACTTTATGATTGAGGAATATGGTTGACAATTTATTGAAGAAAATTTGTCAGATTTGGTTATGTTGCTGTGCAGGAGTCAACCATGTACAACATAATCTTTTACGTTTTTCCGTGTACTATGATTCATCTAAGAAAATACAATATGTAATAAAAATCATGTCCGATCCGTAAAGGTATCGAGATTCAGTTCTATTTACGTTTCTTTTTAAATATTAACGAGTAAGCATGGTGCCTTGATCTCACCTGATGTTAAGTGATGATAAGGCCAATGATGGAAGCGCACTTCACCCGGGATCCTCAACAAGTGAGGCACTGGCTATCTTATCTCTAGCTGCAGGAACACAACAATCTACAAACATTGATGTTAAGGCGACATATTTAGATAAGATGGTGGTAGCTAGCCAGGCGGACAAACAAGCCCTACCACCAACCGAAACCGAGTACGGAAACATGTACCCCCCGCTGGGAACCGAACCCAGGACCACGGCATCACGAGTGCGTGTCCCCGTGCCGTACTAGATACTTCGAGGGGTTCGGACCGGATCGGACCGGGACTTGGTTATTGTGTCAAACAATGGTGTTACTACGTACGCCCCGTACTTTGGTATACTTATGGCCCTTAAAAATAGCAATACAAAACAATGTTGCTTGGCGGAAAAAGAAAGTGTCAGTGTGGTCGCCTTTTATAGACAGAGTCGAGGCAGCAACCTGCCATTCCATTTAAAAAAAATTCGCACCCATGAACATATACAAAAAAAATCATAGATTTTGCAGTCCCCGCAAGAATCGGAGCATGGAAAATGAATACAACAATTTACGAAAAAAAACCATTTTATTTTAAATAACACAATTCCAACTTGAATGCACTTCTCGCCTGCATCCGCATCTTTTAACACCATTACCATGACGATCGGTCAATAATCAAAGATGCTACACCCGTTTTTCTACAATACTAAATCTAAAGGGACCAGTTATTATCAAACACACAAGTTGACACAATTATTAACCGATTTTCAAAATTTTTTCGCCATTTTGTAATTAAACTAATACCCTAGGACACATTTTTAATTTTTTCTTAAGTCGGTTTTCTTTTTGAAATATTTACAATTTAGTATACAAACACCCCCCAAAAATTTTTTTTTACATTTTTCAAAATTCCAAAAAAAGTTTTTAGCCGATTTTAAAAATTCAAACGCTCACACGTGTCTCGATAAATTCCTCAACTCTTGGTATCATTTCCATCTCGATTCTCTCAAAATCCTCGGAGCTATGGCTAAAAATACGTCTCAGGCGATTTGCATCTGATAACCATTTTCAATGGTAAAAAGCAAACCTCTAAACTATGGCGCCTATCAACCCTACCGCGTTCAATACTGGCCTTCAGACGCCAACAACGATGTTTGCAGTCCAAACACATGAGAAAGTAGCAATGGGGCGCCTGTAAATCCTTATCACCTGCAAATATTGCATCACAGACTCATTCGCGTAGTTATCAGCGCTATCTACAAAGATATGCCGCTTGCTATTTTAACGATGATCTGATAGTGTTAGGTATGTTTTCTTAACGATATATGAAGTGATTAACGGTAGCTGAAGTTTCACTTTTACAATGCATTTCAGCTGTTTCTAAGAACATCATCTTATCTTAGTCTGTTGTAATAGTAATAGTTATTTTAGTAGCTTTTGGATGCAAATGGCAGTGGTTAGTGATAGGAAAGCCCTTTTTTGTTGAGTAAGTTAAGTTTCAGCTTTTGGTCGCATCTCCTTTTACTATCAGGTAAGGTAAAGGTCAATGCCCTAACTAGTCCGTTTTGAAAATAAATTGGAACTAAACTAACTACATTTTATTATATTATATTCTAAACTTTTTCCTGCGTCTGGTATTATTATTCCATTCGGATTTCCAATGTTTTTATCGCTTTAATAAGTAGACGACCAAGACTTTGACGGCCTTTTGAACACACACCTACCCTGTAAACGTTCTCAACGTCGGACTCATAAAATTTTAATAAGAGCTATATTATAACTGTATAAAGTGTTTTATTTGTAGTTCATAAAAATACTTGTTTACTGATCTAAATAGATTTAATATAACTTAAAGCGAACAATACACAATCCAAATGGAACTTTTTAGGACGTGAGAGTGATCAAGGGCACGTCAGCAGGGTAACATCAAAAATTACGTAAAAACTAAACGAGACTAATTCTTACAAAGTGTTTCTTTTAAACACTCAATAAACTTAACTTTATTTACTAGTATTTGAACAGATTATGTAAGTAGTCCCATTTACTAACCTTCTGCTAATAAAACAATAAAGGCAACTGCTTTATAATTCGCGATAATCTTTTGCATCATCATAACAATATCAAAGACGTGTTTACCGCTTTGTCCAGCCTCATCCCATTATGTTTTATTCGTAGAGTGGCCGTCACGAAATGGTCTAGATGTGCGTTTTGACATTCTAAGAGCTTCCGCCATATGAATTGTTTTAAAATTGTCTTCATGGAAACGCTCTGGGAAATCTCGACAATGCCTTGCTTGACACACTAGGCACAGCCTCTTGATGCTGTTTCCATTATGAGAGGATATTTATAGTAATTATGTTGCTACATTAAAAAGGGATATGGCGTTGTTCAATGACGGCTAGCCGTACAATAAACCGGGTTTTTCAACCAATTTATAACAACATATTTATGTTTATGTCACTGTACTTTTAAATAATGTTATGTACAACGCGACGCCGCGCACATTCACACAAAACTGGGGTCCCCACGGAAGATCAGCGTTGTAGTTTTTGTCCGCTGCAACAAATGCTAAGTGGAGTCCTTTTAGAACACCTAAATATAATATGTTTGTTTTGTTTTAAGTACATAAGTTTATACTGTGTTCTAATAAATATATTTCATTTCATTTCAATTCATTTCATTTCATTTCATTTCAATTGACTGCGACATATGCACTGCATGCATTATTGAATGGGTGGTAAGTAGGTAGAATATGTTTGTGACGATTCATAAGTGCTTATTTAGTAAGTCAACTTGAATGAATATTTATTTCATAACATTTCATTTAATAACGTACTATATCGCGAGAGCGGTATACGAGTGCCATCCATGATAACAATCTCGACCTTGAGCACAGATGAAGTCGAGATATATTTTTTTATTCGATCATCTTTCCATGTATCTGGCATTGCGAAAGATGCTAGTGCACGATCGCCACCCTGGCGCCAGCAGCTTTTTTTAACTAGTTAAATTATTTATGGCTCATACTTAATGAGTGTGAGTTATTCACTAGGGAAACGAAAACAAGAATGAAACACTGAAACCCGGAATTTCCAGATACCAGCCTGTGGAGGCTGGTCTGCTCTTGCATACTATTATTTTTATTATTATTAACTATAGTTTAACTTTTTTTTTCTTAGACAATTCTTGACCTTTATTAGTACTGCATGACATTGTGAAAATTTTAACTGGTAACTGATGTAAATTTGCTAACTAAGATAGGTAGATAATTATTATTATTTTTTCTCTTTTGTTTTTTTTAACATGTTGTGATTGTCCTTAATATTTTGTGTTTTTATTTGTGATGGAAAGTGTCCTTTTATGATAGGGCATTTTTCAATATTTTTGACGCTGTAAGGGAGAAAAGAGTTTGACACTTGCTGAGTTTCTTGCCGGTTCTTCTCAGTACAAGGTCTCTCGCCCAGAGTAGACTTACGAACCGCCCTCGGTTCGTAAGTCTACTCGGGGCTACTCTAATGACGTTCATAAGAGCTATTTGTAGCCTAAATGAATAAATAATTTTGAATTTTGAATTGTGAATTGAACCAGGGATACCGGGATTCCCTCACCATATTTTGGGGCAGGACCGCGTGAGCACTTCAAACTTCATCATCACTTCAACATCTTCTATGTGTAGAAATTCAATATTATAATTGTGGTTTAACTGTGCATTTGCATTAACTGTGTAGTTGAAAATTTTTGTTAATAATTTGTGGATAACGCAGCTGGTTGCACTGTTAGTAATAAAGTTATGTTAAGCTTTTAAGGTTGCGGGAAGCCGCTGGATGAGAGCAGCACAAAACCGGTCGTTGTGGAGATCCTTGGGGGAGGCCTTATAGTTATATCATCTCAGCCAAAAGACCGGACCAAAAGACTGGATCTTTGTCAAGCAGTGGGCGTCTTTTGGCTGAGATGATGATGATGATGATGAAGTTTTTATGTAGTAAGTAAACAGTGTAATTGTTTGTTGTCCCAAATAAACGACAAAAAACGACCTAGATGGTATATAGGCCGGACTACCTCAAGAAGAAGCATTGCTGAATTTCATCACACCCATACCACAAAATAAGAAGACCCCAGAAAGTAGGTTTGGAAGGAGGTTGTCTACGTGTGTATTGTTCAAGCGCATTTGTATGAAGCTTATCTTCTGCAGTCTCCTTATTTTGTGCCCCTAAGTCGCTGCAATCCCCTAAATTCGGGCTAACGAGCTGCTAGTTTTTTTTAATTAATTTTTTTTTAAAAAGCATACTGTCTAATCATTTGGCCACCAACCTGCCTTTTGGTGAGCGGGATGTGGCCTAAGGTGGTACATGCTTAGACAGGAAATGCCTATTCACTCTTGCTATGAAGAGACCCAGGTCGTAGTGAACAGGGAACACGTGACCAGGTAGCGCATTCCACTCTTTGGCGGTTCGCAAAAGAAAAGAGTTAGCAAACTGCTTGGTACGGACAGGTGGTATGTCTACAACGTACGGATGGTAGGCTAATCTGCGTCTAGTACCCCGATGGTAGAAGGGGGCTGGGGGAACGAGATCGTGTATATCACTCGCACACTCTCCTAAGTGTATTCTATAAAACACATTTTATTGGTTATAGGCAGGCTGGCTGACCACAGCTCACCTGATGTTAAGTGACGGAGCGGTCGAGGATGGAACATGTATGCCTTAGAAATAGCCTATTCACTCTGGCCTAGTTGCAGCTCATTAGCTTCTAAAAATTAGGAATACTCTGTGCTAAATTAAATAGGCAGACATTTTAAAGGCCGATCAACCCAGTAGGGTATTTGAATATAATTGAAACAGCATGCCTGCATTATTAGAGACAATGACAAAGAGAAAATTACCTGCAATTTTAGTTAAGTACGTTTTTGTTGTCTTGCGCATGGGTTTTAATTTTGAGTCATATTTTGATTAACCTTCGGGCTTTGCAATTTTTTTACTATTTATTCCCCGAGCGCTGTAATGTGAAGATCATAATAATTTAAAAATACGGCCCATTCAACCATCCACAATAGGTTGCAAATCTACACTTAATATTATAAAGAGGAAACCTTTGTATTTTTGTATTTTTGTATGTATGTATGTATGTATGTATGTATGTATATATGTATGTATGTATGTATGTATGTATGTATGTATGTATGTGTGTATGTGTGTGTATGTATGTATGTATGTATGTCTGCAACGAATAAACTCAAAAACTACTGGATCGGTTTAAAAAATTATTTCGCCATTAGAATGCTACATTAGCGCTGAGTAACATAGGCTATACTAAAAAAAATAATTTAAAAAATACTAAAAACGACAATTTAATTTTCCAATACAAAATAATTTGTTTATTTTGTTGTCATGGAAACCATTGATATATATTTAACACAATGATGGAAATTGTCAAAGCGGTACGAAGTCCGCCGGGTCAGCTAGTATTACTTATTATAAAATTATTAAAATAACAGGCATACCCATGCACTAGTGGAATACAAATAAAATATCAACAAATTTAATTACGAACTATGCTTATTAAAGAACCAATATCAAACCATCATTATGGTCTAATGTTGTTTTATTAACACTTTTTTAAAATTGCATTATCAAATCAACAAACAAATTAGTAAAGAGGAATCTGCATAGCTATCGGTTGCAATAACCGTTTGTGTGCCATCCTCTGCCGCTAAAAAGCAGTCAAAAATCAAAAAGCAGTAAAAAATTCAGTGCTTATACATCAGCCTTCCCGGTAGCATAATGGTCAGTGCAGCCGCCCGGATTGCGGAAGGCCCAGGTTCGATTCCTGGCTGGGTCGGGTAGGCATTTAATTTTTTCATTGTATTCTATAAATATTTAATTCAGCTGATTATATTTTCATACTAGGTTTCATACTTCTTTACTATTAGTTTATTTTCCTTTCCCTCCTTCGTTCTGTTCTCAACTGGTAGAGAATGACACATGGCATTGTGTACACATTTTACTGAATTCATCATCATCATCATCAGCACATTTATGTCCCCACTGCTGGGGCACGAGCCTTCCCTATGGATGGATAGGGAGAACGGGCCATAAACCACCACGCGGGCCCAGTGCGGATTGGTGGTTGTTAACGACTGCTAATGCAGCCGGGACCAACGGCTTAACGTGCCTTCCGAAGCACGGAGGAGCTCGAGATGATAAATGGTTGGTCACCCATCCGATGACCGGCCTTTGCGAAAGTTGCTTAACCTCAGCACTCGCAGACCGGGCGCGTTAACCACTGCGCCATCGAGCTCCTCCTTTTACTGAATTAATGCAATAAAAAACATTACTATAGGTATACATAATTTAAAGTTCACTCGGGTGGAACGCATTTGTAGCCAGTTAGTCGTTTTTCCAGGTACAGTGACTGGCTAAGTACTTAGCTGCTACAAAAATGCAAATAACCGCTTTTGATGATATCAAATTGTCAAGATAAAAGCCATTTGAACATCACGAAGTTAATACATATAAATGTTGTTGCTACATATGACGTGGGAGTTTAATGTGTCTTTAATAGGAGGATATGAGTACTATACACTCGCCCACAACCTGATATTGCTGGACGAAAGTTATACGGGGAAGTTGGGTAATATCTATTGTATAATCCCGAATATAGCAAGTAGGGTACAGAGTATAAAACCACAAAATAAAGAGACTTTTTTAGGGTTCCGTAGCCAAATGGCAAAAAACGGAACCCTTATAGATTCGTCATGTCTGTCTGTGTGTCTGTCTGTCTGTCTGTCTGTCCGTATGTCACAGCCACTTTTTTCCGAAACTATAAGAACTATACTGTTGAAACTTGGTAAGTAGATGTATTCTGTGTACCGCATTAAGATTTTCACACAAAAATAGAAAAAAAACAATAAATTTTGAGGGTTCCCCATACTTAGAACTGAAACTCAAAATTTTTTTTTCATTAAACCCATTCGTGTGGGGTATTTATGGATAGGTCTTCAAAAATGATATTGAGGTTTCTAATATAATTTTTTTCTAAACTAAATAGTTTACGCGAGAGACACTTCCAAATCGGTAAAATGTGTCCCCCCCCCCTGTAACTTCTAAAATAAGAGAATGATAAAACTAAAAAGTATATGATATACATTACCATGCAAACTTCCACCGAAAATTGGTTAGAACGAGATCTACTAAGTAGTTTTTTTTTAATACGTCATAAAGTACGGAACCCTTCGTGCGCGAGTCCGACTCGCACTGAGCCGGTTTTTTTTAAAGAATTTGCTGTTTGCAACTGGGCATTTTCAACTTCACCGGGCTTTTTTGGGGTCTGCGAGAAACTTAAAGGGTTCCTCAAGCTGTGTGAAACGAATCACCGTCAGAGGTTTTCTTGAGGGAACGGCATCACCCATTAGTGCGTGTCCCCGCGCTCTACTAGATTCTCCGAGGGGTTCGGATCGGGGAGCACAACAACCCGAGGATGCCTCTAAAGACTCGATTAGGAGACTGCAGAACGAAAGCTTTATAGAAACGCGCTCGAGCGACGCACACATAGACAGCCTATCATGGACACGGAATCTCGCAACAGCTGCAGCGCTATTCTCTAAGCAAAACAATGTCGAACTCGACCTTGAAGTCGATCATAACTTGCAAACGCATTTCAACCTACTTTTAAATAGTAATAAAGTCTACATTCGTTTGCAAGTTAGGAGCGAGTTCAATGTCGAGGTCGACGCTGTTTTGCTTAGAGAATAGCACTGCTGCGCTCGGACTGTACTGAGATGGTCCGTGAGAGAGTCTGTGTGTGTGTTGCTCGAGTATGTATTAAGCTTATCTTCTGGGCTCACCCTATTTTCTGATAGAACCCCAGAAAATTGTTAACATGCCTGAAAAGGACCATATAGCCGAGATATTCAGGTGGTTTTGGTACAAAGCAAAATTGCAAAGTGACAACCCACCGACCAGCCCCCGACCGCCTAATTCGATCGCTTTCGATCGCTTTGGCTACGTGTATAGTTTATGGCGTCTACTTGTCATTTCGAAAGCAATATGAAAGCAATATCGAAAGCTATAGCTTTATATACCCTAAGTCCAGCTGATACTTTGTTCTACACAAGCGGTCATAAAAAACGCACCTACCAGCCCGCCGACCGCCTAACTCGATAGCTTTCGATCGCTTTGGCTACGTATATAGTTTATGGCGTCATCTTGTCATTTCGAAAGCAATATGAAAGCAACAGTGAAAGCTATAGCCTATAGACAAGATAACGCCATAAACTATACACGTAGCCAAAGCGATCGAAAGCGATCGAGTTAGGCGGTCGGCCCCCAGCTTTGGGCCAGCTATAGCTAGGGCTGTTTTTAAAGTGGGAAGGTGCTCTACAGTAGGACGTTTATAGGCCGATGATGATGCTGATGAGGTTCCTTAATACAATTGTTAGGATCATCATGAAGTTACCTAAATGTTTGATGGTCGGGGCACGTTCCATCCAGTCCTCCTAATCAGCATTCAATACAGGAAGTTAGGGGCATATGTTTAATTAATCGAGGTAATTAAACAATTGTATTTTCCGTCTCGTAACTCTATATGCATATGAATGTGAAAGATGACATTGGAAGCCTCATCTAGCGGTAGACTTTTGCACCAAGTTTGGTTCCTGTCTGAATTAATATTTGTGTCAAAATTATAATGTTATATAGTTACTTTGTCACTTGCACCGGATCTTAAGGCAAAGGGTAAGGCACACTAGCGCCATCAATTGATAATTTGACAATTACTAACGGACCGGATATTTTTTTAAACATTGCGTACCGTCCGACAACAGGAAAGCATCCATAGTATTTATTTAATAATTGTGCACTACTTTTTGTTGCGTGGTTTATTCACAAAACGGGCTATCGCATTTATTCACAAACAATGGCCACTTTTGGTGTTAGCGAATGAATACAAAAACAAACCTAAAAGTAGTGACCAATTATTAAATAATAGTTGTTTGCCTAGTGTCGGAAGGTCCGCAATGTTTAAAAAAATCCAGTTTAGCAGTTATCAAATTAAATCCATTAACGGCGCTAGTGTGCCTTACCCTTCGCCTTAAGTCTATCTACTTTCTACTAGATGCAGTTTGCACATTTTGTTAATGCCTAGGTTAGGTATAGAAATTAACAAATATTTTCCGTAGATTGATGATTCTGATGATCGCGACGATAGATGCTGAATGATAAATTGATATTTATTTATTTAAATTAGGTACAATCGGCGGCATATTTAGTGTACACAACATGTTTAAGACAGTTAATATAAAACAATACAAGAGTATTTTAGAAAAGGTTGACCCTTCATCATCATCATCATCATCAGCTCATTTTATGTCCCCACTGCTGGAGCACGAGCCTTCCCTATGGATGGATAAGGAGAACGGACCATAAACCACTACGCGGGCCCAGAGCGGATTGGTGGTTGTTAACGACTGCTAATGCAGCCGGGATCAACGACTTTACGTCCCTTCCGAAGCACAGAGGAGCTCGAGATGATAAATTTTTGGTCACCCATCCGATGACCGGCCTTTGCGAAAGTTGCTTAAACTCAGCACTCGCAGACCGGGCGCGTTAACCACTGCGCCACCGAGCTCCTCACCTTACAAGAGAGACACCAGAAAAGGTTGACCCTTATTCACCTCAAACTCTTTGTGCCTTATAAATAAACAAAGAATAAGCTCAGAATAGTTATTCCGTGTTTTGTTCCCGTAAACGTTATTTCAAACTAGAAAACACGGAATAACTATTCGAAGCATATTCTATGTTTATTTGTAAAGTACCCTTTGAGTTTCAGTAAACTGTGGGACTTTACTACTGAGAACACACCGGACTTATTGTGAGAATTTGAAAAGTGACGTTGCTTTGGTTTTGCTCCTATTGCAACCAACACACATGCAAGTTCACGACAAAACAAAAAAGTTCAACGTAAAGTAAAACAGACTGAAAATTGCTGACAATCATGAATATAAAGGTGCTGACTGGACTACCGGAAACATTTTGCCATAAGTAACATGTTCGTTGCGAGCATTCGCATGATCAGTACAGTGAGCGGATCAGAGAATTCCTTTAAATGCTTTAATGACATGGTACCGCTTAGTTTTCGGTCAGAGTTAGGGTTGCCAACTTTTATTAGAAGAAATACAGTAGATCTGATTTCAAAGGAGGTAAATAAAAGTACTAAACAATTGACATTTTACATACATCACGATTCTGGTGCAGTGCATAAGTACTACAATCTCTTTTCTGCCAGAAAGTTAACAATCAAGAAAATAATTGCGAGGCAAACATATAAAATAGGAGCTCGATGGCGCAGTGGTTAACACGCCCGGTCTGCGAGTGCTGAGGTTAAGCAACTTTCGCAAAGGCCGGTCATCGGATGGGTGACCAAAAATTAATCATCTCGAGCTCCTCCGTGCTTCGGAAGGCACGTAAAGCCGTTGGTCCCGGCTGCATTAGCAGTCGTTAAAAACCACCAATCCGCACTGGGCCCGCTTGGTGGTTTATGGCCCGTTCTCCCTATCCATCCATAGGGAAGGCTCGTGCCCCAGCAGTGGGGACATAAAATGAGCTGATGATAATAATAAACATATAAAATATCTTATCTTAAGGAATTCGTTTCATTTATTTTAAGCAGTAATGTCTGAGTTATCGAAAGAATTAAACATTCCAACCGTTATAATTAATTTAATCTGTACCGCATTAAAGCTATTAACACAAGTCATCAATCCTTACCATTTTTCCCTATCGTTAAGGAAGTAGACGAACACAAATGTATACATATACCTACATTTAATCTGGCATAATTAACATTGGATTGCGATATTCAATTGTGTTCCTGAGAACGCGTTTTTGGTCGTATATTGTGAGCTGTTTTTAGACTCACGGTATCACCGGTAATTGCTGTTTCCGCCCTTTATTTCGTTTTATGATACCACGAGTTTATTTTTTGCGCAAAAGATAAAAAAATCTGCATAAGACGTAGTTACTAGATTTTTTAACATAAAGAGACTGCGTGACTTGATTTGTTTCTTTTTGAACTATTGTTTTAATTGAGTACCAGAACTATAAAAAATAGTATTGTGAACATTGCCACAAGCGGGGTATGTCATGGGGTGTGGGTTCGAATCCCTCCGTAAATTTTTATGAAACTTTAAATGAAATAAATGTAAGTAATGTAAATACTACTAATTACTCTAATGCAAGTGACTTATGATTATTGTTATATCTATATACATATAATGACTTGTCCTGACTGATTCATCATCGCCGAGCTGAAACCGCTGAAGCTGATAAGATGAAATTTGGACTGTAGGTTAATTAAGCGTCGTAACCAACCACTAAGAAAGGATTTACGGAAATCATCCCCTAAGGGGGTCAAATAGGTGGTGAAAGTTTGTGTGAAAGTCCGTCAGTTTTGACGTAAAATACATGAAAATTTGTATTTAGCCTTTTGAAAAGAAATTAAGAATGACGTGTCTCAGGAATTTTGTTTATTTTTCTTAAAATTAGTAAAAAGGGGAAGAAGGCTTTTTTGTTGAAATCGTTATTTTTGAAGTAACAATTATAAAATTAATTATTTTAATCAGTAATTAGATTTTTCAATAAAAAATAAGAATGACGTATATATTAGCATTTTTAGAAAAACATTCTGTAAATAGGTGTTTGTAATACGGAAGGAAAATTTGTACGGAAAACTGTCATTTTTAAAGAAATTATGAAGTGTTTCAGGATTATCCCTATAGATAAATTACTCTGATGATAGTTTAAATAGTTATAATGAAATAAATGTTTAATTACAAATATACTAACCACCCATTCCCCTGTGTGGTGCCGGGGATAAAGAATTGCACCACCCCATATCTTCCCGAGGGTGTCGTAAAAGCCGACTAAGGGATCATTCCAGAGGATGGGCAGCAGCATCTCTCTGAGGTTACTCTTAATCAACTGCGATCGCCAACCCGCCTGCCAAGCGTGGCGATTACGGCAAATACCCCTCATGGAGATCCGTGGGGGAGGCCTTTGTCCTGCAGTGGACGCCTTTTGGCTGAGATGATGATGAACCACCCATTCAGGACGTCTAGCTGTAGAGAAAAATCGACTCTTGTACTTGTCTAAAATGATTTTGTATATTTGTTGATTTTATTTAAAAATACATTAATCTGGCATAATTAACTGGACTAATTGACATCTGACACGTGGTTTTCTAAAGTGATAAAATGTTCTTAATTACAATTTAATCAAAAGATTACGTTAATATCGTCTTAATCGTGTAATCAATAATTAATGTTTAACGATACCACAAAACTAAGCGTTACGATTAGTGAAGTTTCGAAACGTCTGCACAACCATGCGATGCAAAATACTGGGGTTTGAAAAGACTAGTATTGTATTCTAATCATCATCATCATCATTATCAGCACATCATTATATCTCCACTGCTGGAGCACAAGCCTTCCCTATGGATAGATGGGAGAACGGGCCATAAGCCACCGCGCGGAATCCGCGCGAATTGGTGGCTGCTGATGCAGCCGGGACCAACGACTACTACGTGCCTTTCGAAGCACGAAAAAGCTCGTAATGATACATTTTTAGTCACCCACCTTATGAACGGCCTTTGCGAAAGTTAATTAACCTTAGCAATCGCAGAACGGGCGCGTTAATCACTGCGCCAGCAAGCTCCTCATCACTGTGCCATCGATCGAGCTTTTCCAGTTCAAGAATAAATAGTCATTTCGCGATAAGTATCGATTATATTAAGGTCCTCTTTAGAACTGGTTTGTTTAGTATATCTCTTTTACTTTTACGCTTGCGATTCTACGTAGTACAGAGTTCTACACAGGTTACGTAGTATATCTTATACTAAAATGTTCAAATAATTTTTAACGCAAATTTTGTTGCAAACAGATTACAAAAACACAAATGTTGAAAAAATTTCCACGAGCACGATTTGAACCTGCACCCTTCTGACATACTGGGTCAGGTGCTCTTCCAATTGAGCTATCGTGGTTCTAACCAGCCCGCCGAAATTATTCTACACTTTTTACTTTGAAATCCAAAGGCGTCCATTCAATGTCAACAAGTCTACCGTCACTAACATCCGATCATAATATTTTTACAAATATTAAAGATCAGTTAAGAAGTAAGTAACTCGGCGGGCTGGTTAGAACCACGATAACTCAATTGGAAGAGCACCTGACCCGGTATGTCAGAAGGGTGCAGGTTCAAATCCTGTTCGTGGAAATTTTTACAACATTTGTGTTTTTGTAATATCTTATACTTACTGTATAAGGCTGGGTGCATAAAACGAGTATGTAGTTAGTCTCAAAGTCTCTTTCGATTCATATATTATAATTAATAATATATGTTTGCAACTTAGCGTTTGAGTTTGAGGAGGTTTGAGATTAATAAAAACGTCGTTGATTTTTTTAATAAAAATATTTAATTCCACAGCTTTGTTTATCTAATCAAAAATATGTCTACTTAGCATTTGATGAATAGCCTTTCTTTTATAATCTCCACTAATATTGTAAAGCAGTAGCAGCAGTTTAGTTCAGTGTATGGGTATATTATCCGGAACTACACAATCGATTCTTTCACTTATAGGAAGCAACAACCCCTGAGTAATAAAGGTTACATTATGTATCGAAAAACCGAAAATTGTATATCAAAATCTCTCAAGGAACTCACGGTAAATAAGGTGTTATTTGTTGCGTTCAAGTTTGCATTGTTGTCAAATAAAAACACAAATGTTGAAAAAATTTCCACGAGCAGGATTTGAACCTGCACCCTTCTGACATTCCGGGTCAGGTGCTCTTCCAATTGAGCTATCGTGGTTCTAACCAGCCCGCCGAAATTATTCAACACTTTTTACTTTGTAAGCCAAAGGCGCCCATTCAATGTCAACAACTACCGTCATTAACATCCGATCATAATATTTTTACAAATATTAAAGATCAGTTAAGAAATAAGCAAGCTATTTCATAAAATGTTCAAAATGATTTTTAAAGCAAATTTTGTTGCGAACAAATTACAAAAACACAAATGTTGAAAAAATTTCCACGAGCAGGATTTGAACCTGCACCCTTCTGACATTCCAAATTGTCAAATCTTTGGTTATTACGTTAGTAAATTAGAAATCTTTACATATAATAGTTACAAACCCTAGCATAATTTATGATTTTTAAATACTACTTAGATAAAAATTCCCATTAAACTCGAATTAAAAAATCAAAAGCTGTTGAAGTAACAAATTCTAAAGTTTTTAAAGTCAAATTGTCGTATTTATAATATTATTTAATTGGGATGGGAAAATGACTTTTTTTACCATTGAAAATGGTTATCAAATGCAAATCGCCTGAGACGTATTTTTGGTCATAGGTTCGAGGATTTTGGAAGAATCGAGATAGAAATAGTACCAAGAGTTAAGGGATTTATCGAGACACGTGTGAGCGTTTGAATTTTGAAAATCGGCTGGAACCTTTTTTTGAAATTTTGAAAAATTAAAATAAAAACGGGGTTTTTGGAGGGTGTTTGTATACTAAATTGTAAATATTAAAAAAAACTGACTTAAGAAAAAATGAAAAAAGAAGTCCTAGGGTCCTTAGCTACAAAATAGCAAAACAAAATTGAATATCGGTTATAAATAGGCGGTCCCTTTAGTTTGGTATTGTAGAAAAACGGGTGTAGCTTCTTTGATTATTGACCGATCGTCATGGTAATGGTGTTAAAAGATGCGGATGCAGGCGAGAAGTGCATTCAAGTTGGAATTGTGTTATTTAAAATAAAATGTTCTTTTTTTTGTAAATTGTTGTATTTATTTTCATTGCTCCGATTCTTGCGGGGACTGCGAAATCTGTGATTTTTTTTGTATATGTTCATGGGTGCGATTTATAAACTGTATTCTCATCGTATCAAACATCCATGTATGCATTTCCTTAACACGAGAAATAAATACAACTAGTGGTTGCCCAGTGGCCGAAACTCGACCGTAATTTTAATAAGGCTGCACGGATTGTATCCTAAGCAATGAAAAATTAAAAAAGATAGAATGTGAGTTTGGATTGGCATTGACAGATTTCCGCCGCTCCTTTTCCATTTTTGAATTTTTTGAAAAGAGTATTTATGCGTGTGTGTCAAATACATTGTAGTGTGTGTAATGTTTGTTTTATTGATTTTAATGTATTTTTATGCATAATTTAAAAAAAGAGATTTTAATTTCTGTAATCTTTCTCTATTTAAACTATAAGTGTGCGAAATTTCATACTCTTCCGTCCGCGCAATTTTCGTAAAAAGGGGTACAAAATTTTTCCTTCACGTATTAATATATAGATAAACACTCAATTTCCCATCCCATCTAGACCAGAGACAATCGTTCTCACACTATTATATCAATAACGAGTCATATCAATCATAATATTCGAAGCCGATGACTATTTTGACACTCACAATTCTCAAACCTCCTTGTCTAAATAAACAAACTTTATATAATACAACAACGATAACAATCAATGTTGTCATCTGGTTGTCATATGTGGTGACACCAGTGTTCGACACGGTAACCCAGTGTTCGACACAGGTTTTCGTTGCCAACAAATTAAATTACATTGAAATTTTACTGAATGACCGCTAGGAAACAAGCGGTCATTTTTTTTAATTTTTTAAAAAATATTTTACGGGTAAGCACAGTGCCTTGATCTCACATGATGTTAAGTGATGATAAGGCCAATGATGGTAACGCACTTCACCCGGGAACCTCAACTAGTGATACTGGCTATCTTATCTCTAGTTTCCGGAACACAACAATGCTACAATCATTGACATTATAGTGACATATTTAGATAAGATGGTGGTAACTAGCCAGGCGGGCAAACAAGCCCTACCACCAACCAAATCGAGTACACAAACATGTACCCCCCGCTGTGAATCGAAGCCGGGACCTCTAGGTCTAAACCGGTGGCCTTAAGTACTAGACCACAGATGCGGGTTAAGGCGCTGTATTCAACTGTGGCTAAAGTTACAAATCAGTAGCTGAACCGCCAAAAAAAACGCACCCTACAGGACTAAATGTTTTGGAACGAAGAGACGTTTTTAAGACTTTCTGTGTCAATTGATTTATTGTTTTTATTGGGTTGTAGTCTGATCCAACTATTTTAAGTTCTCCAATAATATTGTACTTACTGACTGTAATGTTATGTGTTGTAATAAATAAATAAATAAACCGAAGAAGTCCTATGATCGGGTTTAATCCTGAACCATGCCTAACATGAAGCACACACGGACCTGTAAGTGGGAGCACATTACTTTTTTTCATTGAATGGTGTTTCGGTGAAAGGGCGCTATGGCGCTCATTAGGAGAGGTCTATGTCCAGCAGTGGACTAACATAGGCCGATGATGATGATGATGGTGTTTCTGGAGATTCAAGTGACATTATTTCCCACCCTTGTTCTACACACTACTATCTGTGGAAATTTGAGCGGGATAACTATAGTATTCACGCTACAATCGACGATAAAGACGTGAAAAAAAAGTGACAAAAAAGTGACAGGTGACCGGTCGCCGACACACAAGGGTATTTTTAAAGTGACCGGTGGCCGATCACTCGGGCTGATTTTTTAATCATCGGATAAAACTTATACTTCTGATAAGTATTACGCAATCAAGCTAAGATGTCATCTGTTTAAAAAGAAAAGTCATGTTATGACAATACATTTTAAAATGGTTATCTAATATTCTATCAAACGAATAAGTTTTATCTGTCAATTGAAAAATCGGCCCTAAGTAGGTTAACAAGACAGATATTTTTTTTAAAGTTTTAATAGTAAAAACGTCTATGTTATTTTTTTTTATTTTTGGAGAGAGTTTGCTGTTTGCCTGTCTTCCTTATCAGCGTCACCGACTTTAAAGAAAACCTCTGCTTTACACCCACATCAGGACGTTTCTAAAGGCTTTCTGTGTCAAACCAAAGTACAGGCGGAGACAAGAGTCGCTGCAGTCGGCAGCCAGTCTAATTGCTATCTGTTTACTCAACAAATCGCATCGCGCCCTGCTCAACAAAAATCCTCTGGATTCGCATCATTCTCAGTTTAGATTTAGCGCGGCTCGCACGCGTTACTGCTTATAAAACATACGTATATATATTTGTCCATTTCGACCCTTGTGTTTGATAATATATGCTCTTGTACATAAGTTAGTACAATAGCTATATATTTCTCGTTTCGTAGCAGTCAAACCGTAGCAGTTACTACGGGGCTCTCGTTCGTGTGTAGTGCGTGGTTGTCGCGAATTTATATTTTTTTATTGTGAAAAGTTTTCGTTATAATGGCGACAAAAACCACAAGTAAGTATTTAATGCTATACATTTTTTTTTATTTGTTTAATTTATATAGGTTTATAGTTATTTAAGTACAGGTACAATTGACATAAATAATTTGTTTTAAATCCATAGTTATTTAAAATTGCAATTTTAAGTTTAAATAAAATAAAATCAACTCATTTAAATTAATTTTATTGTTTAGTATAGGGTAAAGATAAATTATTGTTATACGAGTAATATTATTTAACAATCTAAAAAATATGAATAATTAAAAACAAGTAACAACTTAAAACTTTATCGAAATTTGAGTACACACGTATCACAAAAAAGAAATTAAAGGAGAATAAAATTTAATTGAAAATGCTTCATACATTTGTGTAAACTTTGTCCTACAAATAATAGAGTTCAAAATGCAACACCCGTTCTCACGTTAACTGTTATCCGTCTTAATTGAATTCCAATACCAATTATTATCAGTATAATGATATTTTCTGTAGTATGTACCTAGTTATAATTAATCCAATCATGTGCTTTTAAACACTACATTATGATAAGGATCTACAGCGTGCTCGCAATCAGATATAATTTCAACAATATTTTTTTAAAGTTGATAAAAATTGTATATAGTTTGTTTTTAGCAATAAAACTATTGCTCAAAACGAAATATTCATGTTTTTTTAATACTCTACAACAATATCTCATCACAATCATACTTATTTACGCTTACTTCTTTTATACATAAAAATGACACCGTCAAAATAGATTTTAGTAAAAAATTATAAAGACTTGTCCTACCGCCGTAAAAGTTACTATTTTGTAATAAAACCTTAAAAAATTATACTATACCACCACCAATATAAATGTTGTAAATGTTAAATTTAAAAGTGTAAATTAAAACCTAAATTCTTAGATGTAGTACGTACAGTGACAAACATAAACTTAAGTCTAAAATACAGTGAAAAAATTAAATGCCTACCGGTAGCATAATGGTCAGTGCAGCCGCCCGGATTGCGGATTCCTGGCTGGGTCGGGACTTAAAAATAAAAAAGTAAAATTTACCGATTTTGATCGAGTTACCTTAAACGCGAGATGCCAATGAGAGCGTTATTCCTAAACAATAGATTTGCCTAAAAAGCTGTTTACCCTTAATCAAAGATGCCAATGGAGCAGTATGCCTGAACCGCCAACCGCCTCTGTGGTCTAGTGGCTACGACCACCGGTTTAGACCCAGAGGACCGGAGTTCGATTCCCAGTGGGGGGGTACATGTTTGTGTACTTGGTTTGGTTGGTGGTAGGGCTTGTTTGTCCGCCTGGCTAGCTACCACCATCTTATCTAAATATGTCACCATAACATCAATCTTTGTAGCATTGTTGTGTTCCGGCAGCTAGAGATAAGATAGCCAGTGCCTCCCTAGTTGAGGTTCCCGGGTGAAATGCGCTTCCATCATTGGCCTTATCATCACTTAAAATCAGGTGAGATCAAGGCACTGTGCATACCCGTACAATATATATTTAAAAAAAACATATTACCATACTTACATACCTCTATTTATTATGTTAACAAATTTATGCGGGCGACTGTACATACTGTTCGGTGCAATCGGCTGAAAAAGTTTATCTAGAAAGCAAACACTAACTTGCGTCACAAATGTCCAACATTCTGCCACACTATCTAACGCAAATCTGACTGGGCTTCCACTGGACAAACGGAAGCTAAATAATTAAATAGTTAATTATATTATATTAAAAATAAAAGTAAATAGCCTATATACTCGTAATGTCCCACGGCTGAGCAAAACCTCCATTATTGAAATCAGGTCATCACCAATTGATGGGTAATGGCTTATCACCACGCTTGCCAAATACGAGTTGGTTTGTCCGATTTAGGAATGAGAGATTTTCTGACAGTTGATTAAAAAAAATCGTTTACAAAATACTCTAATAGATGGCGTTAGCAAATAATGAAGCGAGAAAAAAAGCCGTGATGTCAAGTCAACTCAAGTCAAACCAAAGATCTACTCTATTGTACTCTATGATCGTGATCGTGATCCGCTTTCGCCAACATCCTTCCTTGATACTGTGCTCTTTGCTTTGATCCTTGGCCTTCGCTGTACCCTAACGCTGTTTCGTAATTAGATTTTAAATTTCATTTTTAAGTTTTCGCTGAGTTTTTTGTTTTTGTTTGTTGTTTTTGTTGAGTATTGTTTGTTACAGTGGTTTTTGTTAAGTATTGTTTGTAAGAGTTACTGGTCATCATCTGGTAATCATCTGGTTACACCGACTTCTGGTCACACTGACTTCATTATTTGGCAATCGGCCAGCGAGGCGTTTATTAAATAAAAAATAGATTAAATAATTGTTTCGTGGGCTAAATAAAAAACTGTAGCACATTGAATTAAATGATTCCAAACGAAAGAAATTAAGTTTTCCACACTACGTATTTACATTCCCACTTTTATAGGCCTTTTCGTATTTTACTATCTTGTGCACTGTTAGTTGCCTGAAATAAATAAATAAATCTATCTATCTATCATAGCCCAGTAGTGGGAAATGCTAACGTGATGATGATGAAAGTTATGCCAATACTGCGTAATAATTAAATAATCTTTACATGCATTGTCTCCAAATGTTCAAGTCTATTACTCGTAGATATTTTGTGGTAAACGTTGTGGATGATGCAATTAGTAATTTGAAAGTGTTAATGTACAGTAATAAAAATATCAATATTGTTTATTTACTCTAACAGTGGTCGCCCAGTGGTCGAAATTCGACCGTAATTTTATTAAGGCTGCACGTACTGTATCCTTAGCAATGAAAAATTAAAAAAGATAGAATGTGAGTTTGGATGATTGACAGATGACAGATTTCGGCCGCTCCTCTTCCATTTTTAAAATTTTTGAAAAGAGTATAATAATATATGCGTGTGTGTCAATCACGTATGCGTGTGTCAAATACATAGTAGTGTGTGTAATGTTTGTTTTATTGATTAAATGTATTTTTTATGCATAATTTAAAAAAAATATGAACATTCTGCAATCCTTCTCTATATAAACTATAAGTGTGCAAAATTTCATACTCCTTCGTTCGCGCAATTTTCGTAAAAAGGGGTACAAAGTTTTTGCTTCACGTATTAATATGTAGATGACACCTCGGTGGTCGATTAGCAAAGCGTTATGCCCTATATCTATTGGTCCAAGTAGTAAACCAGTAGTAGTAAACCAAGCCGCATTTGGCCAGCGTGGTGATTAAGTCGAACCCATCAATTGTAGCGATAACATGATTTGCGTGAAGGAAGCCTTTGTCCAATAGTGGGACAGTATAGCCGATTCTAATAATATCTTCACAGTATACATAGGATTCTGTCGCTCTATTTAAATGGTTGCTATGGAATATAAGTTGAAAGAAGTTACTTTGACAAGGTACAAAAGTGCTTATATTCTTGGACCCGACTGTATACTCGTATAGGCTATTACCATATACTGTAATAAAAAAAATAAGAAAAGTACTTATACATGTCTAATAAAAAATCATATACTTTGTATCATATTCATTATTATTCTTAATTGATGGCTTCGCGTTTAGCATTAAGCCAGTACCAAGTAATATTACTATTATAAACTGAGAATTGTACGGTAGAATGAATTAATAACCAGCCTAGTGTGAGTCGGACTCGCGCACGAAGGGTTCCGTACCATTATCTATAAAAATATTTCAAGTAGAACCTGTTATCGTTATTAAGACCGAGAAAAAAATTGGACAAAAATCACGTTTGTTTTTTGAGAGCCCCCTTGAATATTTATTTTATTTTAATTTAATTATTGATTTTTAAAGTAAATCATATAACTCAATATTCAGTGAATATTTCAAGCGTTTACCTGTTGTCGTTATCAATATCGAGCAAAAACCAGCAAAAAAAAAACACGTTAGTTGTAAGGAAGCCCCCCTTAAATATTTGTTTTATTTTAATTTAATTATTTAATTTTAAAGTGAATATATAACTAAATATTTTTTTAATATCTCAAGCGTTTACCTGTTGCCGTTATCAATATCGAGCAAAAACGAGCAAAAAATCACGTTTGTTGTATGGGAGCCCCCTTAAATATTTATTTTATTCTGTTTTTAATATTTGTTGTTATACAACAACAGAAATACATCATCTGTGAAAATTTCAACTGATTAAGTAACACGGTTCATGAGATACAGCCTGGTGACAGACGGACAGACAGACAGACAGACAGACGGACGGACAGTGGAGCCTTAGTAATAGGGTCCCGTTTTACCCTTTGGGTACGGAACCCTAAAAATGGAGTCTCACAACACGTGTTATTATGAAAAGAACTCTAGTGAAACTCCAAATCTTACACTTTAGATGCACTGGTTTACTACAGTTGATAACAATAGTGACAAGTTTACATGTCTTTGAAACACAAAATGTGTGAGAAGCGCCAGTATTAAGTAAGTGTTTTGATAACGCCAAATGAGTCTGCTATCATCAGGAATTACGAATTTGATTGATAGTCACATGCCTTAAACATTAACCGGAGATGTGTATCGCTGATATTGTAGATAACTAATTCGCAAGTAGGGTAAGGCGTATAAAGCAAAGAAGGATAATGACACAAAAGAGGCACTGTAAAACCATTGATTAAAATAGCGTTTCCTAACTTTTTCACCCCTAGGAAATCAAACACATTTATTGCAGTACACAAAAACAAAAATAAAATGATATTCGGGTTATGTTGTAATTAGGGTTGCCAACTATTTTTCAGGAAATTAAAGTAAATATTAACTAGTATAAAAAAAGGATTTGAAGAAAAAATAAAGTATTTCCCAAATTTATTTGTTTAAATGTTTAAAAACATATTTCTTTGTACTCTTGGCACTATCTAATAATGTTTTATTGTTTTTGAAATGGCAATAAGACTCATCGCAATTATCGTTGCGTTTCGTTTCACTTCACCTAAGTCTGAGTATCATTCAGTAGTTCAGAAATTAAATCAACAGGAATATTCCGTTCAAACGCACGCATTACGTCGGAATAAAGTATTTTCCATACTTTATTTTTATTAAAAAGAATAAAGTATGGGGATGGAAAATTACGTAGGATACGTTATTTTTAAGTATGGTTGGCAACCCTAGTTGTAATCTCCAATCGGAGTCTGCTTGTAACCAGTGGCGGCTGGTGGGTTATGGAACTGGTGATGTGGTAGTGGTGATTCCTCAACCTATTAAAAATTTAGTGGTTCAGTGCACGAGTGCACTCAAGGGACAGCCGCCCCTGCTTGTAACAGTGATGAGACAGAAAATAATAGAACAGAATAGAAATATTTTTATTGAACTCACACAAACATTCGTAATAGAAACAATCAAAAAAAACAAAACAAGACATTTACAAACAAAGACAAATAAAATAGAGAAACAAAAGCATGAACAAGTTAAAAACAAATAGGGTGTGTGAGGCCAACAAGGACCCTGTCACAGCAAAAATACTCCCACGTCACTCGCAGTTGGGCTGACTGGCGTAGGAGCGCTGTTATTTTGACAGGGTGAGAGACGACGGACGTAGACTTAAAAAAAAATACTTACACATGTTTCAACAATATTACAGGACAGCGAACCCCCATACAAATGGCGGACTCCCAGGGGTCTGCGGATCACAGGTTAAAAAACACTGGTTTAAAACCATTTACTTTTTCAAATATGTAATCGAATTAAAGACACTGACATATTGACCTTTTTTACAATGTAATAACAGGTCATCATCATAGGATTTGTTTTTATCTCATGATGGAAATTGATGATAATTCCGAAGGTGAAAGCGCACCTCAACCGGAGTTCTCTTATGCCAAATGTAGTAACACAAGAATGCTTTAACACTGTTGTGGAAGAGGAGCTCGATGGCGCAGTGGTTAACGCGCCCGGTCTGCGAGTGCTGTGGTTAAGCAATTTTCGCAAAGGCCAGTCTTCGGATGGGTGACCAAAAATATATAATCTCGAGCTTGTTCGTGCTTCGGAAGGCACGTTAAGCCGTTGGTCCCGGCTGCATTAGCAGTCTGCAGTCGTCGTTCGATTACGAAAACGAAAACGAAAATTAGTATGGCATAGGGAAGGCTCGTGCCCCAGCAGTAGAAACATAAATGAGCTGGGTAGCAAGGGCGAGTTTCATTCGACAATCACCAATCCGCACTGGGCCCGCGTGGTGGTTTATGGCCCGTTCTCCCTATCCACCCATAGGGAAGGCTCGTGCCCCAGCAGTGGGGACATAAAATGAGCTGATGATGATGATGACTGTTGTCCACCACAACAGTCAGACTAAGAACAATTACATCGCTCCTAAGATTGATTTTAAGGTCACACAATTAGTTAAGATGGTGGCAACTAGATAGACGGACTTAAAGCAAGCTCTACTACCAACGACACCGACTAAGATGTGAGAATTGAACTCAAGACTTTTTTTTCATATTTAAAGATAGCTCGGCAAATGACTCCATCCCACCTGATGTTAGGTGGAAATGGAGTTTTTTTTTATAAAAGAAGGAGGCAAACGAGCAGGCGGGTCACCTGATGGAATGTAATCACCGCCGCCCATGGACACCCGCAAAATCAGAGGAATCGCAAACGCGCTGCCGGCCTTTAAGGAAGGAATAGGCTCGTTTCTTAAAGATTCCGAGGTCGTAAAGGTCCGGAAATACCGCCGCCGAGAGCTGGTTCCACAACACTGTAGTTCGAGGCAAGAAGTTTCGTGAAAAACGCACAGTAGTAGATCGCCATCCATCAAGGTGATGTCCAGTCCAGACGCGAAGATAACTGGTGCTGCGTGAAAACAAACGTAGCATCAGTTAACCTCACTCTGCCGGCCCACAAGGTGCTGCTTCGCGCCTCTTTAGAAGGACCTTATATCCTAGGAAGGAGGGAAAACGTGTGCTGGTAGACTATTCCACTTTTGGAGGTGCGTCAAAGAAATGAGTCACCAAATTTCTTTGTGCGCGATGGGATATTTGAGACAGTGAAGCGGTGACTCCGGAGAGCAGCACGTGTACTCCTATGAAGGAAGGGAGAAGGTGGGATGAGGTCAAAGAGCTCTTCAGAGCACTCGCCATGGTATAAGCGGTAAAATATGCTGAGTGACGCAACATATCTACGCAATAGCAGAGATTCGCTTATGGGTTTAACAGCGGTTCTCTAACCGCTACACTACAGGGGCTTTTGTTTTATTGTATTTTTGATATACAGAAATGAAACACTTTTCATAAACTTTAGAATATTATCATGTAACATATACTATTTATACATATATTTATACGAGTATATCCAGCTCGTGGAAGTTTATTCAACACTTTTTCTAATTGTAATTTGTTCGCAACAAAATTTGCGTGAAATTATATAAAACCATATTCATAAATATATACGGACTCAAAAGTAGTTCAAAGTATAATTTATGATAGGAATGTATGCCCACAACTTGTATTGTAATCTCGTTTCGATCTATATTTTATGCTAACGTAAGTGAATCAATAAAATAAGATCGGTACTATGCATTCGATAAATACAAATTATCGAATAGACAATTATTATCGTTCAGAGATTGTGAGTACTAGTATGTGATTGATGTTAATTTATTACATACACGCGGAATACGTTTTAACTGTTTGTTTTGTGACGTAATATAGATTATTATTTACTTTATTTGTTTCTAAGACTTTTTTAATAAGTAACGTTAATTAATGTACAGACACTGATACGGATAATAGTTTGTAATCGTTAAGTGATAAAGAAAATTTGATATAAGTAATGCCAATCAGATGGAATTTGTCCAATGTAGACATAATTTTTAAATAACTAAAATCCTTTTTTACTTATTTTTTATTCATTACAGATTTCGAAACCATGCATATAAAATGAAACCTGAAACATTTTCATCGTAATTTAATTTAAACTGAACTTAGGTCTGAAATTTTCCTTGATCTTGATTGATTGATCCAGTCAATTAAACGTAGTTAATAATGGTTTTTTTATTAAAAAAAAATGTGCAAAAAGTTTACTATAGCGCGGTAACATGATCCAGTTTTATTGAATAAGCATGACATGCGCTTGTCTAAGTGTTCATGGATAAGAATAATCTAAATTCCAGGTGCATAATTCGCAAATCAACACGATTTGATAAGATTTCCTGAACGCTTTTTGGGCATGCAATTATTTAATGATTTTATTACATATTGATCACAAAAGCCATTGTCATTGATAGTTATGCATTTTTATCAATGGAATTATTTTTGATTAGGTAGCTTCTGAATGAAGATAACACAAGGAAAACTCTCTTGCCAAGTATGGATTCTAGTTCTAGGAATATACGTAGAACAACTAACAACTGCTAGGTATGAAGATCAAAACGAATAGATTAACGGAGTTTACGGCTATTAATGATAAATTAAATGTTTTATACACTAGTATGTAAATATATAAATGATAAGTAAATCTTCGATCGAATAGAAAAATAGGTAAATTTTCGATTCGATGAGAGCACAATTTTTTTAATCAAATATTTTTTTCATTTCTTATCACAGATTAGTACTTATCGTTTTATTAACGAAATAAAATTCACTAGTGGGTGCCTATTATAGTGCCTATAATGCTCTTGTAACGGCTTGTCTAGTGCCTCCATGACACAGTGCATCTACTTGTTCGTGTTTCGGCTACCGTCGAATTTGTATCAACCATAGATAATATACATAGAGTTGCTTCTATTATTTTAAATTATTTATTTATTTATTTTTGAATAGCTAAGGTCCGATACGCACTAGCGGTAGGCCGCCTAGGCGGTTCGTTTGAGCGGCCAGCCGCCTGACGCGGTTGGTCGGTACTATCGAAAACTACGAAAGAAAAATAAAAAGATACTGGATTCATCCTTTAATAGAAACACGCAACGAATTTGGCCAGTTCAGAAGTTGTTTTCAAGAACTGAAAAAGCACGAAGACAAATTTTTCGGCTATGTTAGAAGGCACCATCAAATGGCTGCGCAACTCCATACAAACTCATTGGCGGCTCGCCGCAAACTGAAACCCTAGTGCGTATAAACAAGATGGCGGCCAGCCGTGAAGCGAGCCGCAGCTCTCCATTCAACCGCCGCGGTTGAAATGTGGCGGTTAAGTGCGTACAATCACAAGCGGTTGCATATGAAACTGGAAAAGCGGCTAACCCCGCGGTTAGCTGGCCCCGCGGTTAACCGCTAGTGCGTTATAGCATTAACAGCTTGCAATTGTAAAAAAAATAACAACAAAAATTATAAATATAAGCTATTTACAAGCTACCACATCTAAGATATCTACTTACAGTAATAGTAAAACTAAACTTTACATATTAAAATTAATTTTGAATCGTCAACAAGTCGTCAACAATGGTAAGCGCCTTTTTTATGCTACTGATGCTGTCGAAAAATACGTCATTAGCATTAGTATTATTAATACACATACAAGCTCTTACGAGAAAACTGCTTTGTTTATAGTTGGTGTGAGTGGAGGGGATGCTAAATGGTTTATATGAATTGTTTCGGGGTGCCAGCGTAGGTATTTTAAAAGTAATTTTGCTCAGCAAATCAGGACAATCTAGTGTACTTCTGATTAATATCTGCAATGTTACGTCTTACAGAAAGTGATAAAAAATAAAACTTAGCGCAGCGTTGTTCATAAGACATTTTAGGAATTCTAAATTTATAATTCAAATAACGTGTAATTTTTTTCTGAATTTTTTCAATATTAATTATATACGAATCATAGCGAGGGTTCCAAATTGAACTAGCGTACTCCAGGTGGCTACGGACGTATGCACAGTAAAGAATTTTGATAGTTTTCATATGTTTGAATGACTTAGACGAACTCCCCAAGGCACGGGATGCCTTATTGATACAGGTAATAATATGTTTTTCGAATAAAAGTTTAGTGTACAAAATAACTCCCAATTCTTTAGCTTCGTGTTAAATCGATAACTTCTCATTTTTTAATTTATAGCTATAACAAAATGGATTCTTTTTACTGGTAAAACTAATAGAAAAACATTTGGAAACATTTAGGTCGAGTTTGTTTAGGTGGCAATAAGCATCCAACCTTCCCAAATCCTCCTGAAGCTTGGCTGCATCATTAGTATTATTGACAACTTTAAATATTTTCATGTCGTCCGCAAATAGAAGATAATTTGTATAAGAAAAACATTGCCCTATATCGTTGATAAAAATTATAAACAACAGAGGACCTAGAAGAGTTCCTTGTGGGACTCCAGATGGAATATTAGACCAAGAAGACTTATATTCATTGAGAATTACTGGCTGCAACCTTTTTTCAATATATGAAGAAAACCATCTGATAGATCCCCCTAACGTTTTAAAAGTAGCATTCTATGATCTAGACGATCGAATGTCTTCGCGTAATCTGTGTAAATAGCATCAACTTGATTACCACGATTCATTTGGTCAGTCAGATAATCCGTGAAGACAGCCAGATTCGTCATGGTAGAGCGATTCTTCAAAAATCCGTGCTGATGAGAGCTAAAACTTAATTTCAAACTACTGTAAACTTGACGATAAACAATCCGTTCAAGCACTTTTGCAAGTTGGCATAGTTTGGAAATAGCCTATAGTTTTCAACACAGTCCTTGGGTCCCTTCTTATGAATCGGGGTTATAAATGCGGTCTTCCATCTAGTTGGCATAACACCTTTATTGATAGACCTTTTAAAAATAATTGAAGTAGGAACAGATAACTCATCAGCACAACTCACCAAAAATAAAGCAGGAATGCTGTCAGGGTCCAGCAGACTTATTCACATCCAAAGATCTTAAAAGGTTACAAACTTCGTCGTTTTTTATTTCGACAGAGGAAATATCATTTTTACTGTCAAAAACAATATGATCATGGTTAACGAGGCCTATGCCAGAGTCAGAGTCGGAAGTGTCACAATCTAAAAAGGTAGTTTGAAATAATTAGAGAACAGCTCACTAATTCCAGACCCATCCTAGCAGGTTTGACCATGATAAGTCATACAAGCTGGAAACGATGATGTGTACGAAGGCTTTTATTGTAAGACCAAAACGCTTTGGGATTGCTTTTTATGGCGGCTTCAATAGTGACGATATATTTATCGTAACAATTTTTTTCAACCTGCTTTGCCCGGTCTCGTAATGTCCTAAAGGAAAGTTTATCATATTTATTGCCATAATAATAAATTTGGATTTTTCTTTTAAATTTTTTAACAAAGCCGAGTTGTACCATGGGGAAAGTTAGTCAATTTGGCTCGTCTTGTGGGTGTGGTTATTATTAATTAATTTTAGAATGAGGGGAAAGACTATAATGTGCCATACGTAACTTAATATACGATTTACAGCTCTTCATGTTTCACACGGAAATCAAAACAAAACAACACTTAAAACGTTGTTCTGTATTCACATTACTATCATCATCATCTCATCATCATCTCAGCCAAAAGACGTCCACTGCTGGACAAAGGCCTCCCCCACGGATCTCCATGAGGGGTATTTGCCGTAATCGCCACGCATGGTAGGCGGGTTGGCGATCGCAGTTGGTTAAGAGTAACCTTAGAGAGATGCTGCTGCCCATCCTCTGGAATGGTCCCTTAGTCGGCTTTTACGACACCCTCGGGAAGATATGGGGTGGTGCAATTCTTTTTCCCCGCCACCACACATTCACATTATTATACGTGCTTGATAAACCTAATAACTAATGGACATGGAAATTAATATTCGATTGCATTCGGAAATGCGATGATTACCGAGACACATTAAGAAAATGAAGGCACTGTACTTTACGGTATACTTTTCGATTAAACTAAGAAATTAACGAATGCCTCACAAACCACAGTCACAAAATAAGGAGACTGCAGAAGGCAAGCTTCATGCAAACGCGCCCGTACATAGAAAACCTCTCACGGTCACGGAATCTGGCAACAGCAGCGCTCGGTCTGTTCTAAGATCCGTGTTCGTGCAAGGGGTTATGTGTGAGTTGCTCGAGCGCAGTATGTATTATGACGACACCTCGCTTTGTGAACATTCAAAAAGGCTGATCCTTACTGGCACTGTCATAAGGGCGAAAATACGTAGCGCCTGCGACAATTGAGACCGCAACTTTAAAAAAAAAAAACTTTTACGGTTTTAGTTATTAAAATATGCAGCTACTAAATTACGAATATTGATGTTATCAATATATTTTACTGATTTCCAAGCATATCAATTAAGTAATTCTGTTGTAATTTGAACAATAATGTTTTTTTTGTGGTGTTATCGAAAATAGTTATGATCGAGTCAAAATTATACAATCGTGTATTTGAGCAAGCAAATTCAAGATAAAGACATGAATTTACCTATAGGTATCAACATTTCAGATTCGTAAGTCATATTATTAGTCTTAATTTATTCGCTGAAAGTTGGTGCAATTTTTCAGTGCGCCTTAAGCTTACTTTCTGGGTCCTCCTTATTTTGTGTCACAGTGCTACTCCACTTTGTATAAATGTTTCTTATTCCTATTCCGATTACTTGTGACGCGAAGTACGAAATTGGAAGCCACTTTACATTGTATTGTCGTCAATTCCATAACTGTACTTATCAATCTAACCAATCAAAAAAAGATTTCTATTTGCTTGAAATTCAAAATTAATATAGCTCTAGTTGGACCTAGTTAAAAAAATAGCATGTTGATTGTTTATATGAATGCGTCAGTTGCAGCGGCCATTTATTAAAACAAGCTGAAGTGGGGTCTTGATATTGTCTTGTGTTATTATTAGTTATCGGATAATCGGATGCATATTTACGTAAAGTTAATTTTTGGCTACGAAATTATGGAAGCGGCTTCTTAAAATATGTTTTATGTATATGTTCAGAAAATTCGGGAATGCAAAACTATTCTGTAACATGGTGTGGAAAGGACGTATTTAGCATGTGTATATATTTTTAAAAAATCCGGGACTCCGGGATTACATAATTACTCATGTGTATTTACTTGAAGTTTACAAAAAATACAAAAAAATACAAAAATATTTATTTTCGTAACTAGAGTAAGGATACATTTACAGATTTTTGGGGACTTCTTTTAGACATACGTATATATCTGTTTCAGAAGACCCCCTCTTCCATAGCCATAAACATTTCCAGTTTTTTATTATTAACTAATTATACGTAATTTACATATGAGTGGTGTGTGCGTGTGTGTGTGTGTGTGTGTGTGTGTGTGTGTGAGTGTGTGTGTGTGTGTGTGTTTGCGTGCGTGCGTGCGTGCGTATTATAATATTATAGATGTATGGATACTACTACACTAAAAATATATTTTTATTTATATCTATACGATATATTTTAAAAGATCTTCCGTCTCACTATAGTTAACAGTTTTTATCCAGTTAAATAATATAATTTTAGTATTATGTAAGTTTTTCGAATATATATTTGTAATTTTATTTATTTTATTGTACAAGTGCGTAGACAGTTTGTTAAATTGACGTCCCGCAAATGCTGTCTTAGTTGGTTTCATTCGAGCGACTACATTTTTTAATCTCTTTTTTAGTTTCTTTGAATCGAATTCTAATAATTTATGCCTTTTCAAAATTATATGTAGTATGAAAAGTTTTCTTACTGAAAGAGCTCCACTTATAGCATACAATTCTTCAGTAGGGAATCTACGCCATTTAAAATACATCACTTTTAACAGGGATCTTTGGGACCTTTCTAGTTCAAGAAATTTTGTTTTGTTTGCCCCGCCCCATATAGGAAGACAATATGTTAATACTGACTGTACTAATGCAATGTAAATTATATTCAATAAAGTTTTATTTTTATTTTGACTAGATTGTGCTTCAGTATTAGCTGGTACCACATGTCTTAAACTTTTGAAAATCCACGTTAATTTCCTTATTCTATTTGAAAGGTATTCAATTTGGTTGTGCCAAGACAATCTTTGATCCACTATGACCCCCAAGTACTTTGTATGAGAAACCTTATCAATTATAGGACATGTACATATATTTTTGTTACTGTAACTATTATTATTGCATTTATGTATTTTTATTTTGAAATCATTCTCGGGTTGCGTTCGATTTGTCAGGCTAAAGCAAATATAATTGGTTTTCTTAGTATTTAGGGTAAGTAAATTTTTATCAAGCCAGCATGCAATCTTTTCCATTCCCTCCTCTGCTTTGTTACGTAGGTAGTCCCAAGAAGATCCCTTAAAGACCACAGCAGTGTCATCTGCATAGGAGAATATGTGAGCACCATTCACTTTCATGTTGCAAAGGTCATTTATGTAAATTAAGAAAAGCGTAGGTCCTAATACGCTGCCTTGAGGGACGCCATAGCTTATGTCCCTATTAATGCTCAAATATTCTCCAACCTTAACCTGCTGTCTTCTTTTCGAAAGGTAGTCTCTGAAAAGCGCCAAGGGGACACCCCTTATACCATAGCTTTCAAGCTTATGCACAAGAGTGGGGATAGATACGGTATCAAACGCCTTTTTTAAGTCAATAAATACTGCCAAACATTTTTTCCCTTTGTCAAGTGTATCGGTAATCAACGAGCTTAGGGCCAATACAGCGTCTTCAGTCGATTTTCCCTTTCTAAAGCCATATTGAGATGAAGCTAGGAGATTAAATTTTTCAAGATATTTTAAAAGTCTAGAATTTATTAATTTTTCTAATATTTTGGAAATTGTAGGTAACATCGATATTGGCCGATAATTGTTTATGTCCTCTCTATCCCCTCCCTTGTGCACAGGAGTGATGATTGACTGCTTTAATAAAGCTGGGAAGACTCCATTTTTGAAACAAGTGTTTGCTAGATGGGTGATAATTGGAATTACTTCGTCCTTTGCAAGCTTAAGGTAATTTGATGATATTTTATCCCATCCAGTGGCACTATTAGTCTTTAAGCTCAGCAGTATGGAATGTACTTCGTCGTAATCGGTGTCGAAGAGCACAAAGGATGATGATTGGGAGAAAGTTGTATTTAAGTGATCATCTAGAGAGGGGGTGATCCTTTTCAAAATGTCATCTGCAAGATGTTTGCCGATTCCAGTAAAAAATTCATTTATATGATTTACGCTATCGTGTGGAGTTGATTTTATCATTAACAATTCATTATTTTGATTTTTGTTTTGTTGTGTATAGGTAATATTCTTTATGCTATTCCAAAGTCGTTTCGAATTTTTTGTTGCGTTTCTCAGCTGCTCTCTCTCATATTTATGTTTAAGTTTCTTTATCAACCTGTTACAGAAGTTACGGTATCTTTTATAGGTAATTTTTAGTATTTCATTTGATGAATCATTGCGAAGTTGTTTTTGCATTTTATTTCTGTTTTTTATACATTTTAATATTCCTGAGGTTATCCAGGGTTTAATGTTGCGCTTAGATTTAGGTATTTGAACTATTGAAGTGTTATCATCTAAAGATTCTCTTAATTTATTAATTAATAACTGAATTATCAAGTCCGGCTCATTGCAGAATAATATCTCAGACAGATTTTTTTCTTTTAAAGATGTAAGGGCGTTTTCGAAATTAATAATAGTTTTAGTTTTTAAGCATGTCGCTTTATTTTTTATTTTTGAAAGAACTAAGAATGTAGTTAGGTGGTCGGTTATAGAAGTATTGAAAATTGCAATATTGGCAGATACTTTCTTATTATCTAACTTAAGCATAACATGGTCTAAACAGCTATTTTCTCGAGTAGGCAAGTTGTGACCGGGTAATAAGCCATGCAATGTTAACATATTTAGGTAATTCTGTCTATTATTGCTTTCATAAGTACATTCGTTGTCTTTTATTATGGTATTAATATTAATGTCACCAGTAATAACTATATTTTTATTTAATCTAAGAGTGTCGAGATGGTCACTTAAGTGTTGTATAAATATATCTGCATTTTTGTTAGACGGTGAGCGATAGATACATAAAATAATATGATTTAGGAGTTCTAACTGCAGGCATGATGCATGCAGTAATTTTATTTCTTTGACATTAGACTTTATTGATTTTTTTATATAAACCACCACACCATCATTTTGATTAAGATGACAAGTTGTGGCAAATATGTTATAATTTACAAGTTGTGGAATAGGTTTATGAGGAGCGAGACGACATTCCGTTAAGGTTATAACGTCAGGCTCGACTTTTAGACAGGGTAACATAATCGAGAAATCATCAAAATTACGATATATGCTACGTATATTTTGTGAAATTAATGTGAGATCGCATTTGTTAGTATACATGTACTTAGAGATCTCATTGATGTCACATTGTACAGATTTAGCGGCTTCAAATTTGTCTATTTCATTTATTGTATTAATAGTACTATTCATTATCAAAAGCAATAAGTCCAGAGGTCAACTTCAATAAAACATGATACTTGTAGGCAAAATACTGCATGTTTGTTATTTCATAATTTTCATATACATAACAATATAATGACATTTTTGATATATGTAAGAAATGCATGAGATAACCGAACGATAATTGTAATATATAAAGAAATACATTTATCTCGAATCTGTGTATAAGCATCAAGTAATAATAAAATATGTATGCTGTGTAAAAATAAATATTATTATTTATTGTTAATAATAATATTGTGTAAAGTGTTTTGGTGCATCTGAGGTTTGTATTTGTGTAGTAGTGTGTATGATATTTGTATGACATTAGAGTGTCATGTGAGTAATAGTTAACAATATTGTGTTTGCCAGAATAGAGTAACATACTAGTTTTATAAATTTCTATTATTGGACATAAATAAATTATTAAGAATATAAAAAGAGAAACAAAGTACCATTGATCTGACGATAAGTCCTGCTTTATGTGTTTACCTGTGACTAGTCAGGCTTCATAAAAAAGTTTCTGGACCTGTGCTTCATTTTTTATCAATATTATTGGAGAGTTTTCGTCCTTTCTCACGTATACCTTCCCATAGGAGGTCCAGGCAAATTTGTATTGTTTTGTTTTTGCAAGGTCTCTCGCTAGAAAATGCAGACGGGCGCTTTTTGCTGTCAGATGTTCCGTTACGAATACTGGGGTTTCCTCCGACGTCCGAAAGCCTAAATGTTTAGCACAGAGTTTACTCTTATGTTTCAGGTTAAATGATTTAGCCATTTTTACTACATCAGTTTTAAGAATTGTAGACGATGTCTCAACAACAATAGGTGTATTTTGGTCACTATCCTTTCTTCCTCTCATCCTGTAGATGTCCTTGATGTCTGTCTTTTCCATCTTGCAATCAATAGATTTAGAGAGGCACATTACCATTTCTACTAGGTCTTCTTTCGTCTCGTATTTCTTTTTTGGTACATTTTTTATTTCAAAATTGGTCTTACGGCTGCTTTTCTGTAAATCTTCAATTTTATCCTCCAATAAACACATTTGTTTTTTATTTTCTTTTACCTGGTTTTCTAAGGATTCCACGTTCTTTTTAAGATCTTCGTATTGTGCCGTAAGGAACGAGATAGAATTTTGAATATCCTTATTTGTTGCTTGAATTTCCTGTAATACGGGGTTTATCGCCTTAATCTCATTGACCTGTTCCTGTAGTATCGACGCAATCATTTGTCGTATTTCATCTTTAAAAGAATTTAGTTGAGAAGTTACACTGCAATCCATTTCATCTCTGGTTCGTTTATGGCGTCTAATCACAAAGTTAGGGGGTGTTTTATCATCATTTTCTGACTTATTTAAATCCGATTCTGACATAGATCGATTCATTTTTACCTATATTTTAACTATATAGTAACAAACGCCAGTTGCAGATGCTTAGTATCACAGGTATTACACTGAGGCACAGATGTAGCACAGAGATTTGCTCGTAGCTCCGAAGGTGTGTCGTAGTGGTCGTAGCAGCCGCACTGTAGCGGGCCGCCAGAAGCGATAAGTAATTTCGTCGCGTCTTGTTATCGCGTCAGCAGCCGAGAGGCGAAGCGCACCGACTCAGAACTCCACGAAACACAGGTTCAAATCACCGAGGCAACAAAAAAAATTTTTTTCACCTTTTTTCTTATTTATAATTTAATTTAATTTAATACGCAGTTATCCGAACACGACCACTCACTGTGGCATCCGAGGGGGGAGGGGTTTATTTTTAACTTCCCATGCAATTGATGAGTATGTAGAGTGTAAGAGGAAGAGTAGTGAGTGTTAGTTAAAAAAATACAATACAATAATACTTTATTGCACATAATTACAAGATACAAAACCTACCTACATTTATTTTTAATAAATTAAGTACTAAAATATCTTTTATTGAAGTGTACAAAGGTGATCTTATCCAGCCAACCCTACTGATATCCTGATTGGGCGTAAATATTACTTCGGTTACTACAACTTTAATCACTATCTATCTTTATGGATTGGTCACTGAAATCTGACGTTAACATTTCTCTATCTGTCTGTGTTGAACATGATGTTGTTGCGTCAGATTCCAGTGACTGTTCTAATTTTAAACGTCTGTTTCATTTAGAGAGTTGTGGTATATAATAATATTTTTTTCGAGATTATCGATTCTTACTCTATTTATTTTGACATTGAGGATCCACTTATAGTTTGAAAAAGATTTGCGCAAATTTGATGAGATTTGTTTTGAAATTTGAAGAAGTACTTAGTTGAAGAAATGAAAAATTATAAGGAAGTTATTATTTCTAGAGATTTTTTCGTTAAAAAGGGCATTTCATATTAGCCAACACCTGAACATAATGTAATTATACCTACATCCGATTTGATTTTATAATCAAAACACTAAAGTTATCGATTCCGAAATCCCGGGATTTTTTTAGATACAAAAGTGCATTCCATAACAGCCAACACCTCAACTTTAGGTAAATATGTATCCGATTATCCGATCACTGGTTATGATTGTTATTAAGAGCTCGAGCGCGCGAATACCAGACACAATAGAATTTTAATTGTTATCGGCCACCTGGTGGTCGATCTGTCTCTGATCATCTGTGCTGACAACCTCAGATTTAGATTCATCACCAGAAGCTGCACAAACATTACTCCAAAAATATGTACCAAAGTGTAATGTTTCTTTTCAATTTAAATATATTGATTCAATGGATATTATAAAAACATTTAAATCACTCAAAATGAAGAACACAAGTGATTTGTGGGGCATATCTATAAAAGTAATTAAGAATATTATATATTCTATTGCACCATATCTTGCTGAAATTTTTAATAACTGTGTGAACAAAGGTATCTTTCCCGATCTTATGAAGTTTAGTAAGGTCATACCTTTGTTCAAATCAGGAAACAAAGAAGACCCCAGTAACTATCGACCCATTTCAATACTACCAGCTCTAAGTAAAATTTATGAAAAAGTTATATTGGAACAGTTGATATCATATTTTAACATAAACAATATTTTACATAGTAAACAATATGGATTTACAAAGGGTCGTTCTACTATTGATGCAGGTGTTGCTCTAATAAAACATATATTTGATGCCTGGGAGGAGTCTCAAAACGCCCTTGGAGTTTTTTGCGACTTGTCTAAGGCTTTCGATTGCGTTGAGCATAGGACTCTGGTGATGAAGCTACATTACTACGGTCTCAAAGATACCGCACTAAATTTAATCCAGTCTTATCTCAGCTCTAGAACACAGACTGTCGATATTAATGGAACTAAATCATCTGGTTCTCATGTAAAAATGGGAGTTCCACAAGGGTCCATTCTTGGTCCTTTTCTGTTTTTGATTTATATCAATGACTTGCCATTCTTTGTAGAGAACTTCTGTGAAATCGTATTATTTGCAGATGATACTTCACTCATTTTTAATGTAACTAGGTGTAAGAATAATTACGACGATGTAAACAAAGCTCTCTCAGATGTACTCAGTTGGTTTACTGTTAATAATTTGCAGCTTAACGCTAAAAAAACAAAATGTATTAAATTTAGACTACCAAATGTCAAGAATGAACCAACCGATATTAGAATAAACGGTGATCGATTAGATTTGGTAGACTCAAAGGTTTTCTTAGGTATAACCCTTGATTCAAAACTTCAATGGAATCCTCATATAACGAAATTGGCCGGCAAACTCAGTTCTGCTGCTTATGCCATTAGAAAAATAAGGCAGTTAACAGACGTTGAAACTGCTAGAACAGTTTACTTTAGTTATTTTCATAGTGTCATGTCGTATGGCCTCTTACTGTGGGGAACAGCGGCTGATATTGAAACTATATTCATTTTACAAAAACGAGCAGTAAGAACAATCTATAGACTAGGTTCAAGAACTTCTTTAAGAAATCTTTTTAAAGAGATTGGTGTGTTGACAGTGGCTTCTCAATTTATTTATAATTGTATAGTTTTTGTACGTTGCAATATCAATTCATTTACCAAACACGGTGACGTACACAATTTTAATACTAGAAGTAAGACAAAACTTGTGATGCCACTGTTCAGGTTACAGAAGGTCCTTGGTTCTTTCTTGGGGCAAGGTATACACTATTATAATAAAATACCAAACACTGTACTAGATTTACCTCTAGATAAGTTTAAAAAACATGTAAAGTATTCTTTACTTAAAAAAGGTTATTATACAGTCAGAGAATATTTAGATGATAAAACAGCCTGGCTATAATAAGAAACGCATACTTTACTACTTTTTATAATAAAAAATTATACTGATATGATAGCCTTTATAAACAGTGTCCTACAGATAACAAATAGCGTTACGTTAAACATTTCAATTAGTTTTGATTTAGAGTAGCTTGGGTGTGTCATGCTCTCTTTATTGTCTCTGCGGTGGTGGCATGTGCGTCGGGTCGTTACGTTCCCTAAAATATGGTTGAGCGAAGCGATGGCTGATTCATTATGTCATACTCGTGAACGGGTGCCGCCTGTGGAGGCTGGTCTGCTCTTGCATACTTGTCTTAATTTTATTATTATCAACTATAGTTTAACTTTGTTTTTTCTTAGACAGGTTTTGACTTTTACTAGTACTGTATGACATTGTAAAAAATTTAACTGGTAAATGGTGTTTTTGCAAACTATTTTTTTTTCTCATGTGATTGTCCTTTATATTATGTGTTTTTTTTTTATTTGTGATGGAAAATGTCCTTTTATGATAGGGCATTTTCCAATACTTTTGACGATGTAAGGGAGAAAAGATCTGGACACTTGCTGAGTTTCTTGCCGGTTCTTCTCAGTACAAGATCTCCCGCCCAGAGTAGACTTACGAACCGATGGCATAATGACGTTCATAAGAGCTATTTGTAGCCTAAACTGAATAAATGATTTTGAATTTTTTTGAATTTTTTTTTTTTTTTGAATCGACGCTCAAGGGGTTATTTTTGTTTGTGTGTCAATAAATGTTTGGACACTCGCAGTAGGACTGGTTCACAAATTTAAAGTTACTCAGCTAGCTATGGAAAGAGTAATGCTAGGTGTTACTCTGAGGGATCGAATCCGGAACTAAGTCATTCGTCAAATAACCAGAGTAACTGACATAGCTCGATGGATTAGTAAGCTGAAGTTGACAGTGGGCTGGTCATATTAGCCGCAGGACCGATAACTGCTGGGGTAGACGAGTATTAGAGTGGAGACGACTTGATTCAGCCACCAAATATTAAGACTGCAGATATTAAGCTCCCTACAAACCGCAGTGACAACAGTGGACTGATGTGGGCTGATAATGATGATGAATAATTTCTCTCTCCCTTTTAAATATTCGTTTAACAGAATTTGTGCGATTTAAAACATAACATATTTATTTAAATGTTTTGTACTTATTTTTTTTATCTCTGTATTTCCTTAGATATAGACTGCTTTACTACAAAACGATGGCTGAAGTTAGAAAGTGCTTAAAACAGATGCTGTCACTTTTTAGCTAATATTGTTAGACAAGAGACACAATATTTTAAACACGTATTTAGCCATTGTTTAACTTTAAACACTGTTTTGTAGTAAGTAATAGGGAGAAAGTTTCATTAAAACTGGTTTATTGGTTTAAACAAATTGGAACCTTGCAATTTGTATGAGACATCGAAATGTATGTATAAAGGCTCACGAAGGTATTATTCGATTAACAATGGCAACAGGTGTTTCTCTGATAAAACGTCGCGGTTACGAGAATAACGAAAGAAAAAAAAATTGTTTTCGCTCACGAGTTTATTATGTGTTATTTCTATTGTTTAGAATTGAGATTAAATGATTGGCATTTGTATTGTTTATAGGTAGAATGTTATTACTTTAGTAATAGATTGGAAACAGAAGTTTTTTTGCATTGAAAGTTTTTTATTTTTTTAACAACGTGTAAGCGCTTGACCTACATTTCACCTTACTCGTTAGTGAAATAAGGCCGAGAGTGGAAGCTCGGAAATACCCAGAATCCTTCACAACTGAGAGACAGCCTATTTTTCCTATATTTTAACTATTGAAACACTACAATAGTACCTACTAGCATCGTTAGTATGGCGGTAGACTTATGTAAAAGGGTGGTAGCTAGCTAGTGAAGCGGACTTAGAACAAGCCCTACCCTACCACCAACCTCACGCTCAAGTAATCTTACGCTCGATCAATCGCTCTCTTCTTTGAATAATTTTGGACTTTTCCGTACTAAATGACCTTTGAAATGTTTACATTGTATTGTTTCTAATCCAAAAATCTAGAGAGCAAACTACGGGAACTTTTTTTTAAAATTTATTTTCTTAATATAAATGTTTGCTACAAAATAATTATCTGGTTTGTCGGCAGCGGCGGCAACTAAAGCAATCATTATCATCATCATCACCAGTTCATTATATGTCCCCACTGTTGAGGCACGAGCCTTCCCTAAGGATGGGTAGGGAGAACGGGCCACCACGCGGGCACAGTGCGGATTGGTGGTTGTTAACGACTACTTATGAAAATTTAAAATTTGAGCAACACATTCGTAATAAAATAGGGAAATGTTTTGGGTCGCTGAAATACCTCTACAAATTACGTCCGTTTTTAAAAAAGGAAATTAGAATTTTACTTTGTAACTGTCTGGTATTGTCTCATCTCAAATATTGTGACATTGTATATCAGCCATGTATATTTAAGAAAACCGCTCAGAGTGTGCAGAGGGTGCAGAACGCATGTATGCGATTCTGTTTCAATATTTCAAGGAGAGATCACATTACACCTCATTTAGTAAAAAGTAACACTTTAAATATGCATAACGCCGTTACTCTCAAATATGCATGCTTTCTGCACTCTTTACATCACACTAAAATGCCTTTTTATTTATATAGTAAAATTAATTATAAGAAAGGAAAAACTTCATATTCACTGAGAGATAGAATCAACAAAATTTCACTACCGATGTCAAAGTTGGCCAACACCAGGGGATGCTTCAAGTACGCCGCCGCCAAAATTTGGAACGACTTACCGCCGCCTATCCGTTCTACACTTTCTCGCTCACTACCAACTTTTAGGCGTAAATGCCGAAATTGGCTACTTCATAAGCAATCCCTGGCATCGGCATTAAAATATGTCTATCATTGATATGATTAGTCACCCGGCTCCTGTTTGTAATAAGTGGATTTTTGTGTACATGTGTGCACAAGTATTTTTTTTTATGTGTAGTAATATTGTATGCTGTCCGCGTCTTTTATAAATAAGTAATATAAGTACTCACCAATTATTTCATTGTTATTGGTTATGGCAGAATAGCAGAGACTGAGTCATAGACCTTTTTGTCTCAACGTCAAGTTATGTTGGTCAATGTGCGTTGTATTTTTATTCAATTTTACTGTGTTTGAGACAAATAAACAATTTTTTTATTTATTATTATTTTTATTATGTAGCCGGGACCCACGGCTTTAGATACGTGCCTTCCGAAGCACGGAGGAGCTCAAGATGATAAATGTTTGGTCACCCATCCGATGACCGGGCTTTGCGAAAGTTACTTAACGTTAGCAATCGCAGACCGGGCGCGTTAACCACCGCGCTATCGAGCTCCTACACCTACACCTCTTAGATTTAACTGTTATTTTTATTGTTATATACTTGTTCTTACAAGATATCAAAAAATATGTATGGTTGCAGATGTAGACGTCGGCAATGTTGGCGCTGGGGACGGCGCAGGCGCAGTCGCACGGTCCGTCAAGCTGCCGGCCACCGGTAAGCCTCGCATAATAAGCCCTCGAGCACATCATCATCATTATCATTTAAATAGCTATCAAAAACAAACTTGTAAAAAAACATGAACATGAAAACACCATGTATATCAAAAGTAATACATAATATTATATTAAATTAGATTGTTTAGTCCGATCGCCAAGTCAATCTATTTATTAAAAACATAAAAGATTTTTAATATTGATATGGTCACTATAAGATGTTGTTAGGTTAGCTAATTACGTAATAACTTAAGACAGAAAGGTCCCTTTAGTAGGGACCAAATAAATTAACCGACTTGGTATTACATGAATCTCACAACTTTTTACAGTAAAAGAACCGAGTTGCGAGACTTTGTTTTTTTACAAGTTTGTTTTTAATGGCATCTCATTTCTTTTTGTAAATAGTCCTACTTTTTTTTTCCGGTACCATCTAGGTAGGTAACTAACTACACCTATTATTCCATTATATTATACATAAACAGGTACACTGATTCATGAACTGCAAATGTAACTTTGTAATCCTATATCTTTATATGGGATTACAAAGGTATTTATATATATAAAATTATTTATATATATATTATATTAAATATAAAACTGGACCGAAATTGTAAAATATTATAGTTTTTCCTTGATTTATACACTAAACACTAATTGTATTCTAAAGTTGAAGCTTCTATGTATGCCTTAGAGTTGTGATGATCGGTCAGTGAGTGACAAAATTAAGAAACTTTGACTAGTTATCTATAAGTATATTAATACGTGAAGCAAAAACTTTGTACCCGTATTTACGAAAATTGCGCGGACGGAGGAGTATGAAATTTCGCACACTTATAGTTAATATAGAGAAGGTTATCCGAATGTTAGTTTTTTTTAAATTATGCATAAAAATACATTAAATCAACACCCACTACCATGTATTTGACACACACGCATATGATTTTCACACACGTATTGTTTGTCTTTAATGCGGTCGGTCGACATCTGTCAATGCCAATCCAAACTCACAGTCTATCTTTTTAAATTTTTTTATTGCTTAGGATACAATCTGTGCAGCCTTAATAAAATGACGGTCGAATTTCGACTACTGGGCGACCACTAGTAATTCTTAAACTACTGGTTCAAATTGAATGAAATTTGAAATATACCGTGTTTATACAATGCCTGCTTGGTTGTTGAAAACTCAGGCTTCTAGTTTTATCCACAACGAAGTTATAGGGGGTCGAAAATGTTCGAGAAAAGGATGGTACGGCCGTGCCGCTTTTTTGCTCAACTTGGCGGAGGCACTTCCGTGCCCCAGATAATGCCTATAATGTACCCCTCCCAACCCTCCTAATGCCACTACACACTCAGATATTCGCATGCACTCTAGCGCCATAAGACACCGTAGAACAAGAGTACAAAGACCGGCAGGCTTATACCGAAAAAAAGTAACCAGTTGCTCATTGCATAATGGCAACGTGACTGCAACTAGTTGCTGTTGCTACAATCGCATGTCATGTACTTTTGGTTCGTCTATCGCTCGCTTGTGGCGCTATGGTAGCGTTCTACGTTCCGTAATACGAATTATGTGTTTTGGTAGCGATAAATTGCAAATTGTTGCGATTGCATCTGTCACTTTTAACCGCCTCTGTAGTCTAGTGGCTAAGAACACCGGTTTAGACCCAGAGGTCCCAGGTTCGATTCCCAGCGGGGGTACATGTTTGTGTACTACTCGGTTTGGTTGGTGGTAGGCGATTATTATTATTTTTGTAAGTACTTAGCGTTTGATGGCTGTAAGTGAGGTTTGTTTATGTCATGAATGTATTTGTAGGCGCACCTTGCTGTTTCCACACATTGCATGTGGGACAAAGCACTATCATAGCAATAAAACATCAATGGACATCTCCAGAATTACATCACACTAATATTATTCATGCGAAAGTTTGTGTGTGTGTATATTTGTTGCTTCTTCACGCTGCAACGAATGGATTTGGATGAAATTCGGCATACAGATAGTTTATAACCAGTATTAAGACATAGAATAGTTTTTAACCCGATATTCCCACGGGAATGAAACTCATACCTTTTCTCTATATTTGGTTCCACAATTTACTACTTAGGTCTTATGGATTTGATGTTGGGAATAGAACCTATTTGGTAGTTTTTTATGTGCCCTGCCCACTGCCACTTAAGCTTAGCAACTCTTCGGGATATGTCGGTTACCTTTGTTCTTCTGCGGATCTCCTCATTTCTGATTCCATCACGCAGAGAAACCCCGAGCATAGCCCTCTCCATTGCTCTTTGAGTGACCTTGAGCCTTCTGATAAGGCCCATAGTGAGCGACCACGTCTCAGTCCCGTATGTCATCACTGGCAACACACACTGGTCAAAGACTTTCGTCTTGAGACACTGCGGTATATCGGACGAAATATATTTGGTAGCTTATTTTATTTCGTAGCTTACCGATGTGATGACTTGATTTCAATGATAGAGGCCTTTGCTTATTAGTGGGACAGTTATAGGCTATTTAGTTTACTTCATACTAGTCATAGTACATAGAGTTTTTCGATATCTATATATTAATACGTGAAGCAAAAACTTTGTACCCCTTTTTACGAAAATTGCGCGGACGGAGGAGTATGAAATTTCGCACACTTATAGTTTATATAGACAAGGAGTCCAGAATGTTAATTTTTTTTTAAATTATGCAGAAAAAATACATTTAATCAATAAAACAAACATTACACACACTACCATGTATTTGATACACACGCATATATACTATTTTCAAAAATTTCAAAAATGGAAGAGACGCGGCCGAAATCTGTCAATGCCAATCCAAACTCACATTCTATCTTTTTTAATTTTTCATTGCTTAGGATACAATCTGTGCAGCCTTAATAAAATTACGGTCGAGTTTCGACCACTGGGCGACCACTGGTATATACAGGGTGGAAAGATCGAATGCCACATGGATGGCAACTACCTTAAATATTGGAAATAGCACATTCTGTGTAAAGGACACTTTCCTTTATTTTTAATAACAATAAATTCTGCATTTATAGATTTTTGAAAAATCGCTTGTCTTAAGCGGGACTCGAACCAGTCAAATGCAAAAAAAAATAATATGCAGCTTTTTATGATGCAAATCGAAAGGGTTACTGATAAGGTTCATTTTTGCTATCGTATCAATCCAAAACGCTGTAATTGTAGGTAGGTACAGTATTTTGGCCTTATAACTTTTATTGTGTTGTACAATAAAAGTTATGAAGCCAAAATACTGTAACAATAATTACAGTGTTTGACTTGACACGATAGTTTGGGTCTAAAACCGGTGGTCTTGTAGTGACAATCTTTGAGGACAAAATGTAAATGACATATAATAATATTGGTGGTATTAAAGATATAATAAGACGTAGTACTTAAAATTAAGTTAAAATTTTTGTTTTTTTCTTCATTACACCATAAAAACATAACATTGTTACTACTTAAAAAAACACAAATGTTGAAAAAAATTAATTTAAATCAATAAAAAAAATTCTTAATAGTCTTTCTGGATGAACTTTGATTATACCTGCTTTGACTAAATTAGTGTTAATGGAAATTGAAATAGAATTGAAATAGAAAATATAAATGAAAATAGAAATGGAAAATTGGAAGGTTGCTGGTGCTTATAGCACGGGTTGTACCAGCTGCAAAAAATCTGATGTTTGTACCTAGAATGTAAGTAAGAAATACTATGCATATTCACATTGTAATTGTATGTATGTAACTATGTAGTTGTCTTAACCACCACTGAGGCGCTTAAAATGTGGAAGAATATTAAAGATTAAAGTTTGTAACCTGCTTGTGTACGTTTCAAATAAACAAACAAGACATGAATGTTATAAAAAAGTTGGAAATAAACAGGAATTATTGAAATAGCATACTCGTACAAGCTAATCGGGAAATGGCGGCCGCCTGACCGCGTCCGGCGACACAAATTATGTACATTATATTATACATACAAGTAGCGTCATCATTCGGACTCATAACCCAGTTACCAAAATAACATTTTCTTAAATGACTTTACTTCATTATACTCTCCTTCCGCAATGCCGGGTCATAGGATTAAAATATATCGAGCTCCTTGGTGCTCTGGAAGACCCATTAAGCTTTTGGTTAATGACCCTTCATCTCAGCCAAAAGACGTCCACTGCTGGACAAAGGCCTTCCCCAAGGATCTCCACAACGACCGGCTTGACAATGACCCTTGCATAGACTAAAACAACTTTCGCAATACTGGGATAATACGTGGATAAATGACCAAATATAAATATATCGAGCTTCTCTTTAACTCAGAGTACGTTAAGCTGTTTGTCATTGACCTTGCATAGGGTAAAGCAACATTCGCATTACTGGGTCATCGGATAGGTGGCTAATAAAAACCATCGCAATGACGGATCATGTCATTGGTCTTCAGATTAAAATATATCGAACTTCTCTGTGCTTCGGAGTATGTTAAGCGCATTGCCAATGACTTTGCATAGAGTATGCAGCATTCGCAATGACGGATCATCTCATTGATGGTTAGATTATAATATATCGACCTCCTCTGTGCTTCGGAGTACATTAAAGCGTTTATTAATTACCTTGCATACAAAGAGTAGAGAAACTTTCGCAATACCGGTTTTTCGACTACCCGAATAGGTTTTTTTGACAGTGTTTGCTGATGGCCTCCACTTGGCCGCCTTTTCAGCATCACCGGTCTTTTTTGGAGGCGGCCAGAAACTTAAAGGGTTCCTCAACCCGTGTGATCGAGACACAGTCAGAGGGTGTCTGAGGGAATGGCATTACGCAAGCATGTCCCTTTTCCCTACTAGATTTTCTGAGGGGTTCGAATCAGATCATCCCGAAAAAGTGACCATACTAAAATTTTCAAGCTTTTCTGTACTTCAAAAGATACGTTGAGCTTCCTATTCCGGTTGTTGTCGTAAGATGGTACTCGTTAAAACCAACCCGTATTGGGTCAGCATGGTGGGTTATCGCCCGATCTCATCATGTAGGTAATATTATTCATGTGGGGTAGGCATGAGAGATATATAAGTTGATGATGATGAACCTTGACTGACTGATAAATAATTGGTGCTCTAAATGCTACTTTATTTAATTGGCAATAAGCGATCAACGGAAATTGGTTATTTCAATTTTAGTTTTTTAATTAACAACTACTGTACTCTAGTAGTCAAGACCAACAGTCTCAGGCCTGTAGTATCTTGGAGTCCCGTCAAAACCTACATCACATCATCAGCAGCTCATTTTATGGCCCCACTGCTAAGGCTTTTCCTATAGATGGATAGGAAGATCAGGCCTTAAACCACCACGCGGGCCCAGTTCAGATTGGTGGTTGTCAACGACTGCTAATGCAGTCGGAACCAACGGCTTTACGTGCCTTCCGTAGCACGTAGGAGCTCGAGATGATAAATGTTTGGTCACCCATTCGATGACCGGCCTTTGCGAAAGTTGCTTAACCTCTGCACTCGCAGTCCTGGCGCGTTAACCAGTGCGCTATCGAGCTTCTCCAAGCCTTATTGTCCAATAAAAAAAATAACAAATCAATATGCAAATTTATAATTTCAATAATTACATTCTGTTAATTTTTCCGTTATCTACACAACACCATATATACGCGCACATTTTCTCATCTGACGTCACAGTGGCGCTTCTCGTCCAGATATTTCCTTATAGATAGTTCTAATTATATAACAGATCGCATTATCAATGCTAAACGCATGCAAAGCCTGCGCGTGCGCCGATACCCTCGGACAATGGGATCGGTGAGAAATCTGAGACACGCACACACAATTTATTCAGATCGACGTAAAGATAAGCGTGCGTGTTTTAAATATTTTCATATTGTGAATAAATATACTATATTTAATGCTCGCTAATGTTTTTAATGTATCATTACTTCGGAATTTATTTACCTAAACACTCTATTTCTCACACTGATAAGGAAAATCGTACTACTTAACATTAACGGTTATGTGGATAAAGTCTGACATATAGACTTATACCTTCTAGATAACCCTCGAAAACCCTAGTAGGAGAAAAAGGAAGTGCGTTATTAATTATAAATAGGTTTGTGTGATATATAAAGAAATAAATATATGTTTATATGCATACATAATATGCACGTAAAATATTAATATTGTTTAACATACTATGAACTAGCAATTGTCTGTACCATGGAGTAATAATATTAATTGTCCATGACTGCACTAAAACATGCCAGTTCTGTGCAGCTATTTTCCTATCTAGTTTAGATAGGAAAATGCCTAGTGAATTGGAGTGACGCATTTAAGAAGGTAGACTGTTCTAGGTAGATTCAATTACTTAATGTACACTTATTTAAAGTTGCTGTTTATGTCCTTTACAACATAACGCAAGTAGTTAGTAAATTGTAAAGTAAAACAACAAGCAGAATTTGAAAATGGTCTGGCTGGAAGGCTCTGTAATAAATCACTTTCTCCGTTTTTGTACTATGAAGAAGCTTGATCTCTACTTCATCTGTTGTGCCACATTCATAACGATTACGATTAATTGTAGCGCTTAGATAATTCTACACAAGCCAACATTTTGTTTCTAATATTATTATTTCTTAAAGGTCATGAGGTTTTGTTCTTATGTTTTTAAAAATAGAATCTCGACATCTCCGAACTCATGCGGAAGTCATAGCTTTTTTGGTTGATTTTCTTATCGACGTTACATTTTAAATTGGCCGCGCGTCGCCTACCGTTCTCACATTTTGGCTCTTATGCTTATTGGTTTAAGCGGGAATCTTATTATGATAGATGTATGGGTGAAAGGATTCATCTGACACGAGAAAGTGTCTGGCTCCCTTTCGCTATACTTTGATGTTATGTTGCTTTGGTTGTGGTCATTATATAATGACTTACATCATGTTGTGGTACCGTTATTATGTTGAAAGGTTCTACTCCGAAGAATCCGATTGAAGTCCAATTGAACTTTTTGGAGCAGTCCCTTCTCTACTGTCAATTAATGAGTGTAATTATAGTTAGATTAAGCCCTAATAACTGTCCGTGTCAGTTACTAATTATAAGGTTCGGTTAAGATTTCGATATACTTTTTTTAATTAACCTATAGATTTTATCACTGCTGGGCAAAGATCTACGAATTTACGAATAAATTTAAATTGGTTTTTTATCTATTCTTCCTCGAGGAAAAGCGTGCCTCCGTTTCACAATTCGAAGAAAAGCATTTATGCTTTTTACTTTTTATGATAGTTATCGTTTGTACATTTTTCATTTGTTTTGTTGTTTCATTGTTTGACACATAAAGCCCAATGTTCGTTACCAGATTTCGTCAAAAAATAATATAGAATTTTATTTATATTTAACTGGATGACTGCCAGAAATAGAGTTGCCAACCCTACTATACAATATAGTATCCTACTATTTTAGGTGTCTAACTACTATTATTTTAAAAATATATTATAGTAGGCGAAACTACTATATTTTATCAGCCAAGTCCCTAAAATCAGTCTCTATTATCTAAAACGGAACACGCCATTATTATCATAGCTTATATATTTATCATATTAATAAATATTTTTTAATAATCTATATTTTTATGAGTACTGAATCCAAAAATACTATATTTGGCCTAAAGAAAAGTTGGCAACCCTAGCCAGAAAGCAGGTGGTCTGTATTCAATTTTAAAGAAAAGAACTTTTACACATAAGTATCAATATACCTCATTCAATCTTAAAAATTTGATAGTTTTAAAGTTTATTAACCAATTGAAATAAAACTTTGTATTGTTAAAAAGAAAAAACAGATCTATTAAGTTAATATAAGACATTTATAAAATATTTATAAAATACAGTGAAAAAATTAAACGCCCACCCGACCCAGCCAGGAATCAAACCTGGGTCTTTCGCCATCCGGGCGGCTGCACTGACCGCTATGCTACCGGGAAGGCTGACGTAAGCGTTAAATTTTGTCACTGCTTTTTAATTTTTGAGTGTAATGCGGCACAGAGCCATCTATCCAAAGGTTATTGCAGCCGATGGAAACGTTAAGAGTAACTTTATATGTGGACTTTAAATAACATTTTACTTTATTCAAGTTTGTCTTTGAAATGACTGTTCACTAAGAACTTGGTGGTGTTTTTGTAATTGTAACTATAATATTCTTAATCAAGCTTCATAATAATACGATAAACATCAGTACCTTGTAGCGTTCTCGTAACTGTTAGAAAACGATATGAACAGTCACTTTTTTTTAATTTCTAACACTTATTTTTCACGTGATTAAACCTACACTTAACACCTGTCTCAATAGACACTATCTAGAGCGTGTCAAGCCAAGCTAATAGAACTGCCGAGCAGCACCGTGTGTAATATTACACGAACCATTTGTAGCCACTTTTGACCCCCTCATAACTCAAAAATTATTTCACATAAACATATCAAATTTGGCTCATATATTGACACTTGCGATGCGAGATTCATACGTGCTCCAAATTTCATAAACACACCTCAAACGGTTATTTAAATAGTAACGTCCAAAAATCGTCATTTTTATCACTGATCTATAAATAGATCAAAACTCTAACCCATTTCCAGATGACCTAGAAAGTTCAAATTTGGCATCCAGATAGGTAGTTGGATGAATACAAAGGAATAAATCAGAAACTAGTAAATTTTTATCAATTTATTATATTTTTCAATTAATTGATTCTATTAGGCCTGTAATATAAGAGTTAGCAATCAAAATTGATGACAGCCGCCCTTATGTGGATTTTAAGGTCTTCACGTGAATATATTATAACGAGTGGAATATCACCCTTAATTTTTTTTAATCCAAACATATCAGTTTTAGTTTAGACTTTCGTATTTATTACGTTATTATTAACTGGGATTTAGCATTAATTATTATTTCAATATTTAGCGCACATCAATAGTGTAAGATCATTACTTATAAATAATTAAATAATACCACGGACCACGGCGCACGGTGCGGCGGCCGTGGAGCAGCGGGGTGGGGAGCGGTGCGATAACTTTATTATGAATAAGTACCTACTAATAATTTCTGTAGAAAAAGTAATGATATCCCATCAAAAACATAAATGTGAAATGAGAGTCAAAGTTAAGGCATATTATTGTACTTGGCTCTCATTTCACATTTATGTTTTTGATGGGATTTGTATATAAATGTGATAGTTTGACGGTTACCGATGGAAATCTCCATATTCACTGTCAGTTAAACTGATCAACTGATCAATTAAAACGGATGTAAGCCAAAACGATTTCCCCACTCTCTGTCGTCAGTTAAAAATTTCAACTTAAGATTTCACACTCACGGGCAGATTTTGGATGTACGTCAGTTCAACTGATCAGTTAAACTGACCGTGAATGTCGAGCTGAACATCTTAAAGTAACTTGCGTGCTGCAATACTAACATAGTATGAATATCACCTACTTGCTTGTGCATTTTTATTCGTTATTGCACTTTACGTGTAGGCACTTAGCTTTCATCTCACCTGATGTGACGATAAGACCGAAGGTGGAATCCTCAACTACTGAAGAACTGACTATCATATCTCTCTATCATCATATCTCTAGCTTTCGGAACTGTCTGCATGAATATACGAGTATCATTTACTCGTCTGTGTGTTCATATCTATTTTATTTGAAGTATTGCTCAATGGCACCGCCATTTGGCCATTGCCCATTTATCCACGGCAATCAGCGAAATTGCACGAGTGTCACCATTTATAAATAGCGGAGGAAATAGGAGGATGGACGCGTCCCACGCCTGTCACAATGCGCCCAATTGTGGACCAGATGTGGCTGACACTTTGTCCTCGTTCTTTATAATAAATATTATTGTCATGAGCTATTTACGAATAGGTAGGATAGTAATTTTTTTATTATATTAGGTGTCGATAGTCACTTGTTCTGTTGGAGATTTTTTCCCGCTTGTTGGAAAGCCTCCACTGGATCGTTTCCTGACACTGAAGCTTCAGTTCTTTTAGCTCCTTTAAGCTGTTTACTGTTTATTAACAATGTCTGCGATTATATGAATTAAGCGTTATTTTTCCTTTAAACTTAAATAAAGGTGAATGTTAGTTGTTTAAATTCAAATTTATTTGTGTCGGGTTTCGCAAAAGGTTTCAACAGAAATTTTGAGGTTTTGTACCGCAAAGGTTGGTAAGTAGTTAAGAACTTATTTCAGTAGGTACGCAGCTCTATTGTTTATTAATAACGATAATGTTACAAGCATGACATTACACGTTAGCACGCGTAACATACTAAATCGTGTCCCACAGATTGTGTTGCGGCAATTGGGCCAATGCCCCATGCGCGAGAGATGTGCGTAGGCGTCTTGCGATCATCTCGTGCAATTCATTTTCTAATACGAACTACAAGAAGATGTCACAATTCTAGCAAATCTTTTTTTTATAGACGAGTAGGACAATTCCACCGCTCTACCTGATGATAAGCAAAACCGGAGTCTAGATGTAGGCTGCTAGTGGAGCAGGATCGCCTCACCAGCCTTCCTCATCTTGCCGACCAGAAATTTGCTTATTCACACCTCGTTTACAGGACCCCATGTTGTAAAAAGGAGTGAATACGAGTACGTGTGCTGGAGAAGCATTCCCTTTGTTGTGGTGACAACCATCTAAAAAGGCAAAGCTACGTTGGGTAATCATAATTTCTTATTATTTTAATTCTAAACTGAAGTCAATAAAACCTTCTCCCTGATCCACCGCTCTTGTCCTCCCTATGCCTTACATACCTGGTGGCTGACCATGAGCACTTAAATCAGATTTGTAGCAGTGTTGTTACGAACCCCTCGGAGAATCTATATTCTCGTAGTAGGGAACGGGCACACGCACTATAGTGTGTGATGCCATTCCCTCTAGAAAACCTCTGACGGCGCTTCGTTTCACACGGCTTGAGGAACCCTTTAAGTTTCTCACCGGCCCCAAAAAAAAGTCCGGTGACGCTGAAAATGCCGTTCGAGGTAATCAGCAACTCTCCAAAAAAAAGAGACGAGTGTAGCGGCGTATATACACTTGTCTCGTTTTCACAATCGCGCCAGAAGTCGGGCTTATAGAAGTCAAATGAAAGAGTCGCTGAAATATTTAACAGCTCTCGCGGTTGGTCTCTCCTCCGTTCGGAAGGGTTGGCAATCCCCAAAAAAACGGCTTTTGTCAGGACAGTGTTTATAGAGAAAATACAAGTACATTATTGCAGTAATACTGTTTTAAAAGCTCCTGGCAAGGGACCAAGCCCAGTATAAGCACGTCGTAGACTAATTATGACGATCCTCGCATCCTTGGTCTTCTAAACCAGACATTCAGCCGCTACGTAGTTGAGTCACACTCGTGAAGTCGATCGCATTAATATTAGTATTCGTACTATGCTCTTCTATGTAATTGGCTTAAAAGCCCGCGTGTCTGTTGTGTGTAACTTCGTTACAAGAGCGGTTATTTGTGTTCAATTATGCGCAGGAGTCGTTGCGTGTAATAGTCATTGAATTAATGATATTAGGGCGCTCTGAATCATAGCGTTCGAGGCTATTTTTTTACACCTTCCATTAATGTTTTTACTAAAAATAGAACGGAACGTACGCTTATTATGCCTACCGTCATTAGTTTGGGTTATTTTTCTATTTTAAAGCCTCGAGTGTCGAATGGCAAAGCGCTCGGTTCGATATTTGGAGGTCTAGGTTTCAGTTCCCAGGTCGGGGTGAGTGTGTTTCGGAGATTTCAACGCCCAGTCCTGGTTTGTGACCATCAACCCGCATTTGACACTAATCAACACACACTAGTGAGTGATTCAGTCAACTCAATTTAATTGTAGGGATGATTGATTTCAATACATTTGAAAGAAAGAAAAGAAATAGCCTGAGTAATTTGGATACCACTGAGAAAACTAGCAATCATAAAAGACGTGAATTCAGCTTAAAGAAAGATGAATTCACTCCAAGGACGGAGCATAGTGATTCACCAAAAAGAACGATGATAATACTGATGTTGATGATAACGGCATTTAAGATGACGTATACAGCATACAATTTAATCATACTACATTAGGGAGAGGTCATCGTATTTTTAGAGATAGTTCTTCATAATAAACAATGAAATCTATTTATATACGGTGACACTGTCATTGTGTTTTATAATTAGAATCTTATATATAATAAATTATCATATTAATTTATGGGACAGTGGGACCATTTTCTAATACCTACATAGTGTTATTATTTGAAGAAGACAATGTTATTTTATATGACCAATTTTTACGATGATAACTATCATAATATTGCATTATTTACCCAAACAATTCGATTCCATCTTAACACATTTTAGTTCTAGCGTAATATTGACTTATTATCAACATATAGGACGACGCATCTATTAGAAAAAAAATGTTTAAGATTTTTTTTAGTTTGTTCGGCGGGCAAAATGTAGATGTCACTCTAAGGTATTTTCACCGCAATAAAGACTAATAACTGCCAATTATTATTATTTTTTGATGTACTATGAGTAGTACGAGGGCGGTCAGGAGCTTAAAGATTCTCTCTGTAATATACATCTTACCTATATCTTTCAAAGCGGAACCCACTGCTTGCTTAGCGGCAGAAATGGATTCGGGAGTGGTAGCCTTCCAGACAGGTTATGTGCGCGAGTCTCACCATATTTATTACAATATTTACATAAAAATGTGTGTATTTAACTTACACATATAAGATTGAAAATGCATGGGATATTGTAAGCGAAATCTTGTAAACATACAACAAAAATGTTTTCCTATTAAGAATAAATTTATGCGAATATATCAAATGCCGACAACCACTTTCTTTTGGTAGATAGCACCAACACGCATCGTCCCAAATTTATGTAGCGTTTATTTAAATGCTTTTTTTTAATCATTGGAAGTAATTAGCAGTTTAATTATTTTATTCGCAGAAAACGATAAAGATAAAAAGTTTGCCGTTTCGGTATAAGCGTAGACGTACACACGCGTGCACATCACATTACCACAAACTGTCAAATTTCCTCAATAGATTGTGAACTCTATGTTTATGGCAATTGGTTGAACTTTTACTGAAGAAATTTTACAGTTTTGCATAGGTTGAAGTGTGGTCTGTACCTACTATCTAGCAGTAATTTAATTCGCAGTTATTTGCGCGTAGCTTAATGGCTCTTCTAAATTATGCGTTTCTTGACGGACCGCTGCCGTACCTACCTTATTTATTTCAAAGAACCCTAAGAGCCTTTATACAACATGTAACAGAAAAGTGTTATATCTTGCATGCAGAATTACTAAGATGTTACTGTTAACTTTAATTTGTTATGCCATTTTTATTTAAATACTTCAATATAGAATATATGACGTCACATCAAAATAAACAAGTCACAGGCAGCCCTAGTGGTTTAGTAACCTCTGTGTACTAACATTTATGACCGCTGTTGCTTGCGTATGCGCGCCTGACGCGCATCACTTCACAAATATAAATATGTCATTGACCATTACATGACAAATTAAAGTTAATAATTATGTCTTAATAACAACCGCTGATGTCGTTGTCTGTGCGCGCGTCGCTTAATTAATTTAGAAGATACCTGTTTTGTATTTGATTTATTTTTTAGGACTTTTCTGTATTTTTATACTGTGAACCTAGTATCTAGTTAAACCTAATTTAGACTTTAAGATACTAAATATTTATATAAAATACAGTGAAAAAATTAAACGCCCACCTGACCCAGCCAGGAATCGAATCTGGGTCTTCCGCAATCCGGGCGGCTGCACTGACCATTTTGCTACCGGGAAGGCTATTGCTACCGGCAAGGTATTTTATATAAATATTTAATTCAGCTTAAGTGTAGCAATTAACACTTAAAAATAAAAAGTAAAAATTTACTTTAAGATACTATTAACCAATTTTGTGCCTATAAATGTATTGATAATATGTGAAAAAAAAACACATACAAGTTCTAAATGGGATACACTTTGGATCTTTTCGTTTTGATCACACCTTTTTGTTACACGTTGTATAGTAATATCGATGTCCCATTCATGAGAGCATTTAAATGGTTAAATGTTAACTTTAATGTAATTTTTTTCTAGATCAAGTTAATTTAACTTTTTTTTCTTAGTGGTCTGGTAAAAGAAAACATGGGCGGATCGCTAGCGTTACAGATTGTGTTTAGCTTTTGCATTGGTTGTTTTAAGCCTTGCTTGTTAGTCTACGAAGTTTTTACTTCAAAATAGTATATAATAGTTACTTAATTTTTTTAACAGCAATACGTGTAGGAAGTTACCTACTATTCCGCTGAATCAAATGGAGAGCCTAGTGTTGTTAGTTAAAAAAATAGGCAAAAGCAAATTTAAAAGCGTTTATCATTTTTGCATTACCATTTTTTACCAATTGACAGTGACAAGTAGAGATCTAAACCATTTAAACGAAAATCAAACTTGTGTCAAGGTAATAAAGTTTATATCTAATGTTGTTAGTAACACATATAATCAGCTTTAATCACGATAGGTGTTAAGGTGTACTTACCTAGATTTTTGGCAAACGTCAATCCAAATCACTTGTGATGTGCCGTTTGGAGCTGTCAAAGGCTTAAGATCAGCGCAGACGAGGGACAGCCCTCAGCGCATTTTTTTGTCCTTCAAAATACATTACGTAGAAGCGTAACGCATACCACGGACTTAAAAGCCCGCGTCTAATCCTAAGTGATACATTTTTGTCCTTCGTCTGCGCAGACCTTTAACTTGACTAAAGAATTATTAGCCCCCGTCTGTGACTCAGCGGAGCTCAAGCGATATATAAATATAGTTTTTCAATCAAAACAAAAAACCAACGTCATTAGCCTACTGACTTGAACCGAAACCTAACACAAGCATATTAGAGACTCCTGGACAATAATTTTGTTTAAAAAAAATCTTTACAAATAAAAAAAATTATCTTACGATACGACTAGAACCAGCATGCTAGAGACAACCCTGCTTTACACGACTATAAAGTTTGTACTGACACTCCCTACAAACCGTCAGGTTACAAAGCAGGTGTCAGACAACCTTGCGCAAGCATAACTCGCACAAGGGACCATCAACGTCAGGTCATAACGCCAGAACTTTTTTTTTATTTTTTATATTTACGAGTAAGCACAGTGCCTTGATCACACCTGATGTTAAGTGATGATAAGGCCAATGATGGAAGCGCACTTCACCCGGGACCCTCAACTAGTGAGGTACTGGCTATCTTATCTCTGGCTGCCGGAACACAACAATGCTACAAACATTGATGTTATAGCGACATATTTAGATAAGATGGTGGTAGCTAGCCAGGCGGACAAATAAGTCCTACCACCAACCAAACCGAGTACACAAAGATGTACCCACCGCTGAGAATCGAACCCGGGACTTCTGGGTCTAAACCGGTGGTCTTAACCACTAGACCACAGAGGCGGTTAAACTGGACACGTCGAAGCGCATTCTTCATCCGGATTCGTAAGACTAATGTCTCAAGCTTGCCAGAGACAACCCTGCTATACACGGCTTTAAAATTTATACTGACACCCTTCTTGCTAGAGACAGTTTGGTCACCCATCCAGTTACCCGGCATAGCGAAAGTTCCTTAACTTGCAAGATCGCAAAAAGGACGCGCAAGTCACCGCCGACACATAGAGTTTCTGATTAATGTTAAACGAACGCAATGTTAAGTAAGACTAATCTATAAGCAAGTACTTCCCTCACCGATAGCATCGCTGGTCATAAATTACAATTAGAGAGTGAAAGTAAGTGAACGTTTTACTAAATTATGATCGGAGTGAATACGAAACGCCATGCAAAAGCATGGTTTCTAAGTTATTCAAACAGTAAATAAATATATCTACAATATATAGCATTTTAAATTTATTTATATTATATTTAATTATGTATCATATGTTTATTACATTTTTTTATTATTATATAATGTATCTTTAATTCTCTTAAATTAAGTTAGCATAGTTTTATTTGTTGATGAACATGCTGTGTGCACATCTTTGTGGAATTATGACGTACCAATGTTTCAATTTTACTGCATAATCGTTTATCATGTTTTAGTTGTAATTCTGTTTTGTGTACCTAATAAAATAAAATAACATTTTACTAGAAAAAAATCAACCAGCTTCATGAAGCTCGAGTGGGAATTGAACCCACGACGTTTGGATGACCGGATCCAATGCTGTGACCGCTGAGCTACCGAGGCTCCAGAAGACTCGTTGAATTCTTCTAGCAGTTTGTGAATTACGCTGCAAGCCAGCGGTATTACGTCACTGTGAAGTTACTCACAGTCGAAAGAAACTGTTCTGCAAGTATTTTAACAATCGATATAGACGTGATTCTTTCAAATATTTATATTACTTTGAAGTTTGCATTTACAGTGATTTAAACAACCTATAAACACAAACTCACTGGAAAGGTAATGGCCATCTACTCACTGAGACCCACGCCATATACTTCTCTGGTAACGACATAACCAGCCACAACGGAGTTGCTTTCCTGATTCCTAAACATCTAAGGAACTGTGTGTTGGGGTACGAGCCAGTCAGCGATCGAGTGCTGAGTATAAAACTCAAGGCGTCGCCTGTAAACCTCAACATCGTACAAGTATATGCTCCTACAAGTAAGGCAAGTGATGAAGTCCTGGAGAGATTCTACACCGAACTGGATACAACTATTACTAAAATACCCAGTAGGGAAATTCTAATGATCTTGGGTGACTTCAACGCGAAGATTGGGACGGACTCTAGTCAACTGAGTGACTGCGTGGGTAAATTTGGATTGGGTGAACTAAATGAAAGAGGTGAACGTCTAATACAGTTTGCAGCCGATAATAATCTAGTGATATCAAACAGCTTTTTTCAACACCACCCACGTAGACTTTATACCTGGATATCACCAGATGGCAAATATCGCAACCAAATTGACTATATTCTGATTAGGTCGCGATGGAAGACATCGATTCGAAATAGTCACACGTTACCTGGGGCCGATTGTGGATCAGATCACCAACTTCTGATCTCCAAAGTTCAGCTCAAGCTGAGGGCAGCCAGAAAACTTGAAAAGCAAAGAAGGATTGAGGTGAAGGATAGCTCAAAGTTTTTAAGGCAATTGAACACAATTGGACCCAATGGACAAACGCGGACCCTGATTCCGAGACCCCGGATCAGCTGTGGAACCGAGCGAAAACCCTAATAGAGAACGCCGTCAAGGAGTCCGTACCACCTGAACAAACACGAAAACGACAACATTGGATGAGCGACATCACTATGGAACTTGTTGAAGAAAGGAGAAGAATGAAAGCCTCAGGAGCTGATGTCAGATCTCTGAACGCCATGTCTGCGCAGATTCAAAAAGCATGCAGGCAAGACCGAAACGCCCAGCTTCAGAATATATGCGTAGAAGTTGAAGCACACGCAGACAAACATGAATCTAGAGATCTCTATCAGAAGATACGCTTCATCACCAAGACCCTTGCTTCTAAGACATGGGCCATCGAAAACGCTCATGGTGAGACGATCACTGAAATAAAAGAGATCTCCGAAACTTGGAAAGAATATTGCCAGTCACTATTTCAGGATCAAAACTCACAATGTTTTGCGTCAACCGAACCTAGGGAGGAAGAGATAGAGCCAGACATTCTCGAAAGCGAAGTGAGAGCTGCGATTAAACACCTGAAGAACGGGAAAGCCACCGGCAGAGATGCTATCCCGATAGAAACCATCAAAGCGTCAGGTGAACATGGTGTCCAAATTTTCAGAACCCTCTGCAACAAGATATGGCAGACAGGGACATGGCCGCAGGAATGGGCTCACACTGTATTTATCCCTCTACACAAAAAAGGTTCGACGAAAACGTGTAGTAACTACCGCCTCATTGCCCTAATATCACACTCGAGCAAGATCTTACTGCACATTCTCAACGAGCGCCTTAAGACCTTCTTATCCAAAGAGATTGCACCCGAACAAGCCGGCTTTGTGAAAGGTAAAGGAACCCGGGAGCAAATCCTGACAGTGCGCCAGATCATCGAGAAAGCCAGAGAATTCAACAAGCCCACTTATATTTGCTTTGTTGATTTTTCAAAGGCGTTTGACTCTGTGAAATGGCCGAAACTTTGGAAGACTCTACTGGAGATGGGTACACCAAAACACCTTGTGCACCTTTTGAGGCGCCTCTACGAGGATGGGACTGCGTCAGTGAGAGCAGACGAGATCCTTTCAAGCCACTTCCACCCTAGCGCGGGAGTCCGTCAAGGATGCATTATTTCTCCGCTTCTGTTCAACATCTACACAGAGCTCATAATGAGAATTGCCCTTGAAGACTGGACGGACGGTATTGCAATTGCCGGCCTGAGGATCTCGAACCTGCGCTACGCAGATGATACCACCCTATTTGCAAGCAGTATGCAAGATATGGAAGACCTGCTGCATAAAATGGAAAGCGTCAGCTTGGATTTTGGCCTTAAGATCAATCGCAGCAAGACAAAGATGATGATTGTGGATCGTGCCAACAACAACTTGCCCGAAGTCACGAAAATTGCGAATTGCGATGTGGTCCAATCATACGTCTATCTGGGAGCGCTGATATCCAACAATGGCGGATGCGTGGACGAAATAAAACGACGTATGGCGATTGCGAGGTCTTCTATGGACAGACTTAAGAAAATATGGAAGAACCGCAACATCACCAAAGCCACAAAGACCCGGCTAGTTAGAGCACTTGTGTTCCCCATATTCCTTTATGCTGCAGAAACATGGACGCTTCGGGATAACGAGAAAAAGAGGATAGATGCTCTCGAGATGTGGTGCTGGAGAAAAATGCTTGGGATATCGTGGACAGAGTTCCGTACCAATGACTCCATCCTCCAAGAACTAGGCATCAAGCAGCGCCTATCGTCTATTGTCCAAGCTCGCATCCTCACCTTCTTTGGACACATATCTCGACGCGGCCGTATGTCCATCGAGCGACTGGTGGTGCAGGGCAGAGTTGAGGGCACCCGAATGCGTGGCAGATCACCAATGAGATGGACAGACCAAATCAAGGCAGCACTAGATGACCCCCTGTACCAATGCACCAAAAAGGCAACCCTCAGAGAGGAATGGCGACGAATTGTGAGGCGGGTCACCCGACCGAAATGACGACCACGACCACTCTGTCAAGAGAGCTACGACTAAGAAGAAGAAACAACCTGGAAAAAAATAATCAATAACATTTGAGCTGCCTACATGTTTTGTGATAACTGCTTTTTTCACAAGTAATAGGTAGCTGAGAAATTTATATTTTTTAGACAAAAAGGAGCTCAGCTTTTGTTTAAACTTTTCAGGTTACCTTAAAAACGGGGAAATAATCTTTATTTCAAAGATTAATAACACAAAAGTGGCAAATCGATGATTCCCTGTTTTCTACCTACTAGCCTTCTTACCATTATTTAAGAACTCCTGCAACTAATTAAAAAAAAAATACACACATTTATTGGCGATATTTAAGCAGTGAAGTCTTTACAGGGTATATGTACGCACCCTTAAATATTATTGCTGATTTATTTTACATATTGTTTAGTGACAAGATTAAATTTACTAGAAAAGAGTTTAAACCTTAAACATTGAGAAAAAGTGTTGAAAAATTTACACGAGCGGGACTTGAACCTACACCCTTTGACATAGAGGGTCAGGTCCATATCCAATAAGCTATCATGGATGTCCGACTACTGTAAATTTATGAGCCCTATGTATATATTCTAGGTAATCATCGTTAATTACAGTTTGTAACTAGTTTGTATCGAGCAGCGTCGTGTAAGTGTCTATTTCACGATTTTAATTATTTAGAATAATATTTTTTCACTATGAGGTATTATTGTACGACGCTCACAGACTAGGTGGAGCGACGATCTCCGCAAGGTGGCCGGCAAGAGCTGGATGAGTGAAGCGGCGGATCGTGCTCGGTGGCGTGCACTGATGATGACGATCATGATTACAAAAACACAGATGTTGAAAAAATTTCCACGAGCAGGATTTGAACCTGCACCCTTCTGACATTCTGGTGCTCTTCCAATTGAGCTATCGTGGAAATTTTCTCAACATTTGTGTTTTTGTAATTTGTTCGCAACAAAATTTGCGTTAAAAATTATTTGAACATTTTATGACGATGATGATGATAATAATGATGAATGATGATGATGATACCTACTGTTATATAATAGTAAATAGTCGAGTAACTGCTTTCTCCAATAGCGATTTTGACAACAACCCCAATCTTTTGACCTTTACTGCTGCCTTGACGTATTATTATTATTATTATAATATCAGCCATAGCTGTCCCATTCCTGGGCAAAGGCCTCCCCACACTTTTTCCACACCTTTCGGTCCCCCGCAACATCACGCCATTCCTTCATGAACCTATCAAGGTCGTCCCGCCATCTTCGTCTTGGTCTACCTGGTCGCCTTTTCGCATTTTGTGGGGTCCACTCCGTTGTGATCCGCGCCCACCTCTCATTCGGCGTGACCAGCCCAGTCCCACTTCAGCCCGGCGGCCCTTCGAGTTACGTCAGCAATTTTCGTGCGAGAGCGCAGCTCTGTGTTTCGAACGCGCCTTGACGTAGTCGTACTAATTCGTATATAGTTTGACTATTCTTAAATATTAGTTAACCGTTCTTAAATTACACGTTTTAAAATTGCGAAACTTAGTAGGCACAGTACAGCGGTTTTAAGAACAGAAAATTATCGCTTAATTGACAGCCTTTTTGTATTTTCGCGCACACATTAGTTTGTCACTTTACTGGTTAGCTACTACTGGTAATTATGTTGAAGAAGGGTCTAGTTAAAAACAGACAATACCATATGATGTTATTGTGTTTGGAACAATCGAGTAAAGTGAGGAAATGAGTGTGTTATTATTACGATTCTGCACGCACATCGTGTGTCTATGGCGCTACGGACGTCGTTACGGACGACGGACGGCGCGAATGTTATCTTGTGGTGTAAGCGACGAGCGATAGTCTATACTATTATTATAAAGAGGAAACTTTTGTATTTTTATATGTATGTATGTTTGCAACGAATAAACTCAAAAACTACTGGACAGATTTAAAACATTCTTTCACCGTTAGAATGCTACCTTAGCGCTGAGTAACATAGGCTATATTTAAATAATATATTTTAAATAAAATACTAAAAACGACAATTTAATTTTCCTATACAAAATGATTTGTTTGTTTTGTTCTCATGGAAACCATTGATATACTATTTAACTCAATGATGGAAACTGTCAAAACTGTCACCCATAAACCTTTGCGAAAGTTACTTAACCTTAGCAATCGCAGACCGGGCGCGTTAACCACTGCGCCGCAATACATTATACATATTCGTGTAATATAAACAGTAAACAACAAAAAAATCCCCCTTGAGTGTGATTTACACTTTCTGACTATTCGGGTCATGATAAATAAGAAATCAAATCAAAGGCACAATCTTCGACGTGAATTCTTTCTCAGCTTTAAATGTGACACTGCTTAAAAACAAATTGTCTATCACATCATGGGTAGTGCCTGTGTTGCTGCTTGGCTCAGGCACTACCATCCCGGTGGTATTAGGAGGATCGGTAGGCTCCTGAAAATTTCAATGCCACTATACACTAGCTGATTATAATTATAATTATGATGATATATCCAAAACGGATTATGTTAAAAGCGAAACAGAGTAAATAAAAAAAAATAAAAAATTCTAAAATTCTGTCTGAACTTTTTTCATGCCTATCTCCCTATGCGTATAAATCTCGGAGTTAGTGGGACACCATGAGTCTTAATAAAAACGTCATGACAAAAAAATCTTCCGCCCCGCTATCGCCTGCAGCTCGCACCAAGCCGCGTCTCAAGGCCCGCCAATGTCACGTTTGATACGCGCGCGTCCACTGTCAACCGTGAAGGTTTAGGTTAGCCATATTTACGAGGAATTCTAAATATTACCTCTTGGCACAGCCGGCAGGTACATACGTGACAGCATTTATTCTTGGCTTATTTTGGTCTTGAAACGCTTGATAGCACGTTTACGACGATCGTTAAAGCTAAACAACCTTTACAATGGCCGGTCTTTTGACGGGTGACTGACTTTTAGTAGGTATCTTAGTTCCTTCGCGCTTTTGAAGACAGGATGGTTATCATCCTGATATCTGTATAAGCAACCAAGCAGAAACGTCTCAGCATTTCTACTATGCTCCGTTCGAAGGGTTAGATATTCAGTAGGTTATATCCGATCGGTTTCAGTCATGACGACACTTTAACTCCCTCAATTATTTTGGCGCTGGTGGACCTGACACTGGCTGCTATTTTATATATATATGGTTGTTTTTTTAATAGAAGCTGAAAGGTCGGCCACGTCCAAGTTATAGCCAAGATGTTACAAGCTTTAATAAGTTGTGGTGACCGCTTACCCTCAAGTGAACCATAATAACTCTACACTCGGCAACCCAGTGAATTAGTTATTAATCCTATTATGTGAAATCGTCCTTACCTGTGAGCCTAAGGAACAATATATTAGATTATTAGAAGGATATATTAATAAGAAATATTTAATTAAAAATTGCGTAACAAATTAAAGTTAATAATTATCGGATACACTTTCGATCTTTTCATTTTGACCACACCTTTCTGTTACCCGTTGTAGACAGATGATAAGTAGGTACGAATGCAAAGCGCACCTGCACAACAAAACTAACTCACTCTGTGCCGGACACCAGATAGAAATCGATCATCTTCTCCTTACAAACGACCTCTCTTATATAACAAAACAATAGTTGTTGCGCGCATCTCACAACTATTACGATTCAGTGTTGGTCCGCTCAATTGTCGGCTTTACGGTAAGTTAATTTGCAATGGCCGGCGTGCGACGTTCATTGTCACGGCCGCGGCCGAGCATGATTGCTTTATTATCTAGCAATAAATAAGCAGTGGCTTTATAATGATAATGTCGTCCGAAGTTTCGTAGCGTAACTCATAGCCGAGCGAAATCTGAATAAAATGCTAAAGTTTACCGGTGGAATACTTAAATATTTATGAAGAAACTTTTTACGTATTCACAAAGTTATCTCAACTTTCGTTAAAATCAATGTCATCGGGCAACTATGTGATGATACTCGTAATAATTATAACAATAGTAATCTAATTTAGCATATAGAAAGTAATAAAATGTAAAAAGGGTGTCATGTTTTCGTAAAGTAAAAACCTCTAAATATATCTTTATACACCGACAGATTTTAGTGGTTGTTTGTGGCAGGTGGGTAGATCAGACCATGAAACTGAACAACTTCCCCAAGAAACATATGTCAAAAAACGAGATAATTTTTTAACTTTTCCATACAAACCATGCTCGGTCAATAGATCCTTTGTGTATATATAAATCTTCTGTGCGTGTGTATGTTATTGAACTCCTTCTAAACGGCTGGACCGATTTGGATGAAATTTTCTGTGTGTGTTCAAGTGGATTCGAGAATGGTTTAGATTTACAATTGGACCCGGTAGGTGGCGCTGTTATCCCTTATAGCAGTGCCACCTACCGCCTATCCATCATGGGATACGGGTGTTCTTAAGCGGACGAATGATTTGTTTGTTTTGTTGTCACGGAAACTGTCAATGCGGTACGAAGTCCGCCGGTCAGCTAAATATAATAAATAAGAATAAAAAAGATTGAGTAAGTATGTGTAAGTGTAAAAGTAATAACATTTGTCAACATTCGAATTTATCTATTATGAGTATACCTTAACCCTTTATAGGGCAAGTTGCGAAATCGGTCTATATTTCGACCACTTGTATCCCCATAGATATAAGGATTAAACTCCTATAAAAAATGAAAGTTAAATAGGAGTATAGTCCTTATATATATAGGGATACAAGTGGTCAAAATATAGACCGATTTCGCAACTTGTCCTATAAAGAGTTAACTTAACCAATCCTAGTTTCCTAAATGGTCGTAAGTAACATAGAAACAGGGTAAACTAGTGAATAATGAGCATTATAGCGATGCCTCTTAATGACCACGAGAGAAAGTTGTAGGCCTAATACCTCGAATTAGTAAACATTTCGAAGCCAAACAAAATGAAAGCAAGTCGTGCGGCGTCGGCCTAGCGCGAACTTCTATCGGAATAGAACCTAATCGTTACGTCATGATTACCATTGTTCCATTTGTCGCGCTGTAACAATTTTCATACAAAATTACTGTATTACAATAACGTGTTTACGATCCGAGTTCAATAGGTGCCTGCTAGACCCAGAACAATTGAAGTAAATGTTCGCGTTTGACACAACTCCCAAGCTCTCTTTTTATTTTCAATTCAACCGCATCTGTGGTCTAGTGGTTAAGACCTTAGTCTCAGACCAAGAGGACCTGGGTTCGATTCTCAGTGGGAGGTACAAGTTTCTGTACTCGGTTTGGTCGGTCGTATGGCTTGTTTGTCCGCCTGGCTAGCTACCACCATTTTATGTAAATATGTCGACATAACGTCAATATCTGTAGCATTGTTGTGTTCCGGCAGCTAGAGATAATATAGACAGTGTCTCATCATCATCATCAGCTCAATTTATGTCCCCACTGCTGCGGCACGAGCCTTCCCTATGGATGGATAGGGAGAACGGGCTATAAACCACCACGCGGGCCCAGTGCGGATTGGTGGTCGAGATGATACATTTTTGGTCACCCTTCCGATAACCGGCCTTTGCGAAAGTTAACATCAGGTGAGAGGCCAATTGCTTACCCATTAATAATAAGTAAAAATTCCATACCCACAAAAAGAAGGCGCACGCACTTTCATTGTAGGGAGTGAATTAATTTCGCGTAACTATCAACGTATAGCTGAACGGGCAGGTACTCGGCACAACACGTATAAAAAAAAAGGCTTGCGCAGTTATGAGAGATAACTGGGCCACATTAGTTTAATTGCTTTAAATTAAAGTCGTTAACACCCACCATGTATTGATAAGAGCGGGGTAATTATTCAATTACAAACGGTACGCATCAACTTGTTTAATTAAGGCGAAGGGTAAGACACACTAGCGCCGCTAATGGATTTAATTTGATAACTGCTAAACTGGATATTTTTTTCAAACATTGCGGACCTTCTGACACTAGGCAAACATCTATTATTTAATAATTGTGCACTACTTTTAGGTTTATTTTTGTATTCATTCGCTAACACCAAAAGTGGCCATTGTTTGTGAATAAACCACGCAACAAACAGTAGTGCACAATTATTAAATAAATACTATGGATGCTTTCCTGTTATCGGACGGTACGCAATGTTTAAAAAAAGATCCGGTCCGTTAGTAATTGTCAAATTATCAATTGGTGGCGCTAGTGTGCCTTACCCTTCGCCTTAAGAACGAAAGCTTGTTGCGGACAGTGGAAAATGTATCTAAAAGGATTAACAATAAACATGCAACCATAACAAGAGGCAAATGTATTTTATACGCCTCGTTGGCCTAGTGGTTAGCGCTCGGCTTGATAACCGGAGTTCTTGGGTTCAACTTTTAGGTCAGGTAAGGTGTTTCACAGTATCAGATGCGTATCCTGGGTTTGTGATCACCGACCCGAATTTGGCAAACGTCGTGATTAAGACAATACCTATCAATTGTAGCGACGACTTGATTACAATATGGCGGCCTTTGCCCAACCGTGGAACAGTAAATAGGCACAAAAGTATTAAGCGCTGCGATATATCGTTTATAACACAAATATACCCGGAAACTAAACAGTCTTGTACCTACTTGTTTCGGGATTTTGAATTTGCTATAAGTATCATTATCAGAGACTTTTTTACAACGAAACATAATAGGTGCTACGTAATCATTTATTTTAATTGACGTCTCTAAGTGCGGCACTTTATGTACAGACTGACAATTATATTAAACTTAGATAAAATTAAAATAAATTAGGTGAACTTATAACAACTTACAATTGCTTATATTATACTAGCTGACCCGGCAGACTTCGTACCGCTTTGACAGTTTCTATGACAACAAAACAAACAAATCGTTAAATAGTTTACGGGTGAAAGCGTATCAAACAAACTCATAAATTGTCGTTTTTAGTATTTTTCGTTATTTATTATTAATGTTTCTCACCGTTTAAACCTTCCCTGAACTTCCACTAATATTTCAAAATCAAAATTAGCCAAATCGGTCCAACCATTCTCTAGTTTTAGCGAGACAAACGACCAGCAATTTATTTTTATATATATAGATTCATATTTTACATAAAGAGCATTTACAATGTTCTGTTTGTTGCCCCTCTTAACTAGATGGGTCCAACGCATCAGACATCTTACATCCATATATTGATACGTGAAGTGAAAACTTTATGACCTATTTAAAGCACATCGCGCGCACGGAGTGTGACATTTGGTGTAATAAAGTTAATATGAAAAAGGAGTTACGAACGATAAAAGTTGTGTACAATATGTGTTACATTACATTTTATAAACAGTATATTTTGTAAATGACGTTCTTATTTCGACCGCTGGATGATAACTAATTATCTTTAGTGTCTATTCTATTATGTGGTGATGCTACGATATTTTATCGATGGCCATGTACGGATAGCTGCAAGATCTGTCAAATGCATTTAAGGCGAAGGGCAAGACACACTAGCGCCACCAATTGATAATTTGACAATTACTAACGGACCGGATCTTTTTTTAAACTTTGCGTACCGTCCGATAACAGGAAAGCATCCATAGTATTTATTTAATAATAATGCACTACTTTATGTTGCGTGGTTTATTTACAAAACGAGCTATCGCAATCATTTACAAACTATGGCCACTTTTGATTTTAGCGAATGAATACAAAAACAAACCTAAAAGTAGCGCACAATTATTAAATAATAGATGTTTGCCTAGTGTCGGAAGGTCCGCAATGTTTGAAAAAAAATCCAGTTTAGCAGTTATCAAATTAAATTTATTAGCGGCGCTAGTGTGCCTTACCCTTTGCCTTAATAAATTTTTAACTAAGTATATTGTTCAGCAGTGGACGTCTTTTGGCTGAGATGATGATGATGATGATATGACAAAGTCAAGACCAAAGTCTATCGACGAAATTTGACAGTCTGTGATAGGTATGCAGCCGTGTGTACAATTATAATTAATGCAGTTGAGGAAAACCTCATACCAATTCTATGAAGAACTATGTCCCGACAGGTGCTAAAAAGTTTATTTATTGGCGGACCAGTTAGTTTAGTCACAAAATAAGGAGACTGCAGAAGACAAGCTTCATACAAGCGCACTCGAGCAACGCACACAAACAAAGACAAACGCTCACGGACACGGAATCTCGCAACAGCAGCGCTCCGACTGTTCCAAGCTGTTCCGAGATCCGTCAAGGGGTCTGTCCTCGAGCGTGGTATGTATGAAGCGCGCCCTACCTTCTGGGCTCTTCTTATTTTGTGGTTTAGTTGACTTTTTTATTGAACTAAGTCAATGGTGCCCAACTGGTGGTCCCGTGGACCACAGATGGTCCGCGGGACAGAACTTTATTAAATCCACTGAACAATTTTTAAAAAGGCAGTACAATGTTTTTTTTACTTCCTGCACTGTCACCTACGCTACCTATTTGCTAATTCCTAGGTCCCAAGGTGGTCCCAATATGTTTATGGCGTTAATACAGTAGAACCACTAGGCATTGAATGTTTCGCATCAGCATTTTTGTTAGCATGAAGTGTGTAAAGATAAACTGTCACTACTGAACTTACGCTACAAATACTTTTAAAGTTTTGAATAAATAATAATAATAATAGATTTATTTCAGGCAACAAAACAGTGTACAAGATGGTAAAATACAAAGATGCCATAGAATAGATACCTTACACACTAACATACATAGAAATAATAATATAACTATGCTACACGTAAAGACGGCGACGTGCGACGCATCGTGGTGTCCGGTAGCCGGCCTATATATAAAGCCTATAAAGATTAAACTTTCTTTTTAAGTACAGTTTATGTGGTCCCTGCTAACAAAATGTTAGGAAAAGGGTCCATGGTCGGGGAAATGTTGGGAACCACTGAATAAAGTAGACAAACATGCAGTCCGCCTGATGGTGAGCGGTCACCGCCCGCCGCCCATTGGCATCAGAATGCTAAGTGACAGATTTATACAGCATTCACGTCAGCGAAAACAAGATTTTGTGTGGCACGATTTTATACGTAAAATTTTAATGGCAATATTTGACGTTCAAGAAATAAATTTTTTACTTTTTATTTTTAAGTGTTAATATTGCTACACTTAAGCTGGACTTTCACTGTATTTTATATAAATATTAGTTCAAGAAATACTTGCAAAAGTTCGTGTTGAATAAAAAAATCCTCGTTTGTCACCAGGAGGCGCTGCTTCAATGCAATACAAATTCTTGTTTTCGTTAACGTAATCGAATGGCAAGTAAAAGTTTCACTCGGTACCCAGAGTGCAATGTACCAATTTTATTCACTATTCGTAAACTATATTAAGGCGAAGGGTAAGACACACGAGCGTCACCAATTGATAATTTGACAATTACTAACGGACCGGATCTTTTTTTAAACATTGCGTACCGTCCGATAACAGGAAAGCATCCATAGTATTTATTTAATAATTGTGCACTACTTTTTGTTGCGTGGTTTATTCACAAAACGGGCTATCGCATTTATTCACAAACAATGGCCACTGTTGGTGTTAGCGAATGAATACAAAAACAAACCTAAAAGTAGTGCACAATTATAAAATAGAAGGTCCGCATTGTTTAAAAAAATCCAGTTTAGCAGTTATCAAATTAAATCCATTGGCGGTGCTAGTGTGCCTTACCCTTCGCATTAAATGGAAATGAAGCAGCGCCTCCTGGTGACTATAAAGGCAAGTTGCAGATTTTCCATACGAATTTGTTTCGTTTCCGTTAACGTAATCGAATTAAACAAAGATTGTGCAGCACTCAGCAGTATCAGAATGCCAACCTGAAAGAGACCTTAAACATCCCTTTTTACTACCATAAGCGATGATAAATTTTATTGCAGGTAATATTGAAAGATTAAATTATTATGCTTTATTTGGTTGATAGGAGACAGTCATCCAATTAGAGTATTTAGCGCTCGCATTGTCATAGACAGACAAGCCTCTTCTACGAATTGTCGGTATAGTTGTGAAAACATACAGTTTAGACAAGTAAAAAGTCCATATCACCAAATTCGGATGTTTTATTTATTTGGGCGATTAGAGCAATTTATTTTTCAATAAAATTATTTTTAGGCAATTAAAAATTCATGTTTGGTTATAATCAATAGGAGCGATACTGTGTGTTATTGCTGGATAAATTTCAAATTAAAGATAATTTCATTTATATTAATTTCACATACTTTTGATTTGTCGTAACAAAATTGTACCTATCGTTTCACGCACGACAAGCAATAACATCTATAGCCGTAAATAATACTGCGCAAGGACTAGCGACTTATGTATCTTTACAGTTTGTCTGTATGTGATCAATGCCACCACGCCAAAATATATAATCCTAATCGTATATACGATGCGTATATATATACGTTTATAGCGAAGGTATTTAGCTGACACGATTATTTTCAGCAAAGGTGTACGAGGAACCTAGCAACCAAATTTTTAATTTGTTACTTGCATTCTTGACTAATACCAGCATAAATCTTTTGTGGTTTAGAGTATGTTTTTTATTAACTGGCAACATTTTTAATCAAGCACTCGATAAACCCTACCATTTAGTATGCTCCGATGAATTAGTTGTTCACGGTACGGTATTATATTAATATATTTCAGAGAAGTAAGGAAGCGTTCTACACTTATGTAGCCAACTCGTACGCAGGTCGACAACGATCAATTAAAACAGGTTGTCTTCCATTCCAAGGCTGCCATTATCAGGTGGCAGAGATCATGCATGGAGACGCTAACCGCCTAATCGCAGAATAATTGCGGCCGATACAATACTGTGACGCAGGCGCTGGCGGAGGAGTTCTTGGCAGCAATCTGTCATGTCATACCATCGCTTCGGTGCTCTGACATGGTCTTGTGAATTTGTGTGTCGTACTCAGTATTGCCGGGGAAGGATTTCAAGCGATATCGTATTTTATATATACAGGTTGACTTTTTTATCACCGTCCAAACCTTCTGAGATGACTCCCGTGATACAAACGAACAACTCTTATTGGATCAACTCCCTAACTCGAAAATAAAATTCAGCTGTTCCATACATTTTGGTCGAATGAATATTGATGTTTTGTATGGAACAGCTGAATATTATTCTTGAGTTAGGGAGTTGGTCCAATGGTAAGAGTTGTTCGTTTGTATCACGGGAGTCATCTCAGAAGGTTTGGACGGTGATAAAAAAGTAACCCTATATATTACTATTTTTTGAATGTCCAAATCAGGGTCATGACTTTGTAAACACTATTAGTAAAAGCCTTGTGGTCTGATAACGTACCCTAGTTGATCGGCATTGACATTAAATACACATTTTTTTGATTATGCTTTTAAACCACTGGGTTGACAAAATTGACAAAACTTAACAAAATCGTAACATACATAGGATACAAAGGATAACCATGGTAATGGGGGTGGATGAGGGGAAATACCCCTCTGCCGGGTTTTAGTGCGGGAACCCTGCTGCTAGTTTTTTTATACCAATCTGCGAACCCGATTTGTTAAATATTTTCAGCCTGTTGCTAGTTAAAAAAAAAAATAAACAAACAAACAATTAGTACAAAAAACAAACCTATACTGCATTAATTAGCATAAATAAAAACAAATAAAGTCGTATATAATTAGGTCACGTTCCTATGCGGTCGGTTTTACGTTTCGCATAATTTTAAGCATACTTCAAGCATAAAAAATGTATAGCGAGTAACAATGCTGTTTTTGTTATGTTGCAGAACCGGTAAACAAGCCTGCCCGTTTTGTTTTAGATGTGTTTTGTTTGTTTGTTGCTGGCATATGGTAACTGATTTATCTTCTTTATGGTTCAAGTTACGATTAAACTGCAAAAACTAGTTCTACAACTATCTATTATATTGGATCTTGTTGTCCGATAAATAAAATTTTGTTATTATGTCTGAAAGTCCTAACCGTCCTTTTCCTTATCGTTTTGTCTCTTTTAAACGATTTATCAATATAAAAGAAGTAAGTAGTTCCCTATTATTCGCCCATTATTCGCATTATATTCTCCATTCCTTCACATATCATATTTGTAATTTAATCACTATACAAATTAAACCATAAATTATAATTTTTGAACGATCGCCTTATTTGCCAGTCTCACCTGCTAGGCTACTCTTGACGCAAACTCAATCTCAATACAATTCCAATGCGATTAATATGTATCGATATTGGGATAAGTTTCGCAATTTCGGAACGCCCCATCTCGATAATAATTTGTTCACTCAATTTCCACGCAATTTAATTATAATGTAGCGCTATCATCGCTTTGAGGAGTGCCATTTGAATTTTTTAGATTTGGGATTGGAATTGTATTGAGATTGAGTTTGCGTCAAGAGTAGCCTAGCTGATGTCAAAATTTGAAGCAGTTACATTCAGTCAGACGAGAATCATTAACATCTCGTACTATCGTCAGGGAACGGGAAAACTGCTTGAGCGCCGAAAGGGAAATGTATTTGAAAATTAATTTCCCACAACTTGATTTTGGCGCTCTCTAGCAATTTTCCCTTTTCACCAACGCTATGGTTACTTGGTACTCACAGTTTCACCGGCGTAAAGTCATTTGGCTCATCACAGGAAGCGTATAAAGCGCGTATTGTGGAAACTCATTAAATTATTAATAGTACTTTTCCCTACTAAAAATTTCAACGTTTAGATTCAGTATTAAAGTATTTATGTGCGAGAAATGTTGCAGTTGTGGCATTTGACGACCTCCTTGGTCGAGTGGCTTGCACTACGGTTTTTATGGTGTCGCCATCTCTGAGGTCCCGGGTTCGATCCCCGGTCGGAATAATTTAGAAATACCTGCTTTTCTATATTGTTCCGGATCTGGATGTAATAAGTATGTATTTAAGTATATTAAGTATGGTTATCCGTTGTCTAGTTAACCATTTATCAAGTTTCTTAAGGAAGCTTTTCTTGGAGCTAGATTGTGGGAAACATTCATTAATTTATTTATTTAAATAAAGACAAAGAATCGCATCGTATTTAATCATGGCCTCTGTGGTCTAGTGGTTAAGACCACCGGTTTAGACCCAGAGGTCCCGGGTTTAATTCCCATCGGGGAGTACGGCTTATTTGCCCGCCTGGCTAGATACCACCATCTTATCTAAATATGTCGCCATAACATCAATGTTTGTAGCATTGTTGTGTTCCGGCAGCTAGAGATAAGATAGCCAGTGCATCAGTGGTTGAGGACTCCGGGTGAAGTGCGCTTCCACCTTCGACCTTATCTTCACTTAACATTAGTTGTGATGAAGGCCAAGGACCCGTAAGATATAAAAAACTCATTAAATTATTAATATCTAGAACTTTTCCCTACTATAAATGTCATCTGTATTATTGTAAGTCACTGTGTAAGATTTCAAGCCATCAAACTGTAAAATCACTGAAATCATTCTTATTGGAAAAATGTTTTTACTCAGTTGATAAATATTTAAATGACCGACGATATGATTAATGATAATTAATATAATAGTTAATGCATGCTTTGTTTAATTTATTTTTATCCTAATAATTAATCTTATTTAATTTAATTATTTTATTTTATTTTTGTGTTATAAATTATGTGTATGTTGATTTCCAATACGATATTATTGTTTTATGGAATAAATTACTTATGAATGACTATGACTTATGACATCCTTTAGTCTCAGTTAGTCACTTTTGATACATTTGAAATCTTTTTTAAAATCGCAAACGGCACAAATACGCAAACCTAGGTCGAAATTATTTATTTGTTACGTTTGCGGTGGAAACAATGGGCCCATGGGGGCCGGAGGCAAAGCAGCTGGTCAAAGAGTTAAGTGCTCGCCTTATTGAGGCCTCCGGTGACAGGAAGGCTGGCAGCTACCTTTGCCAGCGTATTAGTTTGGCAATCCAAAGGGGCAATGTTGCCAGCATTCTTGGGACCGTTTCCATGAGCCCACAGTTGGAGGACATCTTTTATTTATAGTAAACTTTTAATTTCTAATCCTTTTTTTCTCTGTTTTTTTTTTCAAGTTAAGTTCTGTATTTAAGTTTGCTTAGAATAATACAAGGATTTTGTTTGTGTGTATATAAATACATACTTTACTTGAAATGTAAATAGAGCGAATAATGAATGATTTAAATACTTAAATTAAGTTAAACTATACCTATATGCGAGACATCTTACAGTTGTGGCATAAAAAAAGGACAAAGAAACATGAACACAGTCGAAATTAAGCGTGTCTACCTAATTATAAAGGCTACTAGCCTTATTAAGATATCTCGGAATTCCCGAATGCCTAAAGCTGCGTGGAAATCCATTATCATTAGCTCGTAAAGCCGATAATGATAAATTAATGATAACAGAGTCCAAATCGCCACCGTTGCCATTAGCCGCGATATGGTGTCAAAGATATGTACCCAGATACAATACACGCGCACTAACGTATCACGCATGCGCTTTATTTTGGACATCACATCATCATACATTACCAGCTCTTTTATGTCCTCACTACTGGGACACGAGCCGTCCCTATGGATGGATAGGGAGAACGGGTCATAAACCACCACGCGGGCCCAGATTGGTGGTTGTTAACGACTGCTAATGCAGCCGGGAAGGCTTTACTTGCCTTCCGAAGCACAGGGGAGCTCGAGCTGATAAATGTTTGGTCACCCATCCGATGACCGGCCTTTGCGAAAGTTGCTTTAACTTAGCAATCGCAGACCGGGCGCGTTAACCACTGCGCTATCGAGCTCCTCACATTATATTAGGAAACTTATCATATTTATTTTATTTAAGTATAACTTTTGCAACATTATATTGCATGGCGAACTACTTGCTTGGGGCCGTAGCAGGTAAAGTACGCAATTAAAACTGTGTTGTCAAAATCGTAGCCTCACCTCATTATACCCATTTGCTATTGGTAACAACCAAACCCTGAAAGTGGGCCACAAGAAAATGGATCGGCAAAATGATTACTCCATGCAGTGTAAGTCAACGGGCCTGGGAGCTTTTCTTACCCTCGCAACACTAAATCTAGTAAGGTAGTTTGACCCCTATAGAAAAGCTCCGGGGTCGTTCAGTTAAAGCTCCACCAAGCTTCTCGTCATCCCTTCCCCATCCCAACCCCTATAGGTAGCAAAAATAAAATTCAGTTCGACAAAAAAATCTAATATCATGTAGGTATGTAAACAGCAAACATCAACTCAGACAAAGCATTAACATGTTTTGTCTTAAGTGGTAGAGTCACGCTGCGTTGCAGCACGAAATGGGCCGGCTCGCCCGACGTAATACCACCCTCTCACAGAATATCGGCGTGAAACAATGGCACTCGTTGCTGTTGTGTTTCGTTCGGTGAGTGAAAGTACCGGAAGTCCATTTCTCACCCCTCCCCCCTCCCAATTCCTACTTCCTCCTTAAGATCCAACTCCTTCCTCAAGGCCGGCAACGCATCTGCGATTACTTTCGTTTTGCGGATGTTCATGGGCGGCGGCGATTACTTCCCATCAGGTGACCCGCCTGCTCGTTTGCCTCCTTTTAATATAAAAAAAAACAATGTAACTCTTATTACAATGGAATAAGAGTCAAAACCAGTCGAAAGGGTATACATGTTAATGCTTGTGACTGTACAGGTATCTAACCAAAAAACATCAATCAAAAATAAGTATCATATAAAGGTTATTGTTTATTTTCAACAAGAATTTAATACTTACTTAATACCTTAAATTATAGGATTTCACCTTTTGTTAATGATTTACCTCCTATTGATAGTAAAGTACCTAAGTAAAGTAAATAGTAAATAGTGGGAGGGGCTCCTCCCACTGCTGGGCAAAGGCCTCCATCATTGAAATGAAGTCATCATTACAATGATGGGTAATGGCTTAATAACCACGCTTGCCAAGTGCGGGTTGGTTTTAACCCGGGCTATGCATCGAAAAATCCAAAACACTCTGCCCGACCTGCCCCCCAACCGCGTAACACTCTCGCTTTCGATCGCTTTTTAGGCGAAGCCCTCGCCTCGCTTTCTAATATAATATCGAAATATAATATCGAATAATATCGAAAGCTATAGCCTATAGCTTTCGATATTGCTTTCATATTGCTTTCGAAATGTCAAGATGACGCCTCCTCCTCGTCTCGCCTTCAAAGCGATCGAAAGCGAGAGTGTTAGGCGGTCGACCCCCTGGTAATTGAACCCTTGCCACCGAGGCGTTGTCCTATTGATAGCCTTTTACAAATCAAATAGGACCACCAGTAACAGGAAAAACAAATAACAAATAACAAATAAATGGTATGTTTTATGCAATATAAAAGGTAGATACCGGACACCTCGAAAAACATTCTTGGCCCTCTCGGCATCTTGACATTTCCCCCTCTTTCTTTATAAAAGAATTTTTGTAGGTTTAGTAACGCCTCGGTGGTCGAGTTCGAGTGATAAAACGCTCGGCTCGATACTCGAAGGACCCGAGTTCAAGCAATCACCCATCAATTGTGGTGATGACTTGACTTCAATGATGGAGGCCTTTGCCCAGCAGTGGGATAGTTAAATGCTATTTTTACTTTGCTTTTTTTTACTTGGATAATGAATTTTATTGCAACAGATGTTAAAGAAGTATGATTTGAAAAAGAAAGTATTATTCAAATTCTATGCGCAAAAAGTTTAACTGAACTGAACAATTAAGTGCGATCATAGAGATTATCTCTGTGCGTGGTAACATTATACAATAGGTACTTACTGCTGATAAATATGGGTTAACCGCGCGCACGATTACTTTCATATACTACAAGGCATACTCAAAAACTATGAAGTGTTCGCATATATAAAGTCACATTTTATCAACTGCAAATATTTTGACAAAACATCTAATTATATCAGAGAAATAAGATCCTAGCATTTAAAAAAAAATCAGACTATTTTTTTTTACCTTTCCTGACACAAAAATTGTAATATTTTTAAGAGTTGCCTCTCTGTCTGTTTTTTTGAACTAGGGGCACGTGTAAGCGGTGAAGGCATTGCGGCCTCTCTGTTTCGGCTCCTTTGAATTGAAACTACCGCAAGTGAAATTTTTCTTTTTAATCGAAATGTCTTTTGGCGTTTTTCTTGAAAACTAGCGTATAAAAATTTAAGGTTTTTTCATAAAAATAGTTTAAGTATACATATGTTGTTGAATTTATCCTCAAAATATTTGCAGTTGATAAAATGTGACCTTATATATAAATCATTAGTTTTAATTGCTTTGTTGATATAATGATTACGGAAATTATATGCTTACAACTTAATAACAAAGAAAATCGGTTAGTTATAGGAAACATACGGGCGGCACGACGGCCTGAGACGTAGGTACACAAACATAATGTTTCTGTAGTTTTTGTAGAGAAAAAAAATAGGAATTACCAAAACATGATTTATTATTACTGTAATTATGAAATATTTTAAGAACGTTTCATTTCCGAATGGTGTTTCGTGGTCGGCAGTTAAAACCAGTCGCCGCGTTTATTATCGTATTGTTATTGGCAAATAGCTTTTTTTAAATCAAATTAAACTTTTCGAACGTCGTAGTTTATTCAAAAAAAGGTGTGTTGATTTGAAACTTGTCTACGCGTCTCATATGTAGGTATTTATTACGTTTATTATAATTAGTGATACACAAATTTGTTTCTAAAGTACACTACACATTGTACGCGTAGTTTATATTTAGTATTGACCCTTGACCTGTCCACAAAGGTTAGGCGTGGTATACCTTTTAGGTGCCTATTATTAAGTATATTATAATTATTCATTATTGTATACTAGCGGCCCGCTCGCTACTTCGTCCGCTTGGTGAACACCCGTATCCTATAGAACTCATAGCAGCGCCACCTACCGGATTCAATTAATATAAACCTTCCTGACTCACTCTATCTATTAAAAAAAACCGCATCAAAATCCGTTGCGTAGTTTTAAAGATCTAAGCATACATAGGGACAGACAGACAGCGGGAAGCGACTTTGTTTTATGGTACGTTTATACGCTTGCCGAGACTTGGCAAACGTCCACAAGCTCCAAACTTTGACAAACGCTTGAGTGTCATTTACACGCTTGCAAGTGCGTTAGTGTGTTTCAGGCAGGCAAGCATAGCAGACGGGAAGAACGGGACGCCGAAACAACTTCGACGTCCGTAATAACGGACGTCGAAGTTGTTTCGGCGCTTGCATTTAGTTTGATATAAATTTTATTTAAAATAGAAACGAAAACAATGGAAGCAAAAAGTTCGGCCGTGAAGATGGTGGATGTTAAAAATTCATAGCTTAACCGCAACAGGTAACTATCAAATGCAATAGCGACACTAAACACGCGCCAACGTGTAACGTCGCAAGCGCTTGCCGCAAGCTTCCTTTGATCTGTGTTCAAAAACCGACAGTGGTCCGGATCAGCGACAAGCTCTTGCAAGCTCATGCAGACTTGGCAAGCATGTAAACGTACCATTATACTAAGTAGTGATTAAGCTGAGTTTAAGCCTTTTTGTGTCCCATATGAACAACATTTTATGTGTAGTTTTCTATTCCTCGCCTCGCCCCGGTGGCCTAGTGGCAGAGCGCTCGGCTCGTTACCTGATGGTTCAGGTTCAATTCCCAGGTCGAGCAAAATGTGTTTCGGATTTTTCGATGCATTGTGATCACAACCCGCACTTGGCAAGCGTGGATTAAGCCATTACCCATCAATTGTAGCGATGACTTCATTTCAATGATGGCACCCTTTGCCCAACAGTGGGACAGTTATAGGCTGTTTACTTTACTTTCTATTCCAGCGATGAAAGCGCTTTTTACTAGCAATTCTCATCATCATTATCATCATCAGCTCATTTTATGTCCCCACTGCTGGGGCACGAGCCTTCCCTATGGATGGATAGGGAGAACGGGCCATAAACCACCACGCGGGCCCAGTGCGGATTGGTGGTTGTTAACGACTGCTAATGCGGCCGGGACCAAAGACTTAACGTGCCTTCCGAAGCACGGAGGAGCTCGAGATGATAAATTTTGGTCACCCATCCGGTGACCGGCCTTTGCGAAAGTTGCTTAACCTCAGCACTCGCAGACCGGGCGCGTTAATCACTGCGCCATCGAGCTCCTCGGCAATTCTCAACCACTGAGAAACTATTACACCTCTAAATAAATAGATAGATACATACTAGGGCGGAAAACAGGTCACAAGGTCATCAGTCACTGGGGAGTACCGAAACTAAAAGATATAGGGAAATTAGATTTTTAAGGGAAAACAAAGTCTAATAAAATGTTAATTAAGTAATCCCAAAATAAGTATAAAGCCATAATCATGGTTTTCTTTAAAATGACCGTTTACTTTGTAAGAGACCAAAGGCTGAGAACGAAGCCAACAAATTAGCGGCACAGAAAGTGTTGTTTCCTACTTACAGTGAGTGAGTTAATAACTTGAGAACAACCATTTTCAGTAACATTACCTTAATGTTTGTAAACATGTCTTTATTGATCAGATATGTCAACCGCAGTAAGAAAAAACAACGTAAAATCTGTGAAAGATCTCAATTTTACATTAAAACCCTATAAAAAGGAAACATGACAATTTAATAACAACACTAAAAATATAAAGGAAGCCATGACACATTTTTTTTAAATTATTTACGACTCGTCTCGGGCATTTTTATAATACTGTCTTTTTTAACAATTATCTTTTGTCATTATCTTCCATGAATTTTGTGACGTTGAAGTAAGAACGTCATCTTAAGTTGGTTAAGTACAAAAAAATCATTTATTCTGAAATACATCAAACATGCCAAGTTTAGAAAACCTTTTTCTCTATGTAATAAGAGACGGAAAATGGGAAGAATTTCACATATAACTTTGTGCTCTACCTACATTTAACAAAAAGTTCTTGAAAGTATCAAACGTTAACTATTCCATATTGTTGTTAAGGGTGCGCACCGTCCGTAAGTGTCATATATTTTATTTGAAATGTCTTCATCCATATTTATTTGATGCCGCGCGGCCATACTAATTTCGTATGGGGATTTTAACGTGTTAATTTAAAAATAATAATTTAAAAACCACTCGTCAAATCGAAAATGAGACCTTTGGTGATTGTTTAGACAAAATCAGAGGTACAATAATTTAGATTTACTATAAGATATCAACTAAACGCCGCCACTCATTTTCATGATTTTTGCCCAACTTTAAATGATATTGTAGAAAAAACTATAGTGTGTTATGAATTTATGGATCGGGCTATTTGTAAACACGTTCCCTTTGATACTAAATATATACTTTGTTTATGTAATACGATAGTGTTTTCAATTATATCAACTTAATCGTGACTGCATTTTTGTCTTTTTTTTGGTCGGCGCACCCTTAATTAAATTTGACAGTTTTGGATAGGCTGATGTGCAGGCGTCTGTAAAACGACAATAGGCGCCTGGTTTTGTCAATTTTCCCATAACCCTCCCTTCAAATAAGGCTACCTACCGCTACTAAGCTACTACACACTATTTAGACAAACCGTTGTAAGAGAGAATAATGAGTTTAAATATGTAATAATAATAATAATTATTATTATTAATACTTTATTTACAAATCTGAAAACAGTTATTAAAAAAAAGATGACTCGTAAGGGACTCTAACCCAGTTGGAAAAGCTGTTACCAGGGTAGCGAAAGATCGACGACAACTTATTTTTGCCTGTCGTATGCTTACTTACTTTAAGATTGTGTATTTTAAATGTGAAATTATTTCAAACATCAAATAATTTTATTATTTTTTAAAATGTTTGTAACACTTTGTTTCAGCCTTTCATACTAGTATATTTCTGAAAACTCTGATTGGGAATCTTCTTAACTTTACTAACGTAATAATGTTAATTTTCTCAACAAATTATGGTGCGAAAATCTAAAACCTATTAAATGCAATAATATCAGTGTTATATTAACGACAACCCTAAGTGAATAAACATTTCACGTATAAAATCTTAAAGCAACACGCTCGGCTGCCACTTATCTGAGCACACATTGCAACCAACAAATGTTTTACTACGCCTGATAAGGACAACCGACTTATTCCGGCGAGTAAAACGAAATAATACTGAAAAATCAGAAGTAAGTGACGTAAAAAACAAGGTTTTAATAATGTTTTGATGTATATAGCAGTTGGTATGTTTGAACAAAAAAGAAAAGAGCGTGTTTTAGAAATATTGTAAAAAAAACTAATTCAAAGACAGTTATGAACATAAAGTTATTATAGAGTATTGAGAGTCGTAAACATTATCTAATAATATACAGCATTAATAAAGAATAAAAAAAGCTTCTAGTTAGTTAGTTAGTTAGTCCTAGTTAGTTCTTTTAGTCTGTGACAAACAAAAAAGTTACCGAAATCAATCAGGTTAAGAAACAAAAATCAAAATAAAGAAAATTGTAATCCATGGTAACAGTACTTGAATACTATACCGTCGCTCGCGGTGTGGCAATTTTAATGCAAGGCAGCAGCCTTTTTGTGTATTGCAGTAGAAGTTTTTTTGATATTGGCGCTTTGCCATCGGATCGTAAGTTTAAACTAGAGGCCATGAGAAGAACTGACAAGGAAATCTGCAATCAAATGACAATATACCGTTAGAATATTGGAATGGCTCGCACTATCATAAAAGGACATTTACCTTATATTTACATGGTAAGATAACAATAATAATATAAAGATATATTGTATACGATCGATCGGAACTAATTCTTATTGTTAAGTCACACAAAAGCAAATATGAAAATTCATCTCTAAATACATTAAGGCGTAGTATTTATTGTCTTAAATATTTCACCACTTTTTTGCTACTATCAATTGGACGCTGTCGGTACCGAGTCAGAACAAGCTCTGTCATATTGTCTCTTATTGTTCTAAACTTGTTGTGAATTGTCGTTAACAACCCGATCTGTTATCAGCATCGCACGGAGACATTGATATAGATAGGCAATATATAATTGCGTCGAGAACGAGAAGGTCCGCCGCACTCTGCAGGTAACGCCGCCATCCCGGCCGATCACCGGTGGCGGAACGGTTCACCACTCACGCGCATGTGTCGACGCAGAGTGGCGGTCTCACAGTCCCACACGCGGTCAAGTGCAAAATTCGAAACAACGACGTCTCGAAAACTCGACGCTCATCTGTTTCTCTCCTCGCTCGCTGTCGAAATAACATCGGAATTTTTCAATTACAATTCAAATTACTTTCTCAGTGGTTAATTTTGTTTGACTGTCGACACTGCGGTCGGATTCTGTAGCCGCAACAGTGCTTGGACTGAACTAGAAAGTGCTCGCCGTTTTATCTGTCACGATGAAAACGGATTACGCTATGGATGAGGTGCAGAAGAGTAAGTTATGCAAATACGTGTTAATGATATGGCAATTTCACTGGGGAAAGAAATTGTCATCGTTTACCATGCTACCTGATCTGGTTAAATTTCTATTGCAGTATCCAATTAAAACCTTCTTAATTAATATTCATACATGTATGCGTTATTACAGATTTTTAAATAGCATGATTTTTCTCGTAAAATTTTCGCTCGTTAATTTACCTAGAGAGGTTTATCAAAATAGGGTTACAATTTTTTGATTTCTAAGTATTTACGCAAAATTGAATCTGTGAAACTAGAAGCTGTGCGACTGTTTGCTATACCTAGGTTATATTATTGACATACATACGACCCGCACATCATGTGGGATAATTATCTAAAAACGTTTTAAGTGGCGACATTGACAAAGTTTTATTTACATTAGGACTAAGGTTATTATGCATTCAAGTTACTAAACACGTAATCGTTACCTAATATTAAATTGATGGGTTAAATTTTCCATCTTCAATTTCTAATTAATATGTTATACCTAAGATTTGTGTCCTGCGTTAAATGTGATACCATTAATCATATCAATATTATGCAACTAAACCATTAAAGTAATATCGTTCACAATTATTTGTTAATTAATCTACTTCTTTATCAACTATTGCTCTAGAAAATAATGTGAGAGATATTTATTTTTCAAAACAAAAAAATCATAGTGACACTATTATTCAATTAATAGATTCTGTAATTACATCATATTTTTGAAAGAGATTTCCAGATTTACTTCAAAGAGCCATTCCCAATTTCAAATAGCTTTAGTTACTTTCTTTTAAGTTAATTATGTTCGAAGATGAGAAAGCGATGGCTTGGTAGTTCATTAGATAGTTTAAAAATAAAGTGCTGAATCTACTATATAAAAAGATATGTCCTGACTATCCAGCAGTGGAAGTCTTATGGCTGAGATGATGATGATGACTTCACAGCAATCAAAGCCACTGCTATGCCCAAGTCACGGACCTAGAAACGTTGAAATTTTGAAGGCAGACCTTTTTCATGACGTAAAGAGAGATAAGACGTGATTTTACGATCACAGATCACAGATGCGATCAGGATCTCGGAGTATGGGTATACAAACTATTCCAACATATATAATTATATCGTCGAAATTCGAGTTACCTCTTCTTTAATCCTTGTTACAAACAAATGGAGAAAAGCAGTCGCTGCATCCGAAACAGATTAAATACCGATGTTAACTCTTTTAAAAAACTTTGTACTAAAATTATTAAAATGATTTCCAAACTCATATAACTGACTACATGTTAAAAAGTAATTTTATGTAAACATGTGTTCAAATAAGAGCCAGGCAAGGCACGCTACCAGTCTTGCTTATTTGCGTAGCGTTGTTTATTTTAATTATCATTCTTGGTTGCGTGATAAAAGAAATTAGAGCGCACACTCATTGGTAAACGCGTCGACATATTAATTAAAAACTGAAATTACACATATTATTTTCATTACATTCGTACTTATTTATTCATTCGTTATGGACATCCAGTAATTGTTAACAAAGAATATAAATGGGGATTAAATACTCGCGTGCCATATGTACGCACGGTCGTACGTAAGGTGGCCCGCTAATTATACCTACAGCGCGGGACGGGCAATCTAATTAGTAAAAGATTTCATACCTTCTTTATACCCGACGTTTCGATCGAGTTACAACCGAGTTACGGCTGTCAGTCAGGCCGTGACCGCGACCGTAGAAGATATGAAACCTTTTTACTTATTAGTTTGCATTAATCCCCGTTTAAATTCTTTGTTAACTACGGAACGCGAAATTTTTAATTTTTTAAAAGTTCCAGTGATTGTAATAATGGATGTTTACACCTGAACAAAATTATATACTAAACAAAAAATAATTACGCAACTTTTTAAAGTGACACAACATGCAAAATAATGGTAACTTTAAACAATTGACAATCGCTATTAATTTCGATTACAAATATTATATATTTTAACTACCTAGCTGACCCGGCGGACTTCGTGCCACTTTGACAGTTTCTATGACAACAAAACAAACAAATCGTGAATCATTTTGTATTGGAAAATTAAATTGTAAAAAAATGTTTGGGGTGGTTATCGCTTAGGGGTATGAAAAATAGATTACAATCGATTCTCAGACCCACCAAATATACATATAAAATTTCATAAAAATCTATCGAACCGTTTCGGAGGAGTATGGCAACTGACATTGTGACACGAGAATTTTATATATAGAGATTTATGTTATTATTACTATTGAAAATGGTTATCAGATGCAAATCGCCTGAGACGTATTTTTAGCCATAGCTCCGAGGATTTTGGGAGAATCGAGATGGAAATAGTACCAAGAGTTGAGGAATTTATCGAGACACGTGTGAGCGTTTGAATTTTGAAAATGGGCTGAAACTTTTTTTGAAATTTTGAAAAATGTAAAAAATGTTGGGTTTTTTGAGGGGTGTTTGTATACTAAATTGTAAATACTTAAAAAAAAACCGACTTAAGAAAAAAATATAAAAGAATGCTAGGGTATTAGTTTAGCTACCAATGGCGAAAAAAATTTGAAATTTGGTATTGTAGAAAAACGGGTATTTCCGTATATAAAAAGTGATGTAGCTTCTTTGATTATTGACCGATCGTCATGGTAATGGTGTCAAAAGATGCGGATGCTGGCGAAAAGTGCATTCAAGTTAGAATTGTGTCATTAAAAATATATTTATTTTTTTCGTAAATTGTTGTATTCATTTTCAATGCTCCGATTCTTGCGGGGACTGCGAATTCTGTGAATTTTTGGTTCCTTGGGTGGAAGCCTTTGTCCTGCAGTGGACATTTAGCTGAGATGATGATGATGATGATGATGATGATGATGATGATGATGATGATGATGATGATGATGATATTAATATGCGTTTATATTAATCGTTATATTTACTTAGCTCTATTAACTTTTTGATACTGTAACAAACATGAAGGCCATAGATAACTTTGGTTTACCGGTTATGGTCCAATTTATCAAACCACTCGTTGTGTTTGCTCCTAATGCGTTTACAATGTAAATTTATTATATACGAGATTTTCACATCGGATTATAGCGGCCATTCATCATTGTCTTAATCATTTTGATAAAGGTTTATCTAAACAAGAACATTCGACAAAGAAATGGTAAAAGAAATCGGATAGTAGCTTCTTTTTTAATATTAATTAATTAGGGCTGACTTTTTTTATGTATTGTTAGCTATCATAGACCAATGCCATGGTTGCAGATCAAAAATACTATGTCCATGATCATCATTATCATTTAATGCCATCTCCATACTGAAGTTTGGAGATGGCGATTCCATATATTACATTATTTTTACATTACATTTGATTTACAAGGTGACAGCTAGGAAGCAGTTGGTATTCAATGGTTGCTAAAGTCAAAAACCGGCCAAGTGCGAGTCGGACTCGCGCACGAAGGGTTCCGTACCATCTACAAAAATATGTCAAGTTTCTACCTGTTATCGTTATTAAGACCGGGAAAAAATTAGAAAAAAATCACGTTTGTTGTATGGGAGCTCCCCTTAATTATTTATTATTTATATTTACTTTTAAAGTGAATTATATAACTAAATATTCTGTGGATATTTCAAACGTCTACCTGTTGCCGTTATCAATAACAAGCAAAAATATCACGTTTGTTGTATGGGAGCCCCGTTAAATATTTATTTTGTTCTGTTTTTTTTTAGTATTTGTTGTTATAGCGGCAAACAGAAATACATCATCTGTGAAAATTTCAACTGTCTAACTATCACGGTTCATGAGATACAGCCTGTGACAGACGAATAGACAGACAGACAGACAGACAGACAGACAGACAGACAGACAGACAGACAGACAGACAGACAGACAGACAGACAGACAGACAGACAGACAGACGGACGGACGGACGGACGGACGGACGGACGGACGGACGGACGGACGGACGGACGGACGGACGGACGGACGGCGGAGTCTTAGCAATAGGGTCCCATTTTACCCTTTGGGTACGGATCCCTAAAAATCGACAGGTACCACTCATCGAAACTTTTTTCCTTTAATCATTAATGATCAACAACTGATACGCAAAATAAAAAATTCTATTCTATTCTATTCTATCAGTTGTTGATCATTAATGATTAAAGGAAAAAAGTGTCGATGACTGGTACCTGTCGAACACTGGAGCCACTACCCTACTAAGGCTGGATTCCACAATATTCTCATTACGTTACGAGATACGGGTGATTAGGAGGACGAACGACGCGGGCGGTCGCTAGTTCATAATATTTAGTTACAGTCCAAAGTTCCAAAAGTTTTCAATACGCACTGATTGGTTGTCAATAGTGCTCTGACGCCGACTACGACTCAATCGCAAGATTGTGATTGATAGATATTTGATAATAAATGTTAAATAAACGCGAGTAGATCCGTATAAAAAATATGTAAAAAAAACTAATTCCATATTTTGGCTAGTAAGTGCGCTTCTTAATTCTACGTTAGTGCAGAAATAAAAAAGACAGACACAAATATTAATTAGTTTAATCCCAGCAAATGAGACAAATTGGCAAGCATTAAACAAAGTTTCCAACGGAGATTAAAACAAACTACTTATATGTATTCTTAGGCAGGCATATACCTTTTATACCCGCCGTTTTAATCGAGTTACACCGGTCTAGGTTCACGGTCCAAGGTACTGATCGTCAAGTATAAAAAGGTATACCTAGGATACCTATACCAGGTACTTTGCTTTAAACCCCTTCAAAAACATTTTTTATAATAGTTTCATTATGTATTGTTTGTAATGGTTTGCGTTGAGTAATTCGTCTTATTCAATTTGCGGAAAATCAAAATAAATAATATTTTCATTCTTCAGCTCATCCCAAGTTTCTTTTTGTGTGGAACTTAACTGTTCTATTTATAGATTATTATTTGAATGTGTGATATTTGCGTGGTTGTCATAGAGTGCTGAAAATATGTAAGTAGCTGTATTCTATCGTTACAGTTGCTAGCTCTCAACAATATTGTTTAAATTACACCATGAATATAATATTACTGTCAATAAATTTTCAATAGTATTATTTTATGTGCCATCTGTGCAAACACGGTGTACATTACCATTTAAACAATAAATATAAACTGGCGTTACCATACTTAAATATTCATATTGTTTTATAGACGTGATAAATCGCAATATTAGGAATGTTCTAGCAAAAATATATTTTTGATGTGTAACATCTTTACGCTCGCTTTCTATATAAGCAATTTGTGGGAGTGATTTCGTGAAATGGGACGGAAGTATGTGTAACAGTGTAACAGGAAGTCGGGGACGCGCGCAAGTTCGCACCATTTTGTAAATTTAAAATCGATATTACGAACATGACATATTATTATTATATGTGACATTATTGTGTCATTTGACTATCAAAGGTCAGTTTTATATGTCAAATGTCTTCTAATGAGTATTTACTGCATTTATTATATAGTTATGAAATGATGTAATACCTGACCCATTTTTTCAGTATATAATGTTAAAATTGCTTAATACTAAGGTGAAATGTCAAATGTTACACATCATATGCGACTATACTGTAAGGCTCGCTCGTTTTTTTAGTATTTTCTTAAAAACAAATTATGAATGCGCTATTAACACAATATAACGGTCTCTTATTCCACTTAAAAAGCTAATGCTTGTGTAAGGTGTGCCTTGCTCATTGGTCTAACGTAGCTATAGGGATTGAACTACGATTGCTTGCATTCAACCCAAGCAACTATCCTTCTGGCTACTGACAGACGAGACGACAGCGCTTTAAAAATGTTATTTTGTGTTTTCCTGTGTTTATAAAGAGACGCTTCCGAAATTTCCTTAAGCAAAAAGCGGCGCGTGAAAAGAAAAAAGTTAATTGCATACGAAGATTCATAGAATCGGCAAACACTCGTGACGCTATTTCACGGCCTGATGATCGGAATGCGAATTGAACGAACTATCGGAGGCTCTATTTCAGTGGAATGACAACGTGTCTATTCTACCTTTTTTTGTCAATGACCAAACGTTTTGAGGTATTGTTAAATAATAAACGTCAACGTTTACTAAAGTAGATGCTCTCGGCCTTCAATAGTCAATAATCAATTATTTATTGCAAAACCATAATGTATATTATAAAGTATAAAATAATTTACCTATTTTAACTATTGATATCATTATGGAGCCTGTCGGGCACGCAATCAAAGTGTTAGGAGAACGGAAGCCATCTAATAACAATAACACAACAATGCTGTCACATTGCTGTTATTTATGAATGGACGTAATGTAAATTTGTTCTTATGTATGTCGTTTGTTAACTAGGCTTATATTTCATTGCTATATTTAAATAAAATTTACAAAATTGTGGTGGAGACAGACTTAGATATATCGTGGGACTTAAGCAGCCGGACTTAGGTACACTAAACTAATTGCTAGGCTTTCTTGTAGTAACCCTTGCCTTACGTAGATATATAATTAACTATAGTATGTTTTATTTAGTTACGTATTTAGAAATGCAATAATCAGCAAATATTGTGTTAATGACAGTGGACTATTAGTAAAGATGTAGAAAAAAATCCCTGGTTGTTGGGTTGAGTTGCTACTAAACCGGTCTATAGGAGCTATGCCCTCTTGGCAGAGGCCAAAACAAAGTTGAAAACTAGTATAAAGGGCAGACGGTGACTTGTTTACTCTATTACCATATTATTATGTACTATACAATGATATACATGTGCATGAGAATGACGCATTTAAAAGCCTCTACACATTTAAGCATCCCATACAAACTTCAAATTCAATATTTTTAAACAACTCAGCCAATTATAATGATACTTTAGAGTCCTCTACAAAAAGTTTCAAATCGCATAAATTCAATTGAACTACTTACTCCCTAGATCTCTGTATTAACCTTAAGCTTAGATAGATATATTAATATCATCATCATCAGCTCATTTTTATGTCCCCACTGCTGGGGCACGAGCCTTCCCTATGGATGGATAGGGAGAACGGGCCATAAACCACCACGCGGGCCCAGTGCGGATTGGTGGTTGTTAACGACTGCTAATGCAGCCGGGACCAACGGCTTTACGTGCCTTCCGAAGCACGGAGGAGCTCGAGATGATAAACTTTTGGTCACCCATCCGATGACCGGCCGTTGCGAAAGTTGCTTAACCTCAGCACTCGCAGACCGGGCGCGTTAACCACTACGCCATCGAGCTGAGCCCAGTTGCGGATTGGTTGTTATTAACGACTGCTGATGCAGCCGGGACCTACGGCTTTCGCAGAGCGGAGGAGCTCTAGATGACAAATTTTTGATCACGAATCCCATTAAATATATAAATAACTGTATTTTCCTTGCTCGCAGGGACCAGCTCGATCCTCGGCCTATCCGATGTCACTGACAACAAACTGATCTGGCGGCAGCTTGTGGCTGAGCTGCTGGGCACTTTCCTGCTCACGTCCATCGGCGTGGCGGCCTGCATCGCCATCAGCGAGTCATCGGCGCCGAAGACCACGAGCATCGCGCTTGCGTTTGGCCTGCTCGTCGGCTCTATCGTACAGGTCAGTGACGTCACCAGCATTACTTTACTATACATACATATTGTCACGTTTCTAATCCTCGAGGGGTAAGCAGAGTCCAAACAGCAAAGAGCTACTCGAACCACGTTTAGTCAAAAAGTACTACAGAGGATGGGAACAACGAATCCACCTGCATAACATCTTTTTTATTTCGATTCTGATCCGAACGCTTTGGAGAATCTAGAGGGGACATGCATGCGTGACGCCATGCTTGAAACCATCTGAGGATGTTCGATCTTCTTTTGTTTCTTGTTACCCACAAAAGTTAGGTTATGCTGTAAAGCTTAAAAGCGGCCAAGTGGGAGAGAGGGAGGGAGCGGTAGGAGCTTACCCACTAAGCTCTGGGGAAATTGTAACCACTTAAACGGAATTTATGTTAATTCAGGGACTTAAACCCAAAACCTGCTTAACATCCTACTTAGTAGTTGACACATTTGGCAGAATCTGCTCATCAATAGAGATTTTAAGATTGGTGGCGCTTTTAACAATCCGCCGCCATTTCTCTCTTTCTACTGCTCTGTCTATTTCACCGGTGTAGGGTACAGTATTATATAATATAGTGTATGGAAAGAACGAACGCCACATGCACAACACCAATTAATATAATTCTAGCACTTTCCCCGCGACGTTGTCTACGTTAATTTCGTATTTTTAAAATGATTATTTTTCATGAAAATAAAACATAGCCTAATACCTATATCCGCAAGGAATGTATATTTCTATCAGTGAAAGAATTTTGGAATTGGACCAGTTCCTCAAACAAACAAACAAACAAACAAACAAACAAACAAAGTTACAAACTTTACTTCTTTAAGGTCACAACTGCAAATATTTTGAGGATAAATTCAACAACATATATAAACTATTTTTATGAAAAAACCTTAAATTTTTATACGCTAGTTTTCAAGAAAAACGTCAAAAGACATTTCGATTAAAAAGGAAAATTAAGCACTTTCGGTAGTTTCAATTCAAAGGAGCCGAAACAGAGAGGCCACAATGCCTTCACCGCTTACACGCACCCCTAGGTTTAATTCTACTATGCCCCTAGTTTCATTCAAAAGAGCCGTCAGAGAGGCCGCTCTTAAAAATATTACCTACAATTTTTGGGTCAGGAAAAGTAAAAAAAAACTAGCCTGAATTTTTTTTAAATGCTTAGAGCCTTATTTCTCTGATATAATTAGATGTTTTGTCAAAATATTTGCAGTTGATAATGGTGAATTTGACGTAAACGTGACACTGCATCTACGCAAGTAACATCTCTAAGCGATGTTACTAATATTGTTAAGAACTTGTTTAATATTGTTTGTTTGTATTTTTTGTACCTATTAGAGTGTTTATAAATTGAATAAGCAATTATATCCATTTCTTATCTACCTATCTGGGCCTCAAGTCTGCTGATCCCATAATCTCTTAATAATGAGTGTCTCGTTAGCTCGATGGCGCTGTGGTTATCGCGCCTGGCCTGCGATTTCTGAAGCTAAGTAACCAAAAATTTAACGTCTTATGATTTGAGCTTGCCTCAGAAAGCAAGTAAAGCCGTTGGTCCCTGCTGCATTAGCAGGTGTTAACAACCACTGGTGTCAATCTGCACCAGGTCCGCGTGTTGGTTTGTAGCCCGTTCTCCCTATCCATCCGTAGGGAAGACTCCAGCCGTGGGGACTTAAAATAAGGTGGTGATGTGATAATTTGTGTGTTTTTTACATTATGGCTGTGAGAACATTGTCAAATGAAACCTATGAGACACGATTGTAGACATTTTAAAATAGCAAGAGGTCCTGTACTTATGAAAATATACTAAATGGTTATATACTGAAATGAGAGCGATCACACTGTTGGCGAGTCGTAACGTAACTGACATCACCAATGCAAAAGCGTGTTTGTTGGTTTGTCCTTCTATCGTGTACAATGTTATTACACAAAAGTAGTTGAGATATATGTTTTCTTGACATAGGTATCTAACTAACTATATACCTACTCTTTTTTAACTTTCATGTTCCACTATAAAAAATATTTAAAAGATTTCGCGCAAAATCTCTAGTAATGGTGTCCTAGAAATGCCTATATAAGTACTCGACGTTAAGATACTAAAGAGTTTATGATCTATAAAGAAAAAGAGTTTATACACACTCCTCTTCTTCTAGATCGTATCTTATCTTTTTTACTCCTTTACGGTTAAACACTTAGCCTCGTCTCCTAAAGTTATCGCATAAAATTACCATTGGTTCGCAATAAAATTTGCGATAAATGTACATTTCTCGCAAATACATTTATGTAAGATATCATAGAACGAATGATTCATAAAAACTTTCTGTTACACAGCGTAGAAACGTGCAAGTGCGTCCGTGCTATCTAACTAGTACAATAGCTCTTAAGTGGAGTTTCATGCAATAAAATCTCTCCGGCAATCCCAAATATCTCAACTCCAATTGCATATGAGAACGAATAGTATTGTGCGGCATGCAACAACATCATCAAAGCGTGTCGATCCGATTGTTGCTATAATACACGGTTGGTTTATATTGAAACACACTTGCGATGGGTGAACCATAAAACGATAACATAACTTTCCTTATCGTTATGGTGTATTTGAAACGTGTTCCGCACTAAGAGAAACTCGATAACAATAAAAAGTGAATTTTAATTTTTATACAGGTCGACTTTTTTATCACCGTCCAAACCTTTTAAGATGACTCCCGTGATACAAACGAACAACTTTTACTATTGGACAACTCCCTAACCCGAAAATAAAATTCAGCTGTTCCATACATTTTGGTCGAATGAATATTGATGTTTTTATGGAACAGCTGAATTTTATTTTCGAGTTAGGGAGTTGGTCCAATAGTAAAAGTTGTTCGTTCGTATCACGGGAGTCATCTCAGAAGGTTTGGACAGTGATAAAAAAAGTCGACCAGTTAGGTACCTATAGATCGGATCGTGCTCGGTGGTGTGCACTTGGAGAGGATGTCCAGCAGTGAACTAGTATGGGCTGATGATGATGGTGATGAGGTAGATTTGCAAAGGCAGGCCTTTGTCAGCCAGCAGACGTCTTTTGGCCGAGATGATGATGATGATGATAGATATCTAAAGTTTACGTGAACATTAAACATTGTTTCGAGCCCTTTACAGAGTTCGTGGTCACAGAGATGTCTCCCTGATAAAGAGTAGGTAGATCCATGCATAGTGTTTTTTTAAACATATCAGAATGTTTATTAAATTACATGGATGAATATTTTATCACTACTTCGCACGTTTAAAAATAGTAGGTGATTATTGGGCATTCTACTTCACTTTTTCTTAATCGTTCGCTCACTTCGTTCGCTCTCTCGAAAAAGTGAATTAGAACGCCCAATAATCGATATGGATTATTAGCTTTTCCGTTATTTAAGCGTAGCAACCATTTTATGTAGTCATTTCTGAAAAATCCTTTTAACACTGCAGTCAAATTTAATTTTTAATCATAAAATATAATGAAATTCTTAAAACAAAAAGAATCGTTAAAATTGGAATGTATTTGTCCAACTTCATTGACAGGGGCAAGTCGACATGGAAAGTTATTGCCAAATACAATTCGTTGTATTGTTTGCGGTCCATCTAATTGCGGGAAAACCAACATAGTAATAAGTTTATTATTACATAAAGATGGTCCACGATTTCGAAACCTGTACGTGTATTCAAAATCTTTGTATCAACCTAAATACATTTATCTCGAAAAAGTTTTAGAATTGGTTCCAGGTACATCATTTCACAAATATAATCATAATAGCGAAATATTGAACCCTCACGAAGCGTCACCGGATTCCATTATTATTTTCGATGATGTTGCTTGTGAAAATCAAAACAACATCCGTAACTATTTTGCTATGGGGCGTCATAGGAATATTGATTGTTTTTATATCAATCAAACTTACACCAAAATACCTAAACAACTCGTAAGAGACAATTCTAACATGATTATATTGTTTAAACAAGACGACGTAAATTTAAAACATGTTTATGATGAGCATGTAGGGTCTGATATGTCATGGCTTCAATTCCGTGAAATGTGTTCAACTGTTTGGAAAACACCATACAATTATATTGTCATAAATAAGGATTGTGAGCGAAATAAAGGATGCTATAGAATGACGTTTGATACATTTATAGTCGTAGATTAATAATTACATATACGGATGTTATAATATTTATAAATCATTTCCACATGAGATTTGGAGGTGAAAGGAAACCCAATAAAATGGAAAGAGATCTAAAGAGACAAATCATTAAATCAGCATCAGCTGTTAAAAGAAAGTTTGACATGATAAAGGATGCAAAAAATACAAGAAATAATACGTTAGAAACAATATTTAAACCCATAGTTGACCCTCTTAATATGATAGCAAATAAAAATGATGAAAAGCACCATGACAAAGAGACTGTTTATAACCCCGTATTTAAAAAAATAAAGAATAATGAAAGCGAAGCGTCGTATTCGTCTATTGAAGAATTTAACGAACTAAGTAGCGAAGATGAGGAAGAAAATCATGAACAATTCCGAACAACCGACAAAACCCTTACTGTATCACCTACTCAAGACCATGATGTGAGTGAAGGTTCGTTCAAATCGCTACAATCATCGCCAAACGTTAAAAGTCAATCTTTATCATGGTCTACATCATCTGAAGTATTTAGTGCTATACCTTTTGGAATAAGAAATGAACAAGGAAAACTTATGCTTGGAAAAAGTCGCGTTTATGATGACGGCACCACTCTAATAATTGGAAATCATAATTTGAGAAAAACTCTCGGTTTAAAAGAACTATTGTATAAAAAGAAACCAAATCTAGATGATATCACAGATAACGACCTTGAAAACTATAAACTACTACTTATCGATACTAATGCACACAGACGTAATTATGATCCATCTAAACCAATAAATAGCAACAAGGGATTTAAATACATGAATATTATAAAGCCATTATTCAAAATCTCTAGAAAACCAACCACTAGTACAGTGAGTATTCCTCGAGGAAAAGGTATTGAACTTGTAAAAAAAGTAAAAAGAAATACAGATTTAGTTTACTGGGATGATCCTAACGAGTTAGTAAAACGACTGCAATTACTGTTCGCATCACGAGATGCTGGTAACACTGGGTTAGATAATGAAATTATTGCAATCATCGAGGAACTTCACGAAGCCGGTATCATAAACAAAGAATAAAAACAAATAGCATCGGGAAATTTGTGCAGTATACTTACAGTAAACAAAGCATCGGGACCGCAATGAATATAGATAAATTCGGTCATCACGTTCATAAACGTTTACGATTATCTGAACATATTGATATCTATAACGATACGTTACAGAAGTCTGAAACGGGAGAATACGATTTAAAATCATCCAAACTAAAAGGCTTGTCGTCTCCAGACAAGGACGATGAAGCTGTAAATAAAGCATATTTGGATAAAACAGTTCAAGAGCTGAGAAACGAAATAAGCCAAGTAAATAGTCGTGTATTAATTTATTTAAAGAACTTGGAATCAGCGAGAACAGACCGTTTATCTTCTATGTTTTACTCAAAAATAGAAATAGACCGTATGATTCAAGCCAAACAAAAATGAGTAAGAAAGAAATTGTAGACGAACTTCACAGAGCGGCGAGAAGAAATTTTCCACGTCGAAGTACAATTATAAAAAGAATAGATGATTTATGGCAAGCAGACCTTATGGATTTTCAAAAGTACTCACAGTTTAATAAAGGATATAAATATGTTTTAGTCGTAATTGATACTTTATCAAAATATGTGTGGGTTAATCCTTTGAAGTCAAAGAATAAAAGTTGCGTTACAAATGCAATGCAAAATATATTAACCACTTCATCTCGAAAGCCCAAAAATTTACAAACAGATTTAGGCAAAGAATTTTACAATGAAAATTTTAAACAATTGACGATAAAATATAACATAAATCATTACTCCACTTACTCTGTAAAATTTATTTATACGCTCACTTTATAATCATCGATGACGGAAGGAAGTGGTATTATTAACAACTTAATAAATAACATTCCGTTTGAGTTACATTTACCTGGATATCAATTTTGTGGTCCAGGCACAAAACTTAAGAGAAGATTACTCAGGGGCGAACGAGGTATAAATAAATTGGATGAAGCTTGCATGTACCACGATATCGCTTACAATAATAAAGATTGGAACGTTAGACATAACGCCGATTTAGAACTTTTAAATATGGCAAAGAAAAGATTGAAATCGAAAGATGCTGGGAAAGGAGAAAAGATTGCATCATGGATAGTAAAAAATGCAATGAAAACAAAGCTTAAAGCCGTAGCAGGAGTACGGTCATTCATGAAAGGTGTTAAAAAAATTCAAAAGCAAATGAAAAAATTAAAATGTAATGACAACCGCACGACTATAAAATATGCGCATGCAGCTGCAAAAAAAGTGTTTTCTAATATAAAAGGAATACGCTTCCCACGCTGCATTCCTGTTCCGAAAACTGGTGGGTTGTTACCCCTCATACCAATCTTTGCTGGTTTATCAGCTCTTGGTTCACTCGCTGGAGGTGCTGCAGGTATAACAAAGGCTGTTAACGATTACAAGGTTGCTCAAAAAAATCTTCAAGAATCTGAACGTCATAACAAGATGATGGAAGCCGTTGCACTTGGGAAAGGATTGTATTTGAAGTCTCACAAAAAAGGAGCGGGCTTGTACTTACAACCTCCAAAAAACTAATTAAACGGTTACCCAAACGAGCACTTACTAATCTAGATATATTAAAGCACTCAGTTCATATTCCATATTTTCGTGGCGTTTTTATGCGAGATACGTTACCATCAAAACCAAGAAAAATTGAATGTGCTATTCTAAATTTAGATAGTTCCAGAAATCCGGGAACTCACTGGGTAGCCTATGTCAAGCAAAATGAATACTGTGAATATTTTAACAGTTTTGGTAACTTAAAACCTCCGTTAGAATTAATAAAGTATTTGAAAGATATACACATAAATTATAATTACAAACAGTATCAAACTTTTGGCACTACGAACTGCGGTCATCTTTGTTTATTATTTTTAAGTAAGTATTGGAAAAATCATTTATATAAAGGTTAAAATTAAAATAACTTGACAGTATAATTATGTCTTTCACTGTATCCATAACTGGGCAGGGAGCCTCCCTCGTAACAAACTACTCATCTACTTTAGAATTACGTGGAGAATATGAGTGTGGACTTCTGTACTTTTCTACATTTAATTCTATTCCTAATATAGACGAAAGAAATAATAAGTTTTACTATGGTAATAATGAGGTCATTGAAATTCCAGAAGGATCATATGAACTTCAAGACATTTGTGATTTTTTAAAAGGCAATGTCAAGAATACTGCATTAAAATTGAGTTGTAATAATAATACACTCAAAACCAAAATATTCTGTTCAGAAGATGTTCACTTTGAGAAAAGTAATTCCATCGGTAAAATTTTAGGTTTTGCTAGGGAAACAATAAAGGCTAATATAAGTTGCGAATCTCGGTATCCAGTCAGCATTTTATCTACAACTATCGTGCGCATCGAATGTGACGTAGTTGGAGGATCATTCGTGAATGGAAAAGCAAGCCATATAATTTACGAATTTGTACCTAACGTGCCACCAGGCTATCGAGTTATTGAGATACCCAAAAACTTAATATATTTTCCAGTCAACCAAAATTCAATCAGTGCGATTAATATTAGATTACTAGACGGTCATAATAAGCAAATCAATTTACGAGGTGAAGAAGTACAACTATACTTGCACTTTAGAAAAAAATGATAAATTTCAATAAAAACCCTACCCCATCAGGTGTTCAAGTCAGTTCCAAAGGTGCATTTAATAAAAGAACACCGCTTTTATTAAAAAAGAAACTTACTAAAAATAATAAAGATTTCCTAAAGCTAGTAGGCTTGTTAAAATGAATATATTAAATATATCTCAGCCGACATCATACGACAACAGTATCGAGAGTTTTGAATATCATTCGTATAAGCCTTATGTAACAAGTTTCAACAATAATGATGAAATAAGAATACCAATCAATCAGCAAGATTTGTATGTGTTGCCGTCACGCAGCACTTTGTATATTGAAGGTAAAGCTGATGTATATAACAGTACCACTAAAGAAAAGGTAACAAGTATGCATTTTGTAAACAATCCAATGTTATTTCTATTTCAAGATATTCGATATGAGTTAAATGGAATAGAAATAGATAAAATAAAAAATGCAGGTATCACGACGACAATGAAGTCTTATTTGTCGCTGAATGAAAATGAATCCAAAAGTGCAAAAGTTTGGGGTTGGTCTCCTGCAGGAATAACCAATGTTACAAGCGGAGTTTTTTCTGTCTCAATACCATTAAATAAAATATTGGGATTTGCAGAAGATTATGAAAAAGGTTGTACACTTTAAATGTTACTTGATTTATAATTGTAATACAGTATTTTCCTCAATAAAATGTGTCTAAGTATTTTTTTGTTTTATTTACTAAAGGAAAAAGGGTTGAATGAAACGATCTTAGTATTCAATTAAATTATATTTATTTGAAAATTTCTTAAAAACTATAACTATATCCACAAACTTTTTTTGATATATTGCTAATGATAGCCTCTGTTTGATCCATTATGGGGTCAATATGCTCTGTTACCACATACTGCGCACATAATAATGGATCAGTATGATTTTTTTCCAAGTCTAACACTTCAATCTTTATTAATCGACGACCTTGAATCAGCGAACTTTTCATCACGTAAGAATGATGTTGCTTCAGATAACTTCTTTTTTGAGGTCTCTTCTTTGTGATATTTCTCATCACCTTGTTATACAGCGGGGAATCGCATCGCAATTCATCTGCTCTCCAATTCGGATACTCCTCTGTAAATCCCTCGAGCATATCTTGAGCGTTCTGTTCAAAAGTCGGAGATGTCGATTGCACGACCTCCTTGTTGATGCTGAACGACAACGAGTTCTCTTGAGTATTCTAAAAAATGAAATAAAATAAAATAATTAATTACATACATATAACCACAACAATTATCCTCGAAGGGTTAGTCAGAGACTAACATAGTCCACTTTTCACCAAATAGCGACACAATCACAGTAAGAATAAAATTATTTTATAATCGTATAAAACTATCTAAACTACTTACCATGTTGATATTATCTAGCTGGACTACTGACGCCTACACTTTGATAATTGAAATTAAAACTAATTTGAAACCCATTTATATTAATGTAGGTATATGATGACACAGCAACACTTGTATGTAGGTACAATGTAGGTTGCTTACTCGAAAATTATAAGATTTTGCAACAACATGTAATTTGCAATTTAGCAAAATAAAAAAACATTATTGATATTAATAAAAAATGATTAACTTAGCAATAACGTGACCTGATTTGTATTAAATAGGTTTCATATTACCTTATAGTCAGAAGAGTTGTATTACACAACCTACTCTGAAACTAACTTGTTCAAACTTGTTTGCGTTAGAATTTTCTTACTTATTTACCGTCAATGTTTTATTATAATAATGTATATACTAAATTAAATAAAAATGCAAGTTAGTTTGTTACTTTTATATTTTATTAGGTATATTAAAACAGCTGGGTAGGTACAGTAAATTTACATTACATTTCATAATATTAGTTACATTTCCTATTCAAACAATGAATCTGAGCAAAAGCAACTACATAATTAATTATCATTTTTTAATCAAAATATTGATTATATCTAAGTACTTAATTAAGTATATTGAAATACGGGTTACAATACTTTATAACAAGTTCATATTATTTTTAATTCAAACAATGAATCTTAGTAATGATAATAAATAATAATACATTTTTTTTATTTCTCAAGCTCTAAGTATAATAAGATTTAAAAACACAGTGAAAACAATCGTTGTTAAAATATATAATCCCAGTGACCCCAAGACATAGTAGATATTTTATTTTTTAATATTACGCGTTTGTCGTCATTACCTGACAAAGCTATCTTGTTCTGTTCTTGGGTAAATATTTCATGCTTTAAAGATTTAAAAATAATGTTTTTCTTTCTTAAAAAAGTATTTTTGACTAATACATTATAGTAATCTTCGAAATGCACATTTTTTAAAACCTGTTTCTGTATACCTTTAGCCTTTTTTAATTCCTCTTGTACTGTTTTTATACAGTATAATTTTGATCTTAAACCAACAAACTCAGAAATCAAATTTCCACCTAGTTCATCTTTGAAGAGACCCGGGACTTTTTTGTTAAGACTTGGTATACCGAAACAGTTATTTAATGGATAATTACTAGTATCGAAATATCTAAGGAAATTTAACTTTAAATCTGTATAAAAATCTTTGCTTTCTATTGAATAAAGAAAACTGTCAGTATCCGTATAACAAAGCTTTAATTTTTCCCCATAAAAAGGTTTCATAATAGAGTAATGAAAATCAAACATGTGACTTTTGGATATTTCTAATACAGAAAAGCCAATGTATATGGGTTTGTCTAAAGTAACTGTCTCAGGTTTCATTTGAACAGCTATAAAATTTTCTGTAAAAATTGTAGCACTATGGAAATTTGGTCGAGCTATTAGTTGCTCAGCACCGAAACTTTTCTTTGTTATATTTTTTTCATCATTCCACTTATTAACCAACTTCACGCTAACCCTTTTCTCAGTATCTTCTAATGTCTTACCAAATATACTATTGTTTAAAAGTTTGAAGAAATCCTGTTCAAATATAGATTTTGCCTTTTTCCGTAACTCAGTGTTCATATCAATATACTGTTTTAGGTATGGACTCTGATTGAATTGAATTACTCTGTGTATTTTTTTTAATAATAAACCATGTTTTAGTGAAGTAGAATGCCCAATAATCACCTACTAAAAATGCTTCCACCTTTTCCTACTTAATAAGAAAATATTGAGATAAGTCCATAATCCCAGCGGAGCTCGGTTTCATACGTTTAATCTTATCCAAACATTTGTATGATAACAAAAAAATCTCAGTGTCACTTTACCATAACAATACGGGTAGTGTAAAGATACTATGTGGCTTGCGATAACAGCGCATCGGACAATACCGCGAATGCCCAGTCTCTCCCACGCGCTCTCGATCACTCGAGCGTTGGAAGTATAGCATGCAATCAATTCAATATCGTGAAAAGGCCAATATGCTAAACAACCAAATCGATCGACCTTGACTCACGTGTGTTCGTATGCTAATTATTATTTAAATGTACGCTGCACTTTCCCTACATACGAATGGAAGGCCCATTGTGCGGACTCATGTAATTATTTACCTTTAAAGTTTAAGGTTGATTCACCTCAGCATTATTGTAAATATCACACATGAAATTGGTGTAAGTCTTTCGATCTTGATAATCGGTCGAGGCGAGGGCAGCGTGGGTTATCGCGATTTTGTGTTTAACAAAAAGGTCGATGCTGTTGATTGTCGCCATCATACAACAATTAACGCAACACTAATATGGGCACGGAGGAATAGTTGTGTAACAATTGTGTTTTTAAACGTTTTCGGTACGTCAATAAATGCGTGGGTGTGTTGAGTATAAATAAAATTCAAGTCCTAGAGCTCCGTGACCCATTTACGCGTGTTGGGCTATTGACACCGTATAATTGCTATTATGGTTAAACAAACTGAACAAGAGTGTAATCGAGATAGCGGAGTGGTCACGAATATGGCTCCTCGTGACACGCACATGCAGCCCTGGGCGTTGCGCAAATTGATCAATTGTGCGATATAACGGTTACACCGGTGCTGTTATCTTGTTAAACCCACGGGCAGAAGAGTTGGTAGCTTGATAAATGCTTGATAGTAATCAATTAGAATAACAATAATAACGTTTATTGCAACACTCACGAAAAACGGAACGTAAACTTATTTGAAATAAGATCAGTATATAAGCTCTAAGTATGTGAACCACGTTTTCAATAATTTTCTATGCATTCAAAATACAAACAATAAATTGGCTCAGCCAAACCGGTATCTGTCCAAATTTAACATAAACAATTTTTTTTGCTAGCTGAATACGGAAAAACACTGGTCTTTAATTTCAAACTAGATATGATCAAACATTTAACAATTAGCATAAAAAAAACAATAGTGTGACATAGTTAGAATACATGACAAACAGTTTAACATCAATTTATTTAGATCATAAATTATAACGAAAGGAGGAAAAATATTTGAACAGTATCATTAAAATCGAATACCTCTTTGTTGTTTTTTAAAAGAAATAAGCATTTGTCATTTGACAAATGCTGCATGCATTTGCACCATGGAAAAACAAATAAAAATTAATCACATATGAAGAAGGGACTTTAAAATGGCGATGACATGAACGGAAATGTAATAAAGTATTCGAATTATAACAGCAGCGCCATCATTTTTCTTCGTGTCGATGATGTTTAGTTAATAAAAGTATGCAACTTAATCATTTATGGAGGTAATCGATTTATCAATCAATACGTTATAATCAATAATAATATTTCATATGACGGGGACCTTCCTTGACCTTTTTTATTCTAATTATTGGTTAATTGTTCGTAAGTAACTTGGAACACGTCTATAAAAGTTTACGTACCTAGTAGGTAAAAATAGAAGTGCAATGATTTTAAAAATCATAAATTTAAGCGTCATCAATCCGCACTGGATTTTGCTTTTGTTTTTTTAGATGGCAGATTTGTCTTGTTAAATTTAAGGAAGTGAGTGTGCATGTCCCTATAAGTTCCTATAAATATTCTGTGTGAATTTAATTGGTAAGCCTTTTCTAATAAAAAAATAAGCTCACTAACTGCCCGCTACAATTTGGCATTCACCTGTGATGGACCCCGCTAATTTGAATCCTATGCCGGCCCACCTGTTACTCCACCATTCCGATACAAATCGCCATCAATCACAGTCGTCGTGAGTTAATCGGCTATCAGCCGTTTGCTTTCAATAAACACACGATTATTTGTGTGACTGCGCGTCGTCGGCAATCAAAGGAGTTATTGCGATTTGCGACCGTATAATAAATATATGTTCGCCTCCAAATGAACTTATCATACGTTCAAATGTTGAACATCTAATCATCGGTCAGAAATAAAATATATTACAATTTTGTTTAATGATTCAATAATTGATTGCAATCAACGGTTACGGATTACCTTCGGATGATTAGACACTACGGTGCATAAACACGCTTTTATAAAGCAGCTATATTTTATATTCACTTAAGTACCTGATATTGAAATTTGACCTATCAAATATAAGATTTATTTTAAATTGGGATTCTTAGTAGCTTAAAGTGACTTTATAATAGATAACATTAAAATTGACAAAACCATTAGCTTCTTTGTAAATTCGCAGATAGTGCTTAATTTAACGGATTTATAAAGTATATTTACACATTCATTACGATTGGAGTTAACTTAAAAGATTGGGTACCTAAGCTTATAGGTTAAATATTTGTAAATCTTGTACGAAAAACGTTGTAAACTTTTCCATTGATATCAGAAGTATTAAATAGAAGGTACCACCTACTAAAGGTACTAAGGTACGTAAATGTATAGTCTATACTTAAAATTGAAGTATCTGTCTACCTAGATTCTATATCTTAATAAAGTACCTGTCTTTACGATCTAAATTACTTCATGTAGAAATTAAATTTATGAGAACTAATAGGAGTAACGGTTGTTTAAATGTAATTATGGGTACACTCAGCAATAACTGTTATCAAATGTTGATATTTTAATATGACAAGGCTATTGGGCTGACCTTTGGCTATGGCGAATTTAATAACGACAACAATTAATCACTACATCTGTAAAACAGGTCATATTCTGATTTTTATATTATGTAGACTATCTAAGCCCTCGGTATTAGGTAATGATTCGTTCTATGTTATTATGGGGTTTTAATAGAAGCCTTCAGAATCAGGGTTATTCTTTTTATTTTGATGTAAAATTAAAAGAAAACATACCCACCTGTATTATTGCCTTGTGTATTACCTATTTTAATGTCTAAAGTAACTTCATCATCATCATCATCAGCTCATATATGTCCCCACTGCTGGGGCAGGAGCCTTCCCTATGGATGGATAGGGAGAACGGGCCATGAACCACCACGCGGGCCCAGTGCGGATTGGTGGTTGTTAACGACTGCTAATGCAGCCGGGACCAACGGCTTAACGTGCCTTCCGAAGCACGGAGGAGCTCGAGATGATAAATTTTTGGTCACCCATCCGATGACCGGCCTTTGCGAAAGTTGCTTAAACTCAGCATTCGCAGACCGGGCGCGTTCACCACTGCGCCATCAAGCTCCTCAAAGTTACTTAAAGTAACTTAAAGATATTGAAAACTGTGATTCGCCCATAATCAGATAGGCAGGACAAGACTAGTAATAAGTATAGGTGGTCCTGAAATACCACTAGAATACCTTCGTCAGGTCGATTTTTTAAACCTTTCTCATTTCAGGCGATAGATTTCCAATTGAGCGACCAAGACATTGGTTACCGTGTAGACTTTTTAAAGTGTTTGTTTGATACGCTATTTACCAGCGCTTAAGTTTAAGTGTAACTAATTTAATTACTTACCAGTAGCAACAACGTGATATCGTGAATGCAATATACTAATTAAAAATACCACGACTTTTTTGAATAAATAAACTTTCAAGATGTCCTCATTGTACGGGAAAGACTTATCCTCTAAGATGGCAGACACTAGAAACCAATATGGCGTCGAGTGGCGATGGGCCCCCGCAGGTAGTCAGCTGTTTGGGTGTCGGGTTACATTAAGAGTAATATCCAGACGTTAGGAAGCGAATATGCATTGTATCATGTGTCTACGTGTTCGTAATGAAATAAGCTAACTGATTGATACATAATATTTACAATTGAAACTATTTGTTTTTTTTTATGATGAGCTAAAAAAAGAGGTTTGCATTTTTTCCCCGTTTTGATGAAAACCCCAAGACAGTAGAAATCAAACCATTTCTTAAAGAAATATTTCTTTTATTTATAACATTACACGTTAAATTACAATAATCTATTATAAAATTGCAAGTATTCATAATTTTTTTTTACACACTGAGTCTAAAACTCTTGACCATGAAGTGGCGGCCCGACAGTGGCAGCATAAAAAGGGTCGACTTGTTTAATTTTTCTAAGAAACGTCAACAACTGTCGATTGTATTGCTATCCTACTTAATCATAGAGTCTTTTGTCACACTCTCTCTAGTCCGGCTCACTACACACTATTATTTAGCAGGGTTACCAAGCGACCCAACCAGATCAGACATAATATGTCTGCCTGCCACTCTAGGGTATTTTGACAGAAGACATATTATGTCTGCGTGCCATCTCAGAGGTTAAGGGTTTTGATATTGAAGAAAAACACGTATCTTTCTGTGAGTTATTTTTTGACAACCATAAAAACAAAAATACAATATAAAAGCATAGACAAAGTATCAAAAGAGGTAGGTATATAAATATAAGAAACTCCCCGACACTCATTCTTTCCACAATAGCATTGTAGAATATCAGAAGTCAGGTTAGCCAGGGATAAAGGCTATTGAGATATTTCTGTGAGCAATAAATATCAAGTGTGTGAAGGCATTGTTGTCAGCTATGCACAACAATGTCGTAGAAGCTGGAGACAGTGACATTGGCACACGAGCGTCACGCGCGGATTGCTCAGTTGTGATGTTAATCAGAGATCGGCAGACGATGGAGTTGCACAAGGCGATACACTTGAGTGACAGCTCAACGAGATCTGTAGTAAAAGCGAAGGCTTAAGAAAACTCGCCTCTCTATCAACAGCAAGAAAACGGCAGTATTATCGGCCTACTATTTAAGTAATAGACATTGTTTTTCAGGAGAAGGTTGATGGAGGCGATTGTGCCTTCTTTGTATCGCGAATGTATCCATTTTGGACCTTGGACACGGTCGTGCGGGTACCGACCGCGTCCTAGTTGGATAATCTTTGTTTTTCTCACACTACACCGACTTTATCTTACTCAGTCAATTAGAAGAACTTGTAATTGTTTTATTTTATGTACAATAAACAATAGATTTTCAACCATTTTAACAAAAATGTGAAAGAAACGAAACTGTTGATATTTACATCGATAAATAAAATGTGAAGTCGTTCCAACAGTAGGCATATCCGAGTAGAATATCGAGTTGATAAAAACAATAATGCTACCGTAGCTTTATATGCTAAGAGCGCCCTCGAGAAGGATTAGCGAAGAGTACACGTTGCTATTTGTTCTGCAAACCTTATCAGACGCCTGTGCACTTAACCTAAACCCACTCTTGGAGCACACACTGTTCACAGAACCACAGATAAACGTTTCGAAACATTCCAAACTTGTGTTCAATACTCGTATAACTACTTTGTTTATTACCTTGGTTTGGATGGGACTTACTTCGGTTGTATACAGTCATTAGATTGGTCCCGAATCACCCACTGGGACTCATGACTTCTTTAGGTGACGCCCTGGACAATGTCTTAGTTAGTGTCTATTTTTTCCTTTCCTAGGAGAGAACGGATTAGTCCCACAGTTATGAGTGTTTCATCATCATCATCATCATCGGTCTATCTTAGTCCACTGCTGGACATAGGCCTCCCCTAATGAGAGTCATAGCGCCCTGTCCTCAGCTTGATGCATCCAGCATCTTCCTGCAGTCTTTCGCAGGTCATCATCCCACCTGGCCGGAGGTCGTCCTACACTACGTTTACCGAGTCGTGGTCTCCACTCAAGAACACGTTTACGGTTTGTTACAAGTTGTCGGTTCTTCGCCAGATATGGCCGGCCCACTGCCACTTCAACTTGCTATTTCTTAGAGCTATGTCGATGACTTTGGTTTAATAATTCTTAAAAGAAAAGGTTCAATGATTACTATGTACTCTCGACAGCATGCCATCCGTGCATGAATCATCCAAATTGAGGCGTCTCCAAAGTTTTTGTAGGTTGATCTTTCTTCCTTTTTCTGAGGATAGAAGCGGATTATTATAAAGTTTTTTTGAAAGCTGAATAGGACTTTAATGTTAATAAGTAACTAATGGTTCCTTATAAGTGTCAGTAAGTGGCCGTTTAGTGTTGTTAAGTACTAAATTTATTTCGCAAACTTAATGATGGTACTCACACCTCGATCGCAGGATATTACATATGTCAATATGCAATGTGACTACATACTAGTAAATGTTACTTTAATGTTTGTTAGGCTTTAAACGCTTAAGTTTTATGAGGTGGATGACCTCGAACACCTTTCGAGGGTCATCTGTGTCCGGTAACGGAGTGACCCTTTACTGATTAAGGTTCATATTATCTAGATACACGGCAGAGTGTTAGGCCAAGTTCGATTAATAACAGTCAACAAACTTGCTTAACTTCTAACACCGCGTTAGTCAAAATAGGGTAGGAATTTTCAGGTAATCAAAAAAATCATCCCATTTTACATTAGCTGACTTTGCAATAATTGATTATTTACAATCTTCTTTAAGAATAATCGGGTAACATCATAAAAGCAGTTTATTTTTTATCAAAAAGTACCGTTTTGTCTTCCGATTTTCTATCCAATAACATTCAATTTGAATCTCATTTAAAATGTATACTTTGTATTAGGAAACTGCCAAGTTATAGGTGTTATATCATCTCGCGCTGTTAATGTAGAAAAGCTTTGGTGTATGCAACTTAAGCTGGAAAGTGGTTTTATCTTGTTGGTTGAGGCTTTAAGCCAGCCTGATCTCCGTTAATATCCTCAGTCGTGACCTTTCACCAATGTCGTTCGCATACTTGCTTAACAGCAGGAAGATCTCGCGATCAAAAATTAATTGCACCTAAAACGTATATTGTGAGGCTTCGTATTTCCGACTTTCTTTTTTCTTCGTTTTCTACACCAGAAGGATATCCTTATGGCTGAATGTATTGTATTTTGCTCTTTAAGTTTTAACCTTTGATTATATAAACGTGTACATAGTCTTAGTTTGGATTTTAACGGCCACTTATTCACATAAAACATTTCATTTATTATTGTAAACTAACTGTTTGAAATTATGCATGCTTTATGCTTTATAAAGCGGCGCCAGTGTAATAGTTGTAGGGTTTTTTTAAAGAATGTGCTCAGTGTATGCTTTGTTGGGTATCCATTAATAAATAAATAAACTAACATATATTTTGATAATGATTTTAAAGCCAGATCTTGTTTTAAACCCATTTAGCCCGACCAGGCGTTTGTGTGTTGTTGTAAATGAACCTCTAAAAGTATTACATCAGGGTGCATCTACATATATGTATAATACTTTTAGGGGTGTTATCACCACATGAGTAAATATCTAACAGAGTGAAAGCTTCCTTAGAGCGCGCTGCGACAGGTACACTACTACCACATGGGTACTAAGCATAAGTAAAACTACTCTGTAGTTATCACACAATGTCGTGCCAAGTGGGTTGACACCATAAATTGAGAGGAACAAAAAAGCAGGCATGCCCTATCCAGTTCACACACTTATGTTAGATAAGAGTTATATTTTGAAATAAGATTGAAAGTCAAGGCAGACAATGACGATTCTGTTGTATGGAATAAAATGCGTGGTTTTCTTAAAGGGTTCACTAAATCATAATATTGATTTACGACAAATGGCGCAAGAACAGTTCAATTACCACTTGAGAGTCTATAAATCGGAATGGTTGATACTTGCACATTGCACAATGCGTTCGAGATGTTTCGCCTTTTGTGAGAAAATCAAAATTCTATATTTGTTCTGTGATTGTCAACTGTGTCAAGTGCTAGACAAATTGTATTGTTACACGTTTCCACCGGGGTGAATCTATTCAGGTATGTATACGGTGCTTGACTGAGTGCACTGTAAACAAAGGCTACCTTCACCTTTGAAACCAATTCCATACCAGATGAAATAATGTCGATACCTTTAGGTACTATTGCCAACAAAAAGTATTGACCAAACATTGCGTTTCTGCTTGGTAAATTTTGTCTCGATCGATTCACAATCGTATCTCAGTAACTTGAAATTGACATTTGGAGTCATCATTATCACCAGCTCAATCGTTAACAACCAGTAACAATACGGAGAGCCGATGATGATGATGATGGTCATCTGAATAATAATGAGTGACCTTCCCAATCGAATTCGAATCCTAATCTTTCCATGTGTTATAGTGATGTTGGAAGGCTTAAACCCAGCCATGGAATGTAATGACGCTACGTGATGATGAAGAAATCATTATGACAAAGAGACACATTCTTAAATAAAAATATATATCTGTACCCATCATCCATGATTAGTTAAACAAGTCAAAAATCACGTGATGAAAGTTATCCATCCAAGTTATCCTTATCACCGATAATAAACAAGAACCAATTGTGAATGATTAAATCAAGATAAGATAAGCTGATAAGAAATCCTCGCTGCTTAACTTATCTTATAATATGATTTTTAAATAAATAAATAAATAAATCTTATCTTAGAGACGCCTGCCGTGGGTACCTGTCATAGGCACTTTGATAGTTATATATATTTTATCCCTTCCTTTCACTTATCTCAGTGAAGAAGGTTGCCATGAGTTTGGCAATGACTTTGTGGGGCTATCCACAAATATGAGTATGAAATCTTCTGGTACGGATCGCAGAAGATCCGTATTCTTTTCTTAGCCAAAAAGACACAATCGCATAGCAACTGCTGCATTGACTACGTTTTCTCTCTACATGCCCAACAAATGCTGCTCGCTGCTTGGTGGTACTCAGCTTTAGAGTGAGCCCAGTGAAGCTGAAAATACCGTCTGAGGCAAATTTTTTTTTATTTATTAGGGTAAACAAACAATTTCACAATACACATTATTATCCGATCCGATATAGGCCGATCATGTGGGTATCCCACATGATCGGCCGAATACAGCAGTTGGGGCTAAAGGTCGCCCTGGAAAAGACAGAGGCACTTCTTTTCCACGGCCCACGCAGGAGACCGCCTCCGGATGCTCATATCCGGATTAACGGCATTCGAATAGATATTAGCCCGTGTATGAAATACCTTGGGCTGTATCTGGACGGAAGGTGGCTCTTTCACGAGCATTTTCGACGCCAGTCACCCAAGCTGGTGAAAGCGGCTCACGCACTGGGAAGTCTGCTGCCAAACCTTGGTGGCCCTAGCTCCGGCACGCGCCGGCTTTATACCGGCGTTGTACGCTCCATGGCGCTATATGGGGCACCGGTGTGGGTGGACGCCCTCAGTGCCAAGAACAAGATCCTTCTTAGAAGGCCCCAACGGGCCATGGCACTAAGGGTGATACACGGTTACCGCACCGTGTCTTTTGAGGCGGCCTGCGTATTAGCGGGAACTCCCCCCTGGGAGATAGAGGCACAAGTCTTGGCCTCTGTTTACGAACAGAGTGCAGAGGTCCGCAGCTTGGGCAGCAGAGCGATGCCCGAGCAGGTGTCCAAATGGCGGGAACGTGCCCAAAAGATGGCGCTGCTCCAATGGCGACAACGCTTGGAGCATCCAACCGCCGGCCACTTGACCATCGGAGCGATTCGGCCTGTCCTGGAGCGATGGGTCGATCGCAAGGAGGGTGGGCTTTCCTTCCGCACTACGCAGGTCTTCACCGGACATGGCTGTTTTGGTGGCTACTTGCATAAAATCGGTCGGGAGCCCACCATGGAGTGTCACGAGTGTGGCGCTGGGGCCGACTCGGCTACCCACACACTGGCGTTCTGCCCGGCGTTCGATAGCGAGCGCCAGGCGCTTCTCGCCGTCGTCGGACCTGACCTGACGTTAACGGCCGTGGCCAAAGCCATGGTCACGAGCGGAAGGTCGTGGGACGCCTTTGCCCACTTCTGCGAGGACGTTATCTCGCGGAAGGAGGTGGCAGAGAGGGCGAGAGAGGACGACCCGCTGTCAGTCGCGTCGCGACGCAGACGAACGGGTCGTCGGAGGCGGCTACATGGGCTGTTGCACCCATCGTAGCCCAGTGCGGGGGTGGGGGCCACCATCTTCCCCACACTCCCCGCGCTATAGCCTCAAGGTGGAAGGCGCCCCTCTCACATCCGGGAGGTACGGTGCCTTCAGTGGCTGACGAGACAATTTGGTGGGCCCTAGGGGGCGACCGCGCGGACTGTGAAAGACTCCTCACAGAGTACTCGCGGTTCCGTAGTAGCGGCGGACGGATGTCGAGCGGTTTAGTGGGTCGGTCACAGCCCATCAGGTGACCAACCCCACACACCTCTCGGGCTTGCAACAGCCCGGTCGAGACGGTCTGGGTGCAGATTCCGCTCGTAAAAAAAAAAAAAAAAAAAAAAAAAAAAAAAAAAAAAAAAAAAAAAAAAAAAAAGCTTCGTTAACCACAGATTATCTATACAGGTTGACTCCCGTGATACAAACGAACAACTCTTACTATTGGACCAACTCCCTAAGTCGAAAATAAAATTCAGATGTTCCATACATTTTAGTCGAATGAATATTGATGTTTTGTATGTAACAGCTAATTTTTATTTTCGAGTTAGGGAGTTGGTCCAATAGTAAGAGTTGTTCGTTTGTATCACGGGAGTCATCTCAGAAGGTTTGGACGGTGATAAAAAAGTGACCCTGTATGTATATCGGTTGATGGTAGGCGTTAGATCTTTACTTATTTATTTCTCTAGGTGCATATTATGTAAATAAGCTGTGTCAACGTATACATTCAATATACATTACATCGAATTAGGTTTTTTTTTCTTTTATATTGTCTACAATAGACTTCCTATAGGTCGAAATACTGGCTGCAAATATATCAATGTTATTATAATAATGTTTTTTTAATTGTCGGTCAGACGAAACATAGGTGACCGTTTGCTTGTGTCAGTACGACATTTTGTAGATGTAAAGGTTCTTGTAATACGGCAAGCTATCAGCAAACTTTCTCAATAAAAAGCCAGCAATAGTGCTGGTGCTGGCCTGCGCCAGTGGGGACTTCAACAGCTCAAAACAATGAAGTGAACAATCGACCAGAAGGTGACGTAACAACCATTTATTGTCATAATATCTAACCTTCAATAATATACAAATTCTCGTAAGATCTAATAACAATAAAACTGTAAGGTGTTATTAAGACTGTCCATGGCTGATGTCATGTTATTGGTATAATGGTATTCTATTGTATTGTATCTATAATATTATATTTATATGAGTGTCATATTTCCTTATAATCGCGAGGTACAATCATTGAATTGCCATTTGTAAAATTATTTAATTCTGCACAATACTTATACGGGTACCTTAATAAATTCATCTTTACAATCGGTTTTGAAATTGGATGTGGGAAGTGTTAACGGCAATATAATTAATAAATCGTGAAGATGACAGGATCTTTGTTTACAATCGGCGGGGTAATGAACCTTGTCGAGTGTTCCTGAAACCGCGTGCCATCCGCGACGCCAGAGGTGGCCGAAGGCTATGCCGCCTACGTGGATCAATGCGAGTAACGGAACACGACCTCGGAGGAGTGTGTAAAAAATGAAAAACGATCGCAGGTCATGCACCCAACGTCGTGCGTCAATTACATCTTACGATACCACTGATGCAGACGCGCTTCTTTTGCCGCTTAGTTTTGTAGCAAGAAAACACCCGCCTTTCTTTTGTTTGAGAGAGTTTGCTGGTGGCCTCAGTCGGCCTTCTCAGCGTCATCGGACTTTTTTGGGGGCGGCGGAAACTTAAAAGGTTCCTCAAAATTTAAAATTCGAAATCATTTATTCAGTTTAGACTACAAATTGCTCTTATGAATGTCACTATGCCATCGGTTCGTAAGTCTACTCTGGGCGGGACACCTTGTACTGAGAAGAACCGGCAAGAAAGTCAAGTCGTGTGATAGGCATTTATTTATTCACACATTAGCACACATACATACATTTACAGAGTTTTCTAGAGTTTTAGTTCGGATCGGACCACCGTCGTCGTGCAAAACGCGTTGCGTCTAACGATATGGCCGATTCAGACTAGTTACTTTACAGCTTTACCGCATTTATGTAAAAGCTAAATGGTAACATATTATGAAAATCAGAAAAACAACAGTACGAAAAAAGAAAGAAGGTTCTCTAGAGTTTGGTATCACGCGAGTGTCTATAAATTACTGGATTCTCTGAGTGCGTAAAACTGGAAGGCGTCTTTAACGGCCCTCGTTATTGTTTAATTTAATCGATCCTTGGCGAGTCTTTAACAGATACGAGTATCTGAGACTCTGAGATCGAAACGCTAGTCTCAGCATACTTCCCAAGTGGATTACGGAGGTCGTCTTTTGTTCATACATCACTTTTTTTCATAGTTTCTTCCCTTATTTTCAAATGTCGTTTTTTTACTCTCTGAGTAAAGTAAATACTTAAGTAGGTAAGCAAAATTTATAAATAAAAATAGCATCTAGTAAGATATATTATACGAGTATAATGTTTCCTCCTTACAGTAAAACAACAAGTTTTAAAACGGCCTGACAATAGAAAAGTCTTGTCTGCATCAGTGCTTATAAGTCTTATAATCGTAATAGACAGTAACGGTACACCGAATCAAATGAACTTCTTCGAACAATACATGTTTACGCGTGCTTTGTTATAAATAATAACTTATATAACAATACATAGGTAATAATGTAACTACAATAGACCGGTACTGCAATTTAAAGATCAAGCCTAACAAAAGAATGTTGGCAACCTCTGATAATCTTTATGTTGTTTTATGATATATGGTAACTGTTAAAGGTACTGAAGAGCTTGAGTTGCTATAGTAGAATGTTATAAGCGTCTAATGCTTTAAAGAGTATAGGCGAAAATAGAACGACCTACTTAAATGAATTCACGTAAATTGTAATTTGTCTGATAAAAAACACGTTGAAACATTATCTAGCATCGTTAATAAAGCCAAGTTCATTTGCTTATGAGTTGTTATTTGTAATTATACAGTAGGGTAGCGGCACCAGTATTCGACAGGAACCAGTTATCGACATTTTTATCATTTATGGCTGATTTTTCAATCGACAGTTAGAGTTTATTCATTGAATAATTTTAAGATATTGACAGATTCTCTCTGTTATTCATTGGATAAAACTTATCGGAGGACTAGCTGTGCCCAGCGGTTTCACCCGCGTTAATTAACTCTCAAAAAAATATTTTCCCGTTTTTGCAACATTTTTCATTGCTGCTCCACTCCTATTAGTCATAGCGTGATGTAATATAGCCTATAGCCTTTCTCAATAAATGGACTATTCAACACAAACCAGTAGTTATTGAGATTAGCGCGTTCAAACAAACAAACAAACAAACAAACAAACAAACAAACTCTTCAGCTTTATAATATTAGTATAGATTGAAAAATCAGGCCTTAATAATTTAAAATAGGTGTCAGTAACTGATCTTCAGTAACAAATAAATTCAGACCGAATGCTGCTCAGCTGTTATCCAGTAAAGTTTCAATGAAATACTATATTATTTTTTGGCGTCGAACACTGGACTCTGCGTTGAACACTGGTACCACTAGGATATTGAGAGTTCATCATCATCAGCCTATAAACGTCCCACTGCTGGGCACAGGCCTCCCACATGATCAGTAGCACGTGGGGGTATTGGGCCATAACCCACCACGCTGGCCCAATGCGGGTTGGTGGGTTTTGGCCAATACCCCCACGTGTCACACCACCACATCGCAGGAGGTAGCAGAGTTCATACGAATGAAGTCTAACTTTAATTTGAGGATAGGACCGCTGGAGTCGCGCCATAATACGAGCTTCAAAGCGTTTGTGGTGCGAGTCCCGACATCAAAGCTGGACATCTTCATGAAGGAAGACTTCTGGCCGAAGGGTGTAGTCTACAGGCGCTTCCATGGAAAGTTGCCTGTTGCTACCAAGTTGGCACAGTAGATGCCAATCAAATAATACTAACATAGTTATTAAGTTATTTTATATACTAACAAAAAATTGTTTTTTAATTTTTATGTATGTTAGTCTGTAAGGTATTTATTATATGGGCCGCTCTGTATTTTTACCATCTTTTACATTGTTTGTTGCCTGACATAAAGATTTATTATTATTATTATTATTATTATTAACGACTGCCATCTTACGACAACAACCGGGACCAACGGCTTAACGTGCCTTCCGAAGCACGGAGGAGCTCGAGATGTTTTTAATTGGTCACCCATCAGGCGACCCGGCATATTGAGAGTTAATTCGTGTAAAAAATAGTAGTCAAAATAATAGTATGTAAATCCTAATATTGTTAGCTTGAATAGCACCGATCCTAACATAAATCCTGCGGCACTTTAATACCACATAATCGTGATTAATGATTGACGCGACGAAGTAGAACATTGTGGATCACTCTGCGTTCTAGAACATTTGACATCAAACGAACCCGCTGCCCGACGATCCATTCAGGGCGACTCAGGGTAACGACCACTTATATGTTTTGATAGTTTGTTTTCTGTGGTGAAACTTATGTAGAATATATAACATTATACAATACATAAGTTTATTGACAAAGAATATACATACATATAAACAATTAGTCAGATGAATAATACCTACCTACTTTTGTTGCAAAGCCAGAAGAAAATATATAGAACCAGTAACTTGATTTATGAATTTAACACATTGAATATGATCTTTGAATAAGAGATTTCCGCAAGACAAACAGACATGCAGCAGAATAATTTATACTAAAGATTTTTTTATAATGGAAAAGCTCGATGTTTGATAGACGACTAATCACAGTGCAAATTATGCTTGAAATGACAAAATATGTGATTATATTTCACAAAACGCTCGACCAACTTGCTTGTTTACTAAAAATCGACGCCGCACGCACTAACCGCTACCATTTCGATATTTTTAACAAAAATGAAAAGTTAAGTAAAAGGTAACATGGAGTTACATACTATCTAGTACTTAAATAGAAATGTTTCTCAATGAGTTGACACTCGCTGTATTAGATTTGCTATATCTACCACGGAATGATTTGAAATCGCATTTGACATCACTCACTCAGTCAGTGCGCCAGAGTTTATGTCCTATTTGGATTGGATATAGGCAGAACGTTTGCATTGCAACGGTCAGGTTGAAATTTCACAATATTTCCAAGAACCTATTTAATCTTATACTTTCTATAAGGAGCAATCTTTATATCTGTTTACCTTTATAAATATAAGTAGTTACTCAAGGAAATATTTTACGCTCAATTTTTGATCATAATGAGCAAAAGATAAATAAATAAATAAATATAAATATTTATTTTTATTATAAGGGAAGGTGAACATTGTTGTTTGCAGAGCTCAAGCTATTGGAAAGATTGGGTTACATGGCTAATTGTCTGTACAGCACGCTGGCCCAATACATATCGATGGGCTTAACTACTGCCTAGCCCTACCACAACCGGGACCAACTGTTTAATGTGCTTTCCGAAGCGCGAACGAGCTCGAAATTTTTCAATTTGGTCACCCCTCCGGAAACTTATTACTTTGCAAAATCACAACCCGAACCAGCAACGAGTTCTTCTCGGCGAATGACACACAATTAAAAAAAAACAATGGTTAGGCGATACTTTGTGCCACAAAAAACTTTTTTTAAGAAGTATTGTCTCACTTGTGTCGCTCGAGTTGTAGAGATAGATCAATGATCGATAGCCGTAGATCACAGCGACCTTGACTCTGATTGGGGACAACCTGTTCTCGACAATTTCGTGACCTGCGCATACGCAGCTCGTTTCACTCGAAAACCTTACGAAAATAGTAATTAAATGTAAATATTTAGGTACTTGAATTCCATTTAAAGTGTGTCATAATATTGTTATTTAATCGTTATATTAAAATTAATCAAAGAAATATCTATATCTCTTTACTCCATATTTTAATTGTTACATGGGTATATTGTATTTTAAAATGTTCATATGGGAAACCCTTTGTCCATGCACCTTGTAATGTGTTCGACACAACAGGATAAAACGTATAAAATACGAGTAAACAAGCAAGTACGTGAGTTTAAAGAGTTAATAAAAATGTATCTAAACAAACTAATCTCGATCGATAAAATACGAATACTTGCGTTTCAACTACGAAAAGTGCATGGAATTGGCGACTGGTTTCAAACGTTTTAGTTCAGAATCAATTTAGAGATTGCTGTCCTTATAAGTTAAATCAAAAGTATATGTGAGCGAGCGCGCTTCGGCCGGAGAAAACACCCTTTTGCACCTGCATCAGTTTGATAAAAGCCGACCGTGACATTTTCCGAGTTACACAAGGTTCGTCCAAAAACCTGTAAAACTTAAAAGCTCGAATGCGCGAATTATTATTATTCCATCGCTCTTATTACGACACATCTTTGTTAATGACTGCCCTCGCGCGTTGGGGTGTGCTCTTTTTATTAAGTCTTTCTTAAATTAATTTGCTTTTATGTCGCCTTCGTAAGTTTTACACTAAATTGTCTCAAACTTTTCCTTAAACCTGGTACGTTGTAACATTTTACGATTTGTGACATTCGCGGAATTAGAATGATAGTTAGACAGAATGCCATAAATACCCTCCAAGCAGACGTATTACCTCCATCTTAAAACATGGGGTCCTTTAAACGATAAGGCGACACACTGAAAAAATGCACTAACTTTCGAATAGTCTAAGACTATAGAATTTGGATGATAGTTAGACATAATGCCATAAATACCCTCCAAGCAGACGTATTACCTTTTTCCTAAAACATGGGGTCCTTTAAACGATAAGGCGACACACTGAAAAAATGCACCAATTTTTGAATAGTTTAAGACTATTATAATATGACTCACAAATCTGAAATGTTGATATAGGTAAATTCATATCTTTATCCTTAATTTGCTTGTATTTGAATACAGGATTGTATAATTTTGACTCGATCACAATTATTTTCGTAAAAACCACAAAAAAATACACTATACTTAGTTCAAATTATAACAGAATTACTTAATTAATATGCTTGGAAACCAGTTAAATATATTGATAACATCAATATTCGTTATTTAGTAGCTGCATATTTTAATAACTAAAACCAATTTTTTTTAAAGATTTTTTTTTTAATTAAGGTCTCAATTATCGCAGGCGCTACGTATTTTCGACCTTATGACAGCGCCAGTAAGGATCATCTTTTATGAATGTTCACAAAGCGAGGTATCGTCTCAAGCTACTTTCGTGTCGGCAAGGTGAGGACGGTTAGTGAGCCACAATGCTGCTCCAGCTGATCCAGCTGTCCTCGCATCTGGACTCTGCGAGAGGAAACCTTTGTATTTTTGTATGTATGTATGTTTGCAACGAATAAACTCAAAACTACTGGACCGATTTAAAAAAATATTTCACCATTAGAATGCTACATTAGCGCTGAGTAACATAGGCTTTATTAAAAAAAGTCTACCCATGCGAAGCTGGGACGGGCCGCTAGTCTAAAATAAAATGTTTTAACTTTTGAAAAGACGGGAACTTTATGCGGTTTTAATAACACTGTAAACAATGCTTATGATTTTTCTCTATCCCTCAAGGGGGTTTTCTTTTTCTGCAGAGTCGGCAAACTAGCTTGATAGCATACCGGCTAGTGCGTTTAGTTTGCGAACATGCAAGTTATGCAACGGTGAATCTATAAAGGTTCCGATGCACTCTCTAATTAGCATCCTCGCGCTCGAGTTCACGGCTCTCTCGATAACCGGTTCGAACGACTCGGTAAATTTAGTAAAGTCTAAAGACTTTGGTCTAGGATATAGGGATACTCCTAAGGAGTGATGCCAACTTACAACAAGCGGGTGGCAGAACCCCACACTATTCAAGTAAAGTCTTTAGCCATTTTCGTAGGTCATAAAAAGGGTTGGTTTGTTACCACAACCAGTGGACGGCTAAGAACCCTTGAAGTTTCTCGTCATAGTACCCTGTAAGCAACTGTTAGAAATGTGATCCAATTGAAAGAAACCTTGGTCAGCGCGAACGTGCAAATAATGAGGCTTGTTGTCACTCGTGATGTGTAAAAAGTTGTTAACAAATTTCTAGCGAGTCGTTCCCACGCCCGACGCTCAGCTGATGCGTCCACAAATACACCATTAATTACGAGGTACTACCACATGAGTAAATACCGGAACAGAGTCTAAGCTTCCTTAGAGCGCACTGTGACAGTACACTACTACCATAGCACGGTTATGTGTGCGTGACTTCTCACCGAGACGGGTTCACGTTCGCGCCGCGAGAGGACAAACCGGTTTACCCCGGCATCGGCACAGCCAGCGGACAATCTCGGTGAGTGTCACACGCGTTGCTTCGTGTTGTGAACTGTCATCACTCGTAAAATATTGTAATTATTTGAGGTTTTGTTGTGTTTTATTTAAATTAGAGTGGATTACTGTAAAATATGGTTAATTACTGTACAGTGTGTATGAACAATGCTAGAAATATAAAAATATTGCACGTAGTATCACGAACACTTCGATATTAAAGCAAACATTATAAATATTGGCACTGAAATCTTAGAACGTGTATAATGACTATACATTTGATCTGCCATGTGAGTGTTTTCCAATTCAGTATTTAATTAAAAAAGACTTTATGTCAGATTACAATTTAATTAAATCTGAAAAAAAAACGAAAGTTATTGAAAAACAAAAACAATGAAAAGAAAATATTTAGAATTTAGAGGAAGTAATTTATAAATTTATGAAAAATAAAATAAAATATTTAGTTTAATTTATCTTATCCTCATGTGACAATCCCACCAAAGTAGGTATAAATGCGCGCTATAAGGAAGCTTGGACTCTGTTCAGGTATTTACTCATGTGGTACTACTCCAGTGCACGCTATCATGCAAATAGTTATTACCGTTCACAATATGATATAAGTAACTCTTTTTACTACTTTTCTTTAACGGTTTTGTTTTACGACATCTGGAACTTTATAGTGAAATGGACGGACACGCACTGTCACATAATAATACGTCATCTTGAAGTAATTTAAGGAAATAAATTACATTATTTTTCAATCTTGTCAGTCATTATATTTTATTATAAGTTAAGGCACTGTGTTTACGTAGAGTCAGAGTAAATTTTGTAGTATTAAAAAAACCGGCCAAGTGCAAGTCGAACTCGCGCACGAAGGGTTCCGTACTTTATGACGTATTAATTATTAAAAACTACTTACCAGATCTCGTTCAAACCAATTTTCGGTGGAAGCTTGCATGGTAATGTAAATCATATATATTTTTTAATTTTATCATTCTCTTATTTTAGAAGTTACAGAGGGGGGACACACATCTCAGCATTTTGGAAGTGTCTCTCGCGTAAACTATTCAGTTTAGAAAAAAATTATATTAGAAACCTTAATTTTATTTTTGAAGACCTATCCATAGATACCCCACACGTATGGGTTTGATGAAGAAAATAATTTTGAGTTTCAGCTCTAAGTATGGGGAACCCCCAAAATTTATTGTTTTTTTTTCTATTTTCGTGTGAAAATCTTAATGTGGTTCACAGAATACATCAATTACCAAGTTTCAAAAGTATACTTTTTATAGTTTCGGAAAAAAGTGGCTGTGACATACGGACGGACAGACAGACAGACAGACAGACATGATAAATCCATAAGGGATCCGTTTTTTGCCATTTGGCTACGGAACCCTAAAAACTTATACGGCCATACATGAGCCAGACCACCATAAAGGTAATAATGTGTAGAAGAAAACAAAACAGTGCCACAATAATAAAAGCGTCACACCGGTTACCGGTGACCGACACACAATTAAATTTATATTGTCTCTGGTTTTTTGACATTCAACGTACACAGATGGTTTACATTTACGTCAAAGAAATATTGTTACATTATTATCAGGGAAACCATATTTTGTTTTTCTGGCCATAGCCAGAAAAACAAAATATGGTTTTTGGTTGGTTATAGGACTTATCTTAAACCCTCGCGCGCCATATGTACGCACGGTCGTACGTAAGGTGGCCCGCTAACTATACCTACAGCGCGGGACAGTACAGCACTCGCAGATCATTAAAGAGACTAATAAAAGAGACTAATTTTCCATTTAAATTTCAGTTGCTTTCTTATTAACCGGCTGGCACCGGCTCCAAAAATAACAATAAATGAACCTATATATTTTCCTAAGAAAGAATATAAGATTGAGTATAATATAGGTTAATTGCAAGTAAATTGAACAAACTAAACACGCAATTATTTTTTACTTTTTAGTGCAATTTTTTCAGTCTCATTTTTTGGAGTCGGTTTTTTTTTTTGTTCAATTGTAACGTACTTAAATATGAATGTTGCACCTAGGGTCTCGCGGTTATACTTATTAGGTAAGTTTAAATGAAAGCATAAATAGTCTGAAACGGTTAACCAGATTTCCAAACGGACCAGTTCGTGTTCATTCATACATATTATTATGCCTTTATATGGAACTCGTTTGGTCCAATACCAAAAGTAAACCAATACTACGTATATTTTCTTCTATAGTGTATATTATACTTAAATATAATAGTATCTATATGACAAACGAGATAATCTTGTTATACGATACGATTGGGATGTATAATAAAAGGAAGAAATAATCAATTTTTTACGTACGGTAAACCGACGTTACTTTAAAATGAAATGTCAATAGATCACATGCATATAAGTAACTGCCATAAAGACGTTTATAGGCTGATGATGATGATGAGCATTTGATCTGTGTTTAGGAGGTAGTCACACTAGTGCACTAGTGTGACTACCTCCTAAACACAGATCAAATGCTCCAGAAATTATTTACAAGTACGGTATCATGTAAATGACAACTTCAAAGAACAATAGCTTTGATCAATCATCATCATCATCAGCCTATAAACGTCTCACTGCTGGGCAAAGGCCTCCCACATGATCAATAGCACGTGGGGATATCGGGCCATAACCCACCACGCTGGCCGAATGCGGGTTGGTGTTATGATCAATATTACACTCGATTCAAACGTAACACCGTTTTGCGGTAGTAGATACATTGCTTTGTACTTCTTATTATGTAACTAAAACTATACAGGAGAAACGCACACCCAACTGGCACGTTCACTAGTAAATTAAGATAAACAACTCAAATTACAGTCAGTCAGTCACGTCCAGCCGAAGCCGGTACCGTCAGCTGTAATCCACCCGATGTTTGTTTGTTTCTCTGTCTGTTTGTGTAATATTCGCTATTCAGCCATCTCAACACACGCTGATTACGAGGTGAGGCTACAAAACTAACCTTTGCCCGTCGACAAATGACTGGCTTCAAACCACAACTGCAACACTGAATTACCAACGCAACGCGCCGTCCATTAACACTTACATTATTTCAAATAATAGATGAAGGTAACATTCACAGTTAATTAAAAATAACACTAATCCTTATTATGGTTCTGCGGTTAGCAAAACATTGATTCCAATTACCTTTTACGCGATGTCTGATTCAATCAAAGACTAATCTGGAGACTCGCGTTGTGGACATAACCTTGTCTCTTTTAAATGTTAATTTTATTATTGGTTATATTATTTATAAGTTTTGATAATAGCTTATTGGGAGCGGCGCCCCGGGGCCCGATTGACAATGAGCCCACACAGATTGTGTATTGCGAAATGCGCACGCCACTCGCAGAAATTATGGCAATTTTACAACTCTTAATATTTATTGACATTTAACTTGCCAACTCCAAGTGACTTCTAATTAAGTTATTATTTTTAATTAAAACAATTGACGCGGGTCGAATCGCTTTTGTCTTACATTCGAACTATTTGACTCCGACCGTGTCGGGAGTGCGGGCAATCTATCAGCAACGAGAAAGAGGATTCGCGATTTTAAACGCTGTTTTCATCTATATATCGAACCTATTGCATGATATTATGACTCTCTGATTAGAAATAGATATTTCAGAGTTGACTTATTCCGTCGTTCGTTCGTTTCGTTTCGTTAAGAGATGAATAAGAAAAAGGATCTTAATATGTCAAACTTCACCAAGAGAGAAAGAGAGACAGAGAGAGATTTACCTCCGTAGGCCCCACTAAAACAAGATAAGATTAGTCGAAGTCGAGCCGGTGTGCAAGGTCCACGTAAACTTTCGAGAACCATATTTTTTAAACAAGTGTTATCTGATTGTAAATAATGGTGAAAAGTAATAAAATTAAAGGCCCTAAATGTTTATCATTGTGTCTGTACATGTGTGTAATAAACACCGCAATTAACAGCAATTAGGTACAGCACTTTTGAAATACCGGCGCCATGTTCATCTCGGCAGCCGTAGGTCAGCTGGGGTACTCGGGAAACCGGTCCCGCAAAAGTTGCCGGTGGTCCTGAACCAGTGGAACTTGAGGCCAGACAGAAGACCATTATTTTAGGTGAATAGGTGCTGCCAATAGGCATTGCATGATTTAAAAAAATATAACAAAATTTTGCAGCTCATATCATAACAATCATCACAGTATCAACATTTTTTTAATAGAACTTCATTAGTTCATAAAGACTCAGAGAAGCAAAAATTTTAAAAATTAAATGTATACATGTGTACCAAGAGTAAGAAAAGAAATAAAGTATAAATAATTTTCAGTATCTGCTAGCTTCTGTAAAAATTTCGTAAGTTTTAATAGGTCACTAATACTTAATCATTCATTCACATTTCCTGATTCCTTCATAAAAACGGCCATGTGATAGTTTTTATTTTATTATACTTACTTTTATCTAACTTATTCCAAGCACTCGAATTGCTAAACACAAATTCTTGACTGAATTGCATGGAACTTTAAAAGCTCTTTTTGGTTATTGCAATCGATACATCTGTCTAAAAAATAACATGTTTGTATTGATTGGAACACGATATACTCATATATACATATTCTAATTTCAAAACTTTGCTTTTCGAATATCCGGTGGGAAGATCCTTTTACATAAATCATCGATGTTATAACACCTAATCATAATAATATTACGAGGAAACCTAATGTTAATCACCTTACAGCAGTTTAAATCGACATTAAAAGTATAGTTAATTAGTAGCTACCGCCAGAGTCGTCCAACTGGAGCGTTTTCTGAATTAATTATGCTATTTTAGTAGGAGTCGATCGGTGAGAGCCTGACGTAAGGCTGCACTTGACCCACTGGCGACCGGTCCCTCCGGAAATTAGGGCTGCCAATCTATGCATTTATATATTCAGCTTACTGTGATATACTCGTAGGTACATATATAAAATATCAATAGGCTTGTGTCCATTAATAGTACTTACAATTTACTTTTTTTTTTATTTGCAATGTAATTTAGTAATGGGAATTTCATTTTTAAACGATAAAAACTAACTATAACGTACGAAGACACGATCGCTCTTTGGTTGACGTCATTGAAGACGCCATGATAGTCTGTTGCGTTTTGGAACCAAATTTAAATTGTTTTTTTTTAAACGCGAAATTTATAATGTAAACGGTCGATTAAAAATAAATAAACCTTTTTTTTTTCGATAAAATGCATAATAAGCTAAAGTATTAAGCAGTTATTGAAATTTAGTCTACTAGCCTATTACTTAATATCTCCATATCAAATAATAATAGTGCTCCCACTAGTAACGAACAATGCAGTTGGTAACCTGATGTGGGTTTACACTAACACTAAATTGAAAGTTCGATTTTTTTATACATTTCAATTGTACCTAGTTACCTACCTAGTGTTGCTATTGGTTTTAATTTTTCAGTCACAATTGATAATGGCTTAAACTTAAACTGTTTAGAAGTTAGTTGACCTTTCAGAGCATATCATAATAATAACACCATGCGAGTACCTATATATTGTGAACGATGTCAGGTCACCATAGCAATATGTAAGCCTTTGAGTATATATGTACATGGAGCATTTAAAACAACAGCTTTTCTAGTATTACCAGTTCTCAAATGTCGAACTACCTCGATGGTCGGAAAATACACTAAAATTGTTAAATAAGATTACTAGAAGGTCACATGTATTTTGGTAGTTAAAAACTGTTATTTTTTGTATCAACAGCACAGATTAAATAACCAAAATCATAAAAATATATACAAATAAATTGGCAACCCTACCCGGAACTCTTTTTACCCTGCACTTAGCGGGACGCTAGCTTTTGACAAACCTGTCTGCTAGATAAAGGTTACGTTTCACTAGAGGTTACGGCGAGGTTTGACCTCTTTGCTATATTATTAGTTCCGAATTAGTTTTACGAGTCCGCAAAGAGGTTTTGGCACGAAAGGTTAATCTTTTTAATTTACTGGGCAATGTAAGGAGTACCTATAGTGTAAGACAAATATGAAACAAAATTATAGTTTTTAGTAAGAAAAAAAATTGCTAAGTAAATTATAAAGCAGTACATTTAAACCTTAAAACGCAACTTATGGATGATTGACATTGTTTGTTTTTTTTAACAACTGTCTATGATTATGTATACTGCCCTTGCGCAATCAATATATTTATGTTCATGGCACTTTACACTTTCTAGTCGCTTTTCATAGTTCGGTCCGCATGATCAATTATCAGATACAAGCTTTAGTACCACCATTTAGATAGACATCACATCGAAAGTATCTTAAAAAAATGAACACAAAAAGTTTTAAATACAGTGAAAGTAATAAATTGTGACACTTTCACCGAGTTAAAATTGCAAGTTTAGACCGTGCAACCTGTGAATCAGGTTCTTTCGCTATTATACGACACGTATCGAGGCCGGCTTCACAAAAACTTGACACATATGCTCAAAAAAAGTCATTCGACATCAACTACACTAATGCCTTCTTCTTTTTAATGAATCTGAACTTATTACTCCCAATTAATATTATTGAAAGAGCAACAAAGCAGCCAGCTACGTGTGACCGTTAGAATTTCTATTTATTGTGACGTAAGTAGAGTTGGGCAAATTTCATGAAATATTTCAACCGCTGAAATTTTTCGGAAAAATTTCATTTCACATTGAAAATTTCAAGTTTACTTGAAACATATTTTTATTTTAAAATATGAACCGCAGTCCTTTCAAAATAAGACTGTTATGATTTATTGAGCGTTTAATGCTATTATAAAGTAAACAATGAAAAAAATCAACAGAATAATATTTACGACATTTAAATAATATTTTAAATAGAGTAAAATCCATAAAGTTAATATACCAACGGAATAGAGCAACAAAAGGCTGAGCGAGCGAGATGTCACCAGCAGCAACACTATGTGATAAAAAGAGATGCGTGATGCGACGTAACAGAACTGTTTTTGGCAACTGTTTGACAGTTCGTCAGCACTTATCCGCACGCTGAGAATTTGAGCTCTGTGACTTTTTCTGATTTTACGTGAAATCGTGGATATTTTTGAGAAATAGTGCTTTAGAAACATGGTGACATGTTCATTATTGATTGTTGTATAACACAGCGACATAATCCTGAAACATGTTAATTTCACAGGTAAATTATTCCAAATGACATCCCCTGACCTAGGATTTATTTTTGCCAATGCGCTTCGAATTTTAAGCACTAAGTGTGATAATTCTCTTCTATAAACATTTATTTATGTAACAAACTATTTGAATGAAGTAATTTAGTATTTTAACGTCACCTCATGAACATCTGACATGTTGTGGTTTAGTTAAATAAGACTTTACAGCTAAAAACGGCCACTTTTAACTAAACCATAACATGTCAGATGTTCATTAGGTGACGTAAAAATGCTAAATTACTTCATTCAAATAGTTTGTTGAGCATAAACTGATTTCCTATCTCTAATTACTAGATATGTGATCTATTCATTGGCGGCGCTAGTGTGCGGCGTAAACGCTCTTAAACAAAATAATTATTTTCTGTGGGCAATGAGAAATTTAAAAAAATATTTAAAATACCTTCTGTTTTTTTCAACAATCGTAGTTTCAGCCATGCAATATTCCATCCCATCCTATTTTAGTTCTCTTAATACTGTTCCCAATTAATATTATCAATATCGACATTAACGTAAAAAGCAACATGACATACATGACTGACACGCATTCATAAACAATTTACACACACAAATGTCATCCTATTTCGGTTTCGTTTGACAGCTCGTGTTTGTCGCTCTATTCCGTTGGTATATTAACTTTATGGTAAAATCACAGTTCGTATCATTATTGACAATATTTGGTTACATGTGTTTAATAATTACATGACAAAAAACTTGTAATATAAGTACTACCTAATCAATGTTGTATCAACTGAAGTTTCATTAAAAGTTTAATAATGTTTATGACCTTTGTTTATAAACAACAAACAAAAAGGTAGATGCAAACATTTCTATTTGTTAGGTAGGTATAAACAAATATTCTGTTCTGATAATATAAACATATTTATTTAGTACAAATAATGTCCGTTGATGTTATTATTACTATTAATCTACAGTACTTATGCCAATCATACATAAAATCATACAACATCGAAATTTTAAATTACAAAAATAAATTTCACCCAATTTGAAATTTTTCACGGTGTTTTGAAATTTTTCATATTTTTCACATATTTTACATTTCATTGAAATGAAATTTTTCATCTGCCCATCCCTAGACGTAAGTAATATTGGAAATTAGTAATGCTTATTTTTTATGAAAATTTGAATGAACTAAATATATAAAAACCAAAGGGACCATTTTACGTTAACGGGAAACTGAGCTCTCTGTTATTGAAACCGAAAACGTAAAGGTGCGCGTAATCGTCTTAAGCTAGCAAACTATTAAACAGAGAGTCAAGAAGTTGTTCATTTGGCAACAAAGCTAATGCATACACTGAATCTTGGATCAATTATGTTTAATATTTATAAAATACAGTGAAAAAATTAAATGTCTACCCGACACAGCCAGGAATCGACCCTGGGTCTTCCGCAATCCGGGCGGCTGCACTGACCGCTATGCTACCGGGAAGGCTGAAAGCGCTGAATTTTGTTACTGCTTTTTAATTTTTTTTTAAATGCTTTTATAGCAGCATACCATCTATCCAATCATCATCATCTATCTCGGTAGCATAATGGTCAGTGCAGCCGGCACTGACCATTATGCTACCGGGAGGGCTGACGTAAGCACTGAATTTTTTCACTGCTTTGATTTTTGAATGATTTTAAGCGGCAGCAGTGCCAACGGTTATTGCAACCGATGTATGTTAATTGATCGAAGGACTGCAAAACAATATACGTAAAAAAGTTTTTTTTTCAGTTTGTACATATGTACGTTTAATTTCCTTTGCAGTTACAATCGGTAACGCTATTAATCGGTTATTTTTTCCTACATTAGGTATAGCATTTCTATTGAGCCTTAATTTTTACAATCATTTCATATGTTGCGACGGTCAATTCGATTACGAAATGATTAACATGCTTGTATCCACCACTGATACGGTACCCACCTACGTACCTTACATACGATTTGTTACAATCGATCATCATTCAACAATCGCTCGATTGTTTGACAAACGAGTGACGTCTAAACCCACACTTGACTACGTCGTATGACAACTAAGCTCTAGCAATTGTGACCCTTATTGCAGTGCAATAAACATCACATACGTAATAATTACACATATTATGCGGTCGATATGACCATAAACCCTAAGTTGTATGGCTTGTACGTAGACACAATCGATCGATTAAAATGTAAATTAATATTTATCGTCGGTATTGTGTCGGCTATGGTGGCTATTGTTTTAGCTATGACTGATTGTGTTCATCTATTTTCTTAGAGGCATCATTAATATCTCGTTGTAAGTGAAGGACGAGCTGCGTTGTCTCGCTATGATTGTTTGTATTACGAACATGTCCTTAGATTTTTTTAGTAACGTCTTATTCACATTACGCTTATAGAGATAATCTTTATAAGCTGGACTCTACTGTAGATTATTTAATATTGACAATTAAGGAATTCATTGTATAATAATTTTATTAATAGTTTTATTAAAGTTACAACACTTTTTAGTAAGCTTACTATTATTGCCATAACTTACCTGACTTAATATATTATACGGATATGTTTGGTTTTAGATATTTTATTTGACAGTTATTTTATTTTATATATTTTATTTTATTTTATTACAATAAACAATTACACAATAACATATATGTCATATATAATTATAACCAAATGGAATCATTGTGCAACCAGCGACATTATCCACAACAGAGGTAAAAAAAACAAATACAATTAAGACAGGAACGTTAAAATGCAACATGAAAAGACTTGCATAAATAATATAAAATAAACCCACAATACTATTATATTGTTGACATTTAAATTGTGCTTTGTATAAAGAATTGTAAATAAACAATACGAATTTGTGTATGATTAAAACTACTTTAAATTAAGTTATCTGTTGTTTTAGTTACAATTTATTGTTTTTTTGTTTTATTTACCTAATTGTATTATTGTGGCTTGCACGCCGTACTTTGGGCGGCGTTAACTCTGAGGTCCTAGGTTCGATTCCCGGTCGGATCAATGTCGAAAACGAACTTTTCGATATTGTGTCGGGTCTGGGTGGTTGTGGTACCGTCGATGTTTCTGATTTTCATAAAACGAGTGCTTTAGCTACTTACCTTAGGATCAGAACAATGTATGTGATGTTGTCTCATATATGTATTTTTTTATATATATATCAGTCTCAGCTGAAAATTGTAATGTTATGCGCCGGAAAAATATATTTATTGCTTTAAATTCGTAATAGTTTCTTAACAACAGACAATCGTTCACCACTACTTAGCTCGACTTCACTTCGGCAGATCTTCCAATTAACGATTTCGCAGCTCATACGTTGTGTCATAAAATGTTAACGGCGCCCACGTCAGTTATTGTAACGATGATGATTCAAGACAATCGAGCTCAATGTTAACGATGTATCGATTCCCTAATGCCATAATTTGAGTTTGCAGTTTCGGTCTAATGCATAATTCATCACAGTACGGTGAGTAGAGGAATTGTGCGGATCAATGTACATACATATTTATTTTACATATATTTATTGTTCGAAAGTGTTGGAAAAAAACACTTTTTCTACTTCTTCAGACTTGTAATTTGTTCGCAGTTTGTGTAAAACTATAAGTATATATATTATTATTAAATAAGCTTGAGCTTTCATAGATACGAGTATAATAGATTCAATTTAGCTAAAGTAGTCTATAAAAGAGCTCTTATAAAACATAGTATGAATATGTTTTTCTTTGTGGATGCCTACTCTATAAGAAACCTATTCAAGATAAAATTTTAAATTAAGTTATTAACCAAAACCTGAGTGATATTTGGCTTTAAGATAAGTAGGAATAGATGATATTTTTTAAAGAACTTAACTTATCTATGTTATCGATAAAACGACCGAAAATTCTAATTAACACAACAAACTAAATGAAGACACATTGAAATTGTAAAATCAATATCACATCACTACCAACCAACCTAGTTATCCGTATATGTCAATCCCTATTTTTTGTAAGACTAAAACGGTTAATTGGCATTTAAGAACACATATTTCATGTTAAATAAAATAATAGTGTATGCCGATATGATAAATGAACAGTTCAGAGATTCACTAAGCTTCGAGCACGTGACATTGAACGCTTCATTACATAAACAGTCGATCACGACTATGTTGTAATGGTAAAAACTTTGCACTCCGCAAACCGAGTCATCACTCATCACTCCAAATTAGAGTAGGTAATAACGTCAGTGATTTATAAACGCATTGATTCAATTCCCTTCTTACTTAATTCATCTAGGTTTTAAATGAAATGAAATATATTTATAAGAACACACAGTATAAACTTATGTATGTAGAATAAAAGAAAAGAAAAATGTGTCCACTCAGCATTTGTTGCAGTGAACAAAAACTACACTACTGTCTTGACTGAAATAACTAGATATTTGTGTATACACTTGAAAAAGTAGGAACCCGTCCCGCGCTGTAGGTATAATTAGCGGGCCACCTTACGTACGACCGTGCGTACATATGGCGCGCGAGGACTTAAGAGATACTTTGCGAGAGATATAATTGTTAGCAATAAGACCTGCATACTCTTACCTTTTTCTTTACATAATAAAGTACTTATTTACTTACATACAACGCTGATCTTATCTGCTTTTAGTTTGAGCTGATTTTACCTATAAGGAAACTGGGTACCTATACGTGTCTGTATTTTTGTTTTTGTGTGGACAATAAAGTATTTTATTATATTCTATTAATACTAAATACTATTAAACCTAAACATACCGTTTCGGTAGCTTAGTTGAAAGAGCTCTTGCCCGGTTTGCGAAGGTACGTGGGTCCGAATCCGATCTTTGTAGTAAGTAAAAACAAGAATTTATATTTATATTTCATAATCTATTACTAAAATTAAATAGTTCTTTAAGCACTTATTACTGTCATAACATTATATCGATACAAAACTTAGTACTTTTAGAATGACTACATAAAAATATGTTTGTTATTTTTTTAAACCTAGTAATCTAGTTACCTAACTCAATTAAACTGCAAAAGCCTTCTTATATTATGTCACACTTTTCTAATTTATCCTAAGCAATATTCAGTCTAGTCATTGCACAGAAATACATCTAATTGTGTGTATATTAAACCACAAAAAGAAAATACGTGTCAAGAACCAGCCGGTCACACCGCCCAGTACATTAGAGTTCAACGAGTCACGCTACCGTGTGTATCTCGCACGCATTAATACTCGCCGCGGCATAACCCAGAAACCTTTAATTAAAATGTATCTCAACCGAACACCGTTAGCCAATTAAGAGGTGATATCGAAATATTTGCAAACACGTTGAATGGAATTGGTTTAGGCACCGAGAGGCTTTGTGTGAGTAGGTACCTAATTTAGCCGAGTTTCTCGACATTTCGTGAGTAAAATTGATGTAGGTAACTAAATAACAGCTCACTTAGTGTACCAGCTTTCTTAGACCCAGAGGTGATGAGTTCGATTCCCAGTAGGGGTATTCGGCTTAATTGGTGGTGGTGGTGGGCTATTAAGTCCGCTTGGTTAGCTATCACCGATCTAAGTGTGTAACATTGGTGTTACTTATGTTTTTCTTTTTTACAGTGTCAATATAATTTCTTTCATGATTGGCTATTCCGAGCAGAGTACACTTCTACTTTCGATGTTATCGTCTTAAATAGCTAAAATAATTAGTAAATTTAAAACAAATACTAAAGACAAAAAATACACAATAATTAAATAAAAAACGATAGACTGCATATAATAATTACATGGTAATAGTACTTCAAGATAATCCCACTCACAAGGTATCGAGATAAACGCTGAATGCAAAACGCACCAACGCGATATTATCTCGCCTGATCCGCAAGCCCAGCTTTCCTTTACCTGGGCCGAATACAAATACGTTTGACCGTATTCCGGCCTCAGTAGGCGCCGCCGCTAGTAGAAACCGCCAAGCTGTAGTTTCATTTCGAATGGACTTAATGAAAGCAATGTTTTCTTATTATAAAACACTAGGCACTTTGCCTGCGACTTCGTTCACGTGGATTTGAGATTTTAAAAATAAATCTTTTTTTATCAAATTAAATAGAGCTTATGTTATTTATAAGGTATATAGCATATAGAATGCTATACAGGTTCACTTTTTTATCACCGTCCAAACCTGAGATGACTCCCGTGATACAAACGAACAACTCTTACTATTGGACCAACTCCCTAACTCGAAAATAAAATTCAGCTGTTCCATACATTTTGGTCGAATGAGTATTGATGTTTTGTATGGAACAGCTGAATATTATTTTCGAGTTAGGGAGTTGGTCCAATAGTAAGAGTTGTTCGTTTGTATCACGGGAGTCATCTCAGAAGGTTTGGACGGTGACGGTGAAAAAAGTGATCCTGTATACAGTGAAAGAACTTTAGGATTTGGACCATTAGTTCCAGAGATTAGCCACGGCATACGAACACACAAACAAAGTGACAAACGTTACCTCTTTATTAATAGTATAGATAAAACTTAAAGGATCGACAATTCAACTCAAGAACAAAATTTTTTATCAGATTTAGCTTAGTTTTAAAAAATACAAATCGAAGGTTGATAATACACAGGTAAGCATAAAAGCAAACGAGAGATAGTATACCTAACGGTAAGCAAAAGTTCGAAGGAAAGTTCGAAGGAAAGTTCGAAACTATACTTAAGCATAAGGGAAAGTTGTAAGAAACAATGTTGTCAATCTAAAGTTAACTAAAACTAGAACCCGGTCAAATTGTTTGTTTATACTTTTATAATTCTAGGTTGGTTTTCCATTTAAAATCGGCTTTATAATGAAAGTCACGGGCCAAGGGAAAGTTTGTGACTGAAGGCACAATGTTGCCAACATGATGAATTTCGAAAAAAAACGTCATACACGTTTTACAGAATTGATTTCATCATTCGAACACATTCGTCCTTACATTTGAAATTGATTTATCATTCCAAATGCCAATTGCACAAATCGATCTTTAGAGGCGTCAAGCCGACTGCGCGCGCGCAGGACGCTGCATACTTTTGCATACCTAATGCGGCCTTAGTACCTACCGCTCTTGAAAGGCATGGAGGTTATATCGTTAGGGCGGCTTGCGTCATTTTGATCTGTCGACGAAAGTTGAAGCCACGTTACTAAATTGTAAGTTTAATTAAAGCAATTATTAACGGGATTATACACACTTTCGTGGCTGAGTGGCAAAACAAGCGGCCTGATACAAAGGTCCTGCGTTCAATTCCCAGGTAGGTAACGCAAAGATTGTTTGAGATTTTTTGTTTTTTGATCACGAACTCGTATTTGGCAAGCATAATGATTAGGGCAATACCCATAAATTTTTGCGATGACTGGATTTCAACGAAAGAGGCCTTTGCCCAGCAGTGGGTCAGTATATAGGCTATACTTAACTTAATTAACGGAATTATTATCACGTTCTTTGTTATCATAGTCATAGTCATAATTTTATTATTGCATCATGTTGTATTGTTTGTATCATTGACTATCCGAGTAAACCCGTGAATATGGCACATGCAACTGTGCCGAAATATCGAAATGCTTACAACAAACACATGGTAAGAATCTCGTAATATAACTAATAGGGAAGTAAATTATAAACCATGATATTTTAAAAAGTTATAAAAGTTAAATCTTTGTAAATCATAACCATAAAAATGACACTTAAACTTGATGACGTTGAAAAGTTTACTCCATTTTTATTACAAATGTTTAAGTTCTAATCTTTTTCTATCCTCTATATTTAATGTTCTTATGTAATTAATGTCAGCCAACACCTATAAACTACTGGGTACACGTTTAATGTGACAAGGAATGGGAAAGATATAATCTTAACGGGACTATTGGGTTTTGAACACGCACGTGTGGACTTTGGGGGACTCTTGCGCAACTTTAAATGTGTAATGCCCTGTGAATCGGTTTTACAGATATCGGGTTCGGATGTTTATTAAAAACCATCGCTTTTATAGTCGTATGTAAATAAAACTATTTAGATTGGCCATATAAAACCCATGTCGGATTGTGTTATCAAACATTTAAATGCATATTGGTAGCGTTGAGAAATTGATGTGGTTACCGTGTTCATCGTTATGTCTTTTACAGTTAGTATTTTGTAGGAGCTAAGTAAACCATTACATATATCTACTTCGTCATCAGCCAATAAACGTCTCACTGCTGGACTGAGGCCTACCCACGTGACCAATAGCACGTGTGGAGATCGGACCACCTTTTTTTTAAACTGGAGGAAAGCCTTGCCTTGACTTGTACAACTGAGTCCGTTTCTATGACTCTGGGAAGACGCAGATGTGTCACGCCCCATCCTTTACAGGGCAAGGGGAAGGGAGGTGTACCCACAAAAACTCCAGTACCTACTTCCCCTCTCTTGCTACCATCAGAGACCGTACTGGACAATCACCGGAGTTAACCCACCATGCTGGTACTAAGCGAGTTGTTGGTTGAACGACTGCCTTACTAACTTTTGCTCACCCATCCAGTGTCTCCACGTTGCGGGAGTTGGCTAACTTGCGCGATCGCAACTCGAACTCTCAACCGCTGTATCGTGCATCGAACTGTTACTAACTTTAAACTATCGTTATTTATTTTCATTACTAATGTTTCAAATATGACCGTAGTATAGTTAAATGTCATGAAACGCCTACGTATACGCAGTGGACATGACATCGACATTTCCAGAATTTACCTCAAATTGGCAATTATATTCAGCGCAAACCAAAACCATATGTTAATTCTAACATTTCATGTGGCATTCGTAATGAGTTTATTTAAAGTCACTCACAAATCTTTGAAAGCTTTAAGTAGCTTTCAGTATTAGTACAGGTATGTTAGTATTCAAACCCGCTTACTAATAAACAGAGTATAAGCTACGAATAGTTATTACGTGTTTTGTCTTTTTTCTTAGAAATTTGAAGTGAAGTTTACACGACGACGTGAACATAACACACAACATGGAATATATATTTCGAACTTATACCTGCCTTACAAATAAACAATGAATAAACTCCGAATAGTTATTCCGTGTTTTGTCCCTGTCATGTAAACGTCATTTCAAATTAGAGTAAAAGAGACAAAACATAACGTAACAACAACACATAACTGTTCGAAGCTTATTCTTTGTTTATTTGTAAAGAACCTAGTTTAGTAAGGTCCTCCGTATTTTACGAGTAATTATAGTAAAAGTAATTTCGACGGGGGCGCAGTGGTTTGCGCGTTTATTTAGCGATCTTTGAAGTCGTACAACTTTTGCTGGTCAGGTGACCAAATTTAAATATCTCGAGCTCCTCCGCGCTTCGGAAGTCATTTAAAACCAGTAAAGATTTGTACCCGGTTGTTATTGCAAGAATAAAACGGAATTAGTGCGGAAATGTGACAAAACAAATATTATTATAACATAAAAATACGTAGAAACTCGTTATAAATAGTTATATAACCTTGAATACTATCAGTTTTTTTTAATAATTTGATGTCAACCCGGTCTATAGTTTAGATAGTTACAAAACTAAACCGGATGAATAATAAAAATAACCAGTGTAATAATATATATAGGAGACTCAAAAAGTCAAGGTTTAATAAACAGCACGCAAAAAACACACGACGAAACTGAGACACAATTGAATAGGCAAAATACACTAAGCTCGCGCATATAGAGCGGTATGCAATTGATGATAATTATTCATCGGTTGTAACTTAATCCTTTACTTAAAACGTAATTCTCACTCCATTCGCTATTTAAATACGAGTGCAGAATAACAATATGCTGTGGTTATGAAGAATGGCCTCGGTTCGGCCCTGTTTTGTTAATCTTACTTATAGTAAAAGTATAAAATAACGTTTAAAAAGTTAACTATAAAGAAAAACCATAATATAAAAAATATCATGTTAAAGTGAACCTTAGAAACCAAAAAATAAATGAAAAGAGAACTGTGAAAAATGCTACCTACTATCACAATGTATTAATGAGTTGAGTACATTTCCAGCACCGCTATCGCGCCCAGATTTTGTTGACCATTTGTAAGCGTTTGGCGAGCAAATGCAACGAGCAAACATGAAAGCTCGATCAAGTTCGTATACGATTGTTTACATACTAAGCGCATGGAAATGAACTTGCGATACCGTAACGTAAAGATAGCATGTTGCTCGGTAATATGTTTGACCCGGTCTAAAATTCAGCTGTAATAATACACTTTTAATAATAACTATTTATCGCTTGTAACTTAATCCTTTACTTAAAACATAATTCAGTAATTCCTCATAAGGTATTATTAGTATTCTCTTTATTAAACATATATCTTTAAAAAAAAATTTACAATATTTTATATAAAAATCTATTTACAATATAAAATATTATAAAAAACTTAACCTAGGTTGCCACCGGCAGCGGGGATAGACCCAAGCTATCGGTGATTAGGGCTACAGAGTGAGGAAATTAGTATTATTATTATTATTCCTATTCAAGGTTAATAGCTCCCAACTTTCGTATAAACATGCATATATTTTTAACGTGGTTTTAGCAAAATGCTTATCATAAGTGTCTAGGCATACGGTTTATTTCAATGTGTAATAAAATTATGTTTATGTTTATAAAATAGTCAAAGTTGTATAAAAAAAAATATTTCACTTGAAAACTGTGTCTACCGATACCTAAATACAACAATATATTATATTTGTCCGCATTAAACGCCTCTCACTAAACGTTAAGCGCAGGTGTGCAATAGTTTTTGTACCTTACTATACGGCCTAATTCTATTCAGTGGTCTGTAGGTACGCAAGTCCACATGATCACTATAAACGAAGTATATGTTTTCTGCATGGTGCTTTTCCACTGGTCCTCAATTTTATATCGAGAGCGTAAACATTATACTTAAAGCTTATATTTCAAACCAATAAGCGCAATTTAATGATACTTTCTATGCTTAATGCAAAAACAGAGATACTTTTAATTTGAAAGAATTAGGATTTTAAAGTATGAATAGGATAACGATATGTAAAATTTGCTGGGGTTTGGGACTAAGCCGTACTGTTATTACGGTGGAGTCTTCAATGTGAGACTCCCTGCACACTCCACTCACAAAACACACTGATGTTTTGAGTGGCAGTGGTATTCGGATAACAGTGCGATATGTATTAATTTAATTTCTTTGAGGCTCTGCACCAACAGTCAAACTTTTTATGTAGTTTTGTGGGGCTATGCTAATGGATTTGTTTCTTTTTAAAGTTTAATAGAGATATTTCATTCATTCATTCTTAAAAACCACCCAAGAACATGGGTTACATTGGGCCAGTGTGGTGAGTTACGTTGGGCCAGTATGGTGGGTTGGTGAGCTTATGTTACGAGCTAACCGAGTGTGCTAACCGTTTACAGGCAAATTTATGATGATGATGATGAAACATAACATCGGATGACTCAAGGTTTATACTTTTATAGCACAAGCCATTTATCGAATGACGTATGTATGTACCTAAGTACATTTATAGGTAATATTTTGCAAATGACCTAACACAGTAAATTAATGTGTGTTGTAAATGGTATTTTTTAATTTTTACAAAAACACAAATGGTTCTAACCAGCCCGCCGAAATTATTCAACACTTTGAATTTGAATTTGAATTCTTCGGCGGGCTGGTTAGAACCACGATAGCTTAATTGGAAGAGCACCTGACCCGGTATGTCGGAGGGATGCGGGTTCGAATCCTGCTCGTGGAAATTTTTTCAACATTTGTGTTTTTGTAATTTGTCCGCAACAGAGTTTGCGTTGAAAGTTATTTTGAACATTTTAATTTTTATTTCGCAACATGAAAGTGCTAGGCTTTCATATCACCTGATGTTAAGGGCGATAAGGCCAAAGGGAAATCGCAGTTAGCCCGAAATACTCAACTATCGTTATACTCGTAGCAAAGGACTTAGAAATGATTGTGGCTAGGTTGTAACTAGATAGTAGCTGGGCGGTCTTAGAACGAGCCTTACCACTGACTAAATGACAATAATTGGTCCATAAAGTCTTAAAATCTCAAAGAGTTCAAAAATAATCATACCATGTGTATTCGTAATAGCACCTTATTAGTTTTTATTCGCATTTTATGTTTTTACAGCCTTCATCAGCTAAAATCGTGAAGGGTCACCGTTTCTAAAGTGTTCTTGATTCGCCGCAGTGTCTGAGGTTACATCGAGTTACAAGAACTATATTAATGTCCGTGGCATATAGTAAATTAGAAGCAATTAATAATTTATCACACTCGTTGGGTCCTTAAACAACCCATGGTCCAAATTTTAATGTAGTCATATCCGGCGGAATCGGAACCAATGGAGAACGATCGTTTTTTTGTGCGTGGTGTGTGTAATGTGTGTTACCGTTACTCTGTGGTCCGCGACACAGGCGTAAGCGGTTTCATTGATATGCTACTATTTACTGAAGTTGATTGGCAGTTTTTTTTATTGTGAAAAAATGCAAAAAATAATGTTCATTTGTATAGTGTATGCGTAAAGTCCACATTTACAAATTATTATGCCTGACGTTTTGAGTCTTGCACGGTTCGTGATTACAGGGACTCTCACATTAAAGAAAGACAATATTAGTTACGAGTACTATAGCGTATAAAAGCAATATCATCATCGTAGACTACATCGTCACTTACCATCAATTATAATCATCATCATCATCATCATCAGCCCCTCTCGACCCACTGCTGGGCATAGGCCTCTCTTAATGATAAATTATTTTTCTGGTGCAAAATACACATAAACTCAAATTAATTTTAACGTTAATAAATTCAGTACTCGAGGGATTTGTCGTAGAATATTAATGTCATAAATGTCCCTCTACTAGGCTTCAAGCGTCTTACATGAACAATAGAATATGGTGAGGTTACCGACCACACTAGACTTTATCACTCGAATCTATCGGATTTATTAATAAGAATGCATGTCCGCCGAAAGCTGTTGACTCGCGCGCATGCGTCGGGGATTGTAAACGCCCTTGATCGTTCGGCGACCGCCGCACACGCATGTGCACGCTCTGACATAACGCTATTCACGACGCACGGCCATGCCCGCGGCCCGCGGTCTATCACGAAAAACGAACTGTCGAAGATGGCGTCGCGAAGTTCACCCAAAAAGGCGTTAGTGCCAATTTTTTGTTAAAAATGATTTTTTGACAAAATGGAAAGTAAAGATTGGTCCTGTCTTATTTCTAAGCAACAAAAGTAATTGTTTGAACCTCTGGTTATTTTATATGATTTATTATGAAAACAAATAAATTGTAACAGAAAAAGGCACTATGCACATTGCAAAAGCTTTTTATTTATTTTTTATTTACAAATAAAGGAGAATGGCATTTTAAAATATTTGAGCTGTAACCATTGGCGGTGACGTTTGCCTTTTAAACGTATATCTGACAACGACAAAATGCAATAATAGTCCGCGTCTCGTTTGCATCTGCGAATGAAAACGTAACAAGAAAGATGCTCGCTAAAAATATCTTTGGTTAATTTTCGTAATAGGCGTCTGATCAATATGCTAATTCTAACCAAATAAGATAGAGGTGACGCCGAGATTTTCCCACGAATATAAACTAAGCCCAAAGTTGATGTCTGCGGTTTGTCATCTTTCAAATGAAATTTGAATGCTGTATTTGATGCATGATTAAATGCGGTTGCGTTACTGTTTGGCGAGTTAATCAATATGGTTTAAGAACTTTGTTACTCAACGGAATAATTACAATCATTTACTCACGTGTAGTTTGTACATTACGATTAAAGCCAATGACTCATAAAATTTTATGAAAAATTAACATAATATGTGGCGCATAAATGTTTACTAGAAGTTGCCAAGTACTTGCTAGATTATTTTACTTTACCAGGTATCTAGTTAAAATATAAACAACCAGTGATCGCCCCCGTGACTTCGTAAGAGTAGACCCATAATCTTGAATACCCTTTTATCGCTTGCCTGCGTCATTAATAGACCTTCCTAAAAATTGTTACCAATGTAAGTCCAGTTAGGCTGTGCGTTGATATGTATAATAAGGTCATGACTTATTTTTAATTTTATACTATATATTGAATTAGTCATACAGATAGTTTTAAAAGGCATTGCCTTTACCGCAGTCCCTTTGGACTTGTACGATCTCCTCGTCTTTATGTAGATTCGAATCATCAACATCATCATCATCAGCTCATTTTATGTCCCCACTGCTGGGGCACGAGCCTATGGATGGATAGGGAGAACGGGCCATGAACCACCACGCGGGCCCAGTGCGGATTGGTGGTTCTTAACGACTGCTAATGCAGCCGGGACCAACGGCTTTACGTGCCTTCCGAAGCACGGAGGAGCTCGAGATGATAAATTTTTGGTCACCCATCCGATGACCGGCCTTTGCGAAAGTTGCTTAACCTCAGCACTCGCAGACCGGGCGCGTTAACCAATGCGCAATTGAGCTCCTCAGATTCGAATGAATAGAAATAATTATGAATTGTTTGAACAAAACATAGTAAGGCTACCACGTAAATAAATTGTATTAGGTATAACGTACCACGCGTAACTAATTCCACCAAAAGGAATGTTAGTTACATACCTACAAGCGAGCTAAGCAGCACTTTAAAACTGTTTTCATTTGCCGTACCTAAATTACTTTCAAACATTTGTCGTATAAAATTAATGTGCCGGCATTAATAAAATATAAGCGAATGGTATTTATCAGTGTACCTTTCAGTCAAAGGAGCGGTTTCCGGTCCTCTCGCAGCTCCACATTAACTTGATAGATTGGCTTGATTTTTCGTGGAATGATATTTATTTGAAACGAATTATGAGAATGTGTCAAGTCTTAATTGACGCAGATGTTATCTAGCTATTAAATGTACAGCTTAGTTTTTTATTCGACTAAACTAAGTTGGTATTTCGGTCTGTCTGATGATAAGTGGTTACTTCACTTATTACTTTTGACGGTTACAATGCCATGGGTACCTGTAACTTGCGCGGTGCCGACCCTTAGGCCTATATACTTAGTAAATTCACTAAATATAACATACTCCTAGAGCCGGAACTATAATGCTAAGCAGTACTGGTAAACGGCATGAGTGTGATGGGTGGAAGAAACTTGTCGAGGACTGACTGTATATTAAAGGTACACTACTTGAAGTCAATGTATATTATACAGCATGTATTATCCTACAAATATTAAAAAAGAAAGTTTGTAAGTATGGATGGATGGATCTTTGTTACTTTTTCACGTAAAAACTACTAAATGGATTTGGATGAAATTCGGCATACAGATAGTTTATAACCTGGATTAACACAAAGGATAGTTTTTATCCCGATATTCCCACGGGAATGAATGGAAACTGTCAAAGTGGATGTTTGTTACTCTTTCACGTAAAAACTACTAAATGGATTTGGATGAAACTCGGCATACAGATAGTTTATAACCTGGATTAAAACATAAGATAGTTTTAATCTCGATATTCTCACGGGAATGAATGGAAACTGTCAAAGCGGTACGGAGTCCGCCGGGTCCACTAGTATATCTATATAACACATTGACAGTTTCCGATTTTTCAGTATAAGATTAAATTTTCATTTGTTTAATTTATCAAACACTAAACCATACATAAAAAAGGAAAGATTTAATACAAACAAGTGCGACGGATATACAAACCAACTAACAAAATATGGATTTTAGTGATTCGAAATAAATTATTATTATTATGGGTACACATGACCAGCAGGGCTTTGCGTGCTTGCTTGCTTGAGAGTTTAAATCTTGTTTTACTAGTAGTGAATAATTCACAAAAAGGTATTTACTTTAATCTATACTAATACTAATAATAATATTATATAGAGGAAACCTTTGTATTTTTGTATGTATGTATGTATGTTTGCAACGAATAAACTCAAAAACTACTGGACCGATTTAAAAAAATCTTTCACCATTAAAATGCTATATTAGCGCTGAGTAACATAGGCTTTATTTAAAAAAAAGGCTTTATTTAAGTCCGCCGCGCGCCGGGTCAGCTAGTAAATATATAAACAGGAAATCATTTATATGATTGCACATAGATATAGCCAAGTAACCGACTTTGACTGAATCAGTGACTCACTGCCGCTACTTTATTTGCCACATAATTACGTATAATAATTCGATTATCTTCACTGCCACGGCCGCCATGCCTCCAGTGGCATTAATAAATTACGAATTATTAGAATTTACATACCAATAAAATAATGTGCATTTATATTAATATGAACCATAATAAAATAATGTAATATTCAAATGCTAAATTTAATGCTATTATGTTGTTGATCGTGTGAATTTTTTTGCTAATCAATGATACTTATATATTTTTTATAATTTGAATGCCATCTTAAATCCGAGTCCCGCTTTTCGTACAAATGTATTTTCTTCTACGATCAAATTAATAACAACTACTTATGTTAAATATTTGTATTACATTTTAAAGTTATAAAAAGCTTTGTTACATTTTAAGTTGAGATAAATTGTACTATTTAGTTAATTATAAAATTAATTTTACATTATTGTTTTGATGACATGTCTCAGATGGGACATACCATTCTTATTTTTCTTATTGCTATTTTTAAAGCATTAAAAGGTTACAAGGTGATACAGATCGATGCCTATGCAGTTTTTTTTATTACTCATACATATATTATGATTTGAACTTTGGCATAATATCGGAGCAGATGAGCACAGTGAGTCAGGGGTCAAGCGCCGCTCACGACTGTCACGAAACGCGCTCAGCGCTCGTGAGCGAGCCGAGCGACAAGCGATTGTCGGTGAAGTTAAATTTTTTGATAGAAACATCGAACTTAGATCTTGAAATGTTCAAATAATTTTAACGCAAATTTTGTTGCAAACAAATTACAAAAACCGTCATGAATGGGTGCGCTTGTTGCCGTGCTTGTTCTGCGGTGAGGAGGGCTCTCATTGTTTTGGACATCGGCTGCTTACCATCAGGCAGGATGTGGTCACTATGACGTGTCAATATAAAAAAAAACACAAATGTTGAAAATTTTTTTTAGATCTTGATGTCAAAGTCAAAGTCAAAGTCAAATCATTTATTCAACATAAACCTTCTCAGGCACTTATTGACGTTAAAACTATAAAATCCAAATAATAATAAAAAACTAAAAAAAAGTTTTAGACCAAACTACTGATTTACCACCAGTTCGCATTTTGGAAATTTTATTCAAAAGGAACTTTTAGTGCAAGTATTTTTTAAACGTCATTCAAAGCCACGACTTGGTAGACCCTATACGGTGGAGACCTTATACTGTAAACCTTAAAAACCATTTAACATTTCGGTATTTCATAATATAATAATAATTTCGAATTTTGATCATTATGTATCCAACTAAATATTATGTACTGTGTCAATAATCAACAAAAAAAAAAAGCTGATTATTGATGTTTGTACATAACCGGACACCACCCGTTACGGTATCCGCAGAATACCAGCGTCGTGGCACTCTGTGCCTCGGCTTAAGCTGAGCGGGGACCTATTTGGCTTTATTGTTTTTTTTTTCTTTTTAAGTTGTTATATGTTGTATATTTATGCCAAATAAAATTTTATTCATTAATTCATTCATACATACTTCAAAGCACAAATTCTTTTAAACCATTAAGCCTCTAATGTAACTTTCATGCTTAAGGGGAACCGGTATGTTCACCGTAAAAAAAACAAGTGTATATCGTTTTGCTAAATAAAACTTTTATTTGGCACTCTAAAGAATATCTAAAACGCCGGTCTCGTCTCACTCAAGCCAAACCATGATAAGATCGCGCCGCAGATATTTGCCTCCAACATATTCAATTACGATTATTTTAGCTATCACGGCCCTCTAATTGAGATTTATAAGCAGAACCATCATAAGTGATAAGTATCACACACGTTAATTGCGAGATACACGGCTTTTGACATTTCGCACAGATGTGGATGCGACCGCACGAGTGGCGATAAATTTTATATACATAGTCCGTTAGGTTACTCTAATAGGTCAAATGAATACTTAATTACCTAATGTTATTACTTTTATATTTACTAAGTTACTTTACTCTCAAGCCATTTTCACAGAGACAAATCAATAACATATATCTTTATTGTTTACTAACGTTTACATTTACACTTTATTTACACTAAACGGATCCTTTCATGTATTTTTTACATTTTATCGTTTTATATTTTAATTTTTTACATTTCTTAATACAATTTTTTACATTTTATATCTTATCGTAGAACTCTTTAATATGGTTTGTGGTTGCAAGGAGAGTAACTGCGTAAAATTTGAAAACTTCTGTGGAAATAAGATTTTTATCCACAATAATAAATTGGTATCAGTTAATCTAGGTTATGATATAAATGTACGTGTAATCCATTCGCCCGTTTCATCAGCATCAACATCATCATCATCACCTGCCTACAATAGTTTACTGCTGGACATAGGCCTCTCCAAGTGCACGCCGCTGAGCACGATCCGTGACTACTCTCATCCAACTCCTGCCAGCATACATACTTACGCATTAATAATTTTACTACAGTAATTTAGCACATAATTAAGCAAATAAATACTTTGACATGGAAAAAAAAGATCTCAAGGTTGAAGGTTGATACGTTATTGTAATTAGCGGTAAAGCATTTTGGCAAAGACCTTTTCAAACTCTTCGGGTAATTAATATCGTGTGGAGGTTGACGCCGGGTAATGGCCACTATTAATGGCCGCTAGCCTCGTGAATTTAAATATAGTTAAATTAGTTTATTGTTATCCTGCTGTTTGTTAGGATGATGCCCAGAATCCGACTCCTATGCAAGGAAAAATCCGCCAATTGGATTGCTTACTTTTCGTACGAGTAAGTACAACCAATTTGGATGAAATTTGCTGTGTATGTGTTCAAGTGGATTCGAGAATGGTTTAGATTTACAATTGGATCCGGTAGGTAGCACTGCTATAGGGGTCCATCGTGGGATACGGGTGTTCCTAAGCGGACGAATGATTTGTTTGTTTTGTTGTCATGGAAACTGTCAAAGCGGTACAAAGCCCGCCCGGTCAGCTAGTTTTTATATATAAATATATTATGTATCTACTTATCGTGTTCAATAACATTGTACCTAACCTTTCCAATAAAAGGATGTTATTATTATATAACAATCAAGTCTATTCAATAAAAAACTATTTATCTATTATGTCACGAATCTTATCATTATTAAAAAGGATAAATTATGTATATTATAGTATTAGCCGATATCAGATGTTGTAGAACGATATCATCATTAGATATTCTGCCTGATACATATCTATTGCATTAAAACAGATCTGGATCACAGCTGACCTTAGTTTAGTTAACAAAATCTGACCTTGTGTGAATAGGAAATAAAATAAGAAACAAACGTACATTTTTTTTCTTATTTTATTTCGTTTAAGTCTTTTGCACTGAGTTCTAGGAAACAGGCCGAGTGTGAGTCGGGGTTGCGCAAAAAGAGGATCGATTGATGATGATGCTTGTGTTTAGACCATATAACTACCAGTTGCTTTCTTGACGGTTTTATTTTGAATCAAAATGATAAGATTTTGTTTTATAGCACAGATACTCTTAGACTAAAGTGGCTGCAACGTACAGACGGACTTGACAAAACTTTGTAATATGGTTTACTTCGGAACCTTAAAAAGGAGGGATTCGCAAGTTCCATTAATTCAAATGACGTATAGTAATAATTTATAAAATTTATTGGTGTTTTTAAGATAATGTCTGTACTGTTAATGCCATTATTCTATAAAAACATTGGTAAAAAATTCTTGATAATATTAAGTAGACAACATTAGTTTCTAAGGAAATCTCTAGTTTTTTTCCAAAGTGACTATGTTGGTTTATATTTATTTTAACTATGATTCAAAAACGTTCTTGTGTCAAAGCTGGCATACTACCTAACCTAAAAATGTGGTCAGAGACATTTTAAAGGCCAGCGCCCGGAATGTCCACAGTTCACCAAAAGAAACAAGCTACTGTGTCGTTTATTTTGATATTATCTATTTAAAGAGTTTTCGGGCTTATGAACGATCGGGATTTTAAGCATTAGGGCTAATGATTCTCCGGCGAATAGTGTTCGGGCATTTGTGTGTCGGCCTTTTGAGTTTTCGGGCTTATGTATGTACAATCGAGATTTTAAGCGTTCGAGCAAGTGATTCTTCGGGCCTTAGTGTTCGGGCATTTGTTATTCGGGCTTTTGTCATTCAGAATTAGGTACCAGACCCATTGAAAATACCTACTCACCAAAATCTTAAATTGGTATTAAATGCGGCACACCTTTAAAACAAGTCGACCATTGTATACTTATTACACATTAGTCGTGCCCTGACAGGATGTTCATTTAAAACTAATTTTCTTATTTAGAGTAATTCTTAACGGGATTCTTAACCATGTTCTTACCATGGTGCATGCAAATGTGCCGAAATATCGGATACTCACAAGTAATAAACATGTTAAAAATCCCGATAATAATTACTCTAATACAAGTGACCATGAAAGTTTAAAAAATTATATTTTTCTTATTTGTTCATAATGTTAATCTATACTATTAATAAAGAGGTAAAGTTTGTAACTTTGTTTGTTTGTTTGTTTGTTTGCGGAGGGTAATCTCTGTAACTACTGGTCCGATTCCAAAAATTCTTTCACTGATAGAATGCTCCATTCCTTGCAGGTAACATAGGCTATATTTTATTTCATTTAAAAGGTTTTTTTAAAAATCTCATTGCCACGCGGACGTAGTCGCGGATAAAATGCTAGTAAGCAAATAATTGACGATGTGTGTTTGTTTGCAGGCGATCGGCCACGTGTCGGGCGGGCACATCAACCCGGCGGTGACGTGCGGCCTGTTCGTGGCCGGGGACATCAAGCTGCTGAAGGCGATCTTCTACATCGTGGTGCAGTCGCTCGGAGCCGTCGCCGGCGCTGCCTTCATCAGGGTGAGTGGCTAAGTAGCTCATGGTACGTAGTGTCAAATATTCCTTACCTACCAGAGTAGGTAGTCCTAGGTCTAGGTAGGTCATAGACTACTTTTAAATGTCATTCTTAGAGATTCTAAGTAATTCTTACTGTAGCCAAATAATTGTGGCTAAATTAAAGCCGCTTTAGGCACCGATAAATCTTCAAAGCCAACGTTGACCTCTACGATTGCTCATCGCATGATACATTATGGTTTCGCTATAATTTTCTCGTTCCTCTGCCCTAAGAGCGGTTACACATTAGGCGTTTTTCTGCGTTTATAAGCTCGTTTGGTACGCTTGTAAATGTGCCTTTGTCACACGCGCATCTTGTACGAGCGTAGACGCTTTGAGGCTACGTACGTAAGCGCGTATGCAAAAACGGGTTTTTGCAAAAGTTACAGACTTAAAGAATCCGACAATATGGCGAGCACCCAAATACCTATTTCTTCCCCCAAGAAGCAATAGTTTGCTTTTCTTCCTGATAAAAAGGGTAGACTTGATTCAGAAATGATATGGCGTAGAGGCATAAGACTTGAAGCTGCGGGGTCGTCAACACGTGCAGGTTACCTATAATATCGCAAGCATCCATACGCTGCGATGACCGCTTTATCCGGCGGCGGCGGGTTCAATGTTCATTTACTGTCTTAGGAAAAAAAACTTTTCTTTAAGTAGCTCAAACAGCGAACCATAAGACAGCGGCCCGTGCCGTATGACACCAACATATGATATTATCATATATTCGTCAACTACTGGACTTCAAGTGCTGCCTGGAAATCTCTGAACTAAAGAAGCCGTGTACTTAGCACTTGGAAAAGCCTCAGACACATAAAAACATCTCATATGAAACCGCCCTAATGGGCCGCAAAGGTTTACCAGCGACATTCTAAACACCTTATACGAGTGCGTGTGCGACACTGGTTCTAAAACTGTCTCGCTCGCCCTGACACTGATGGTGTCGGTGACAGCGCGAGTGCACCGACCTTGGGGGCAGATCACTCCTCTCTGTTTGTGCAACGCTGCTCCAAATTGATCGATCCATCTTCTTCCTTTCTATTCATTACTTATTACGTTCTTTGAAAGAACAGTTACGTTTTTTAAACTTTTAACTGTACTACAAAACAAGTAAAATATTTTTTTTATATTAACTGTCTTGAAACAATGCTCTATCACAGAAATCTACTATTGTAGGATCACTCTTATTTGTTACGAGTATGTATACGAAATTACGACGTATCTATTTAAAGTTATAATTGGTCTTGAAAATCTTAAAAACTCTTTAAAGAAATAAACCATTTTAAAATTAAGACTTGATTTAATACGATAAGTATATCTTCGATACATCTACTGAGATTAATACCTTGATAGAGATAGATTACCGTTGAGTGGAACCATTAATCTGGATGTTTTGAATGAGCATCTGAACACTGACTGGTGGTTTACTGGTTAATTAACTTCACAAAAAAACCGCTAACAGTTTTTAAAATTGATTAGTCGTTCAGTTCGTTGGTATGAACTTCCAAGAATGTTTGTTTTTACTTTATGCCGCTAAGAAAATACCACAGTATGGCATATATTTATTGTACCACATTATAACCTGTAGTTTTGACCACCTGACCGAGTGGTTAGTTCACGGTCTCAAACTCAGGGATCCTAGATTCCGAGAGCGCGGTACGAGTTATTGTATTCGGTTTTCTTGTTTTAAATCCGCCTTGCTAGCTGCCACTCTATCTATATCTGTTGCCATAACAATCATGTTGGTATAATTGTTGAGTTCATCCATATACAGATAAGACAGTTCAGATTCAGTTCTTCAGTAGTTAAAGATTCCAGGAGAAGTACGCTTCCTACTTCGCCTTAATAGTCTCCTACCATCAGCTGATTTGAAGGCCAATCGCTTGCCCGTTGCGAAATAATAATAACAATGCTAGGAACTTCTTTCTCTGTATTTTCCTTTCACTTTCCTTGCATTCAACTTTCCAACTGGAATAATGGAGGACTTTCCCAAAGAAGATTGTAGATTAAATAACCCAGAGTGTTTATAGTGCGGCCCATAGAAACTGATTCCCACGATTATTGTCGGTCATATAACATTGCGTCCCGCACCATTGTGTTCGCTAGTATCATCACTGTGCTTCGTGCATACAGTTAAAGGGCCCTATTGAAGCGCATAGGTTTCGAACTATTGTGACGAACTGTTGTGAAGTACCTTTTGTAGTTCAATGGTTATACAGATCGCACGATTACATTTCATTGAAATAACCGAATGATAGTTTATCGAAGGTTTTAAGAGGCGATGTCCGAGTTTGATTTGATATGATCACAGAGAAAGTTAAGCGATTCTCTATTCTTAATGGATAGAGATAGCATGAGAGTAGCCACGGATCCTGCTCGGTGATGTGCACATGGAGAGGCCTATGTCCAGCTGTGGACTAGTATAGGCTGCTGATGATGATGATGAGATAATTTCATAAAGTAGTTTAGCTCTTTTTTTTCAGTAGATAGTTATGTTTGTTACAGCCTTTAAAATATAAGTTTTTGTTACAGTTAGCCGTCCCGGAAGCCAGAATTGAGTCTGGATTTGGACTAACGAAGCCTGCTGCTGGAGTAAGTGATGCCCAGGTACGTATCACAACCGTTAATAATTGTTACATTCATTTCCAATTTTATAGAAATTCGAGTGTAGCATGCTATAGAAAAAGTCTATATACACCGATATCCATATATGCGGTTTCTGATATTTTCACTTTGTCCCCAGGCGTTGCTGATCGAGGCGCTGATCACGTTCCTGCTATTGCTGGTGGTGCAGGGCGTGTGTGACGGGCGCCGCAGCGACGTCAAGGGCTCCGCGCCGCTCGCCATCGGCCTCACCATCACGGCCTGCCACTGCGCCTGCGTGAGTGCTCTATGTTACTATAGCTGATGCTCAAGTTGCTGCTTGTGCTGGTGGTGCAGGCGTGTGCGACGGGTGCCATAGCGACCTCAAGGGCTCCGCGCCGCTCGCCATCAGCCTCTTTATCACAGCCTGCCACTACGCCTGCGTGTGTGTTCGCTGTTACGATGGGCACTCTTAGCATTGCACAACCTGATGGGAGTCTAGGGGAAGATAAAACTATAACGGGCGTCTCTTCACTTTAGGCCGTTGCAGGGAGAACTCGGTGCTTCCTGTTCGTGATGTTAAGCCAGTCGAATGGATGGACTAGGTTTTTAAGTGGGCAGACCTCCCCTCCACTCAATAAGGTATTCGTGGCTGGACGAGGAAACAGGAGGAGAATCCAACATAAGCTGCAGCGTGTATTTCTTCCAAACATTTATTTCAGTTAAGGATTTTACTTTCAGTTCTTTACAAAGAACGCTAATGTTACTTATCTTAAGCACAGTCGGTATCCGAATGAGTGATTATTGCGGTTGATGGCAACTCCATTTATTTACTTATTTTATATTTTATTTAAATTTAAAAACTATCGTATAGATATTATTTGGATAAGTGTTGAAAACGTTTATAAATTGTGTTGTTTCCATACGCAGATCCCATTCTCGGGCTCCAGTATGAACCCCGCCCGGTCCTTCGGGCCCGCGCTGGTCATGGGTGACTGGGCTTCTCACTGGGTATGTATTTATATTGAATGATTTTTTCTGTTTGTCACTGTGACTTTTTGTGCGTAGGGTTTATGGGTTGAGAGCAACGTATGGTTTCTAAAGCCCTAATAACCGAAAAGTCCCCTCTAAAAGGGCTGGCATTGAGATTTCCGTAACGTTTGCGTCGCATGACGCGAGCGTTGAAATGCTAGAAAGCATTTTCTCTTTATAGCTCAGTTACAAAAGCAAACGCAAATGTTATTTTTTCATCAACCCGAGAGCGCCCCTAAAGGCTTTACAGATGTATTTCATACGTAAATACTTTATTAAATCGACAAAGCAAACAAGACTTCGTATTTATTTACACAGCGATAAGTTAAGGGGTTAAAGTTACTCGCGTCTGTAGGTTTACCCTTGAGACCCTACACGTGACCCCTGGGTGGTGTTAAATGAGTGACACTGTCTGAGTGGTAGAGCCACGCTGCGTTGCGACACGAATTGGGCCGGCTCGCCCGGCGTAATACCAGCAACGTTTCGTCTGGTGAATGAAAGTACCGGAGGCCCATCTCTCACCCCTCCCCCCTCCCAATTCCTACTTCCTCCTCAAAATCCAACTCCTTCCTCAAGCCCGGCAACGCATCTGCGATTACTTTGGTGTTGGACACCCGTCCATGGGCGGCGGCGATTGCTTTCCATCAGGTGACCCGCCTGCTCGTTTACCCCCTTTTAATATAAAAAAGTACTATTTAAGTAGCCTTCATTTTATTTTATATCTAGTTTATCATTGCGTTAAATTTCATTTACTTACTGCTTTAATTACCGGATTATTTGTCATAATTCTGTATATCTTTAAAGATGTTTGTTGATTCAAGTGCAGAAATTTCAGGTCTGCTTGAAAACCATCAGTTAATTTAAATAACTTAGTTTACATTTGAAATTCGTGAAAATATTTATCATACATCTGCATAACATCTGAGTTGATGACTCGAAAACCCAACTCACCCTTGAGAATGTATTGTGACAGTTACGAAGTTGAGCAGCCAGCTGATTACACTACTGTACTGTAATCAACTGGTAGGTACTGTACCAGCTATTTTCTTTGTTTCGGTAACTAAATTACAGTCGTCGATTTCTCGAAATCTACTTCTAAACTTATATGCTTAAAGCATACTTATTTTTGGGTTCTCCTTTGTTTTCTGACGTAATGACCAGAGCGTCAATACTGCTTTTTATAACGTCTATCGTATCCCAGTGGCCTGACTCAAATATTTTTTCCCATAGTTCAAATGTCCGAAACAAGCCACTAAGATACGATTGAAGTACCTAGCTTACAAATAGCAGAACTAAAGCCCGGTACCTACTCAAAATATTCGCACTTAATTCAACACTATCTTAACATAAATCGAATAATGAATAGGCGACATGTATAGCCAAATTCGTACAGGGCGGCAGAGTGAAACGAATCGTACGGTAGTTAAAGAGTTCCACTTTTTTCTGTCAATAGGGCGTTACGTGGTGGTAGGAGAAGCGTAGTATTTCCGATGTAAAACAATGAAGTTAGATTAAGCAATCACGACAACAATGAGGTTTCATAATTAATGGAAACCTACCATTAATGCCAATATATTTTAATCCACTTGTGTTGCTCTTGTTTCTTTTTTATTTTGACACTGTTTAATACATTGACTGCCGAACACTCGGATCCGAGTAAGCAAGTAATAAACCAAACAAAATATTCGGGACGGTCACTTGGATCCGAGTGTTTGGCTTCACAGCGCCGACCACTCGGATCCGAGTACCCCCGTTTTTTAGGAGAAATATACTAATATATAATAATATTAATTTATATTTAATGAATACACACATATATCATTAACATTTAAAAAAAATAATAGTAAGGCACCTGGCGGGATTTTTATATTAGGACCTTGGCAGTGAATGTGTTAATTGGCTATAATGGCTGAGTTGGGTAACCAATAAATTGTACTGGATGTTCCTCCTATTTGATATCATTGAGAACAACCACTCGATTGAAAAAGTAAGACACACGAGAACAATATTACTTTTATTGTTTGTCGGTTACAATAACTGTTAAAGTGATAGCGTTTAAACACTTAAAAGGCACAAGCTATAAAATTATGGGCATCATCGATAATAACTGTTCCTTTAGTTGTCTCATACTTACTTGCAAATAGTTTTAAAGGTTACACTCGTTAGAAACGTGTTGTATTAGCTAATTGTCCGAAGGAAGTAATATTTGTATATGTATGTATTGAGTGACAAAACATATTGTCATAGATGTCATGTTCCGGTGCATAGGTTTACTTACATAATAAACAATACATGAGTACCTATGTAGGAAGGGTATATTATTTAAACAACAAAATGTATTACTTTGCGTACTAACTTCAAATAATATTAGGTAGGTTTATAGTTTGTTACTAGGATTCTGTTCCTGTCAATAGGATTTTAGGATTCTATTTCGGCCGACTGCTTAGTTTCGGTTGCGATTTGGAGAATACTAGATTTAGTAAAATTATAAGGCATAGAGGAATAAGTCTTCATCATCATCATCATCATCATCAGCCTATATCAGGCCACTGTTGAACGTAGGTCTCCAAGTGCACGCCACTAAGCACGATCTGCGGCTACTCTCACATCCAGTTCTAGCCAGCCTCCTTGCTAAGATAGTTGCTACACCTAGTCTGAGGGCGTCCTATTGTACGTTTGCCGATACAATAAGTGTAATCTTCGGAACTCTAACGAACAAGGAAGACAAATTAATCCGTCGTATGTAGTCCAATAGCTACATTGTGAAATGTCAAAAAAATGTTTTAAATTAATGGTGGTTAGGCCATTGTTTGTCGCTTTCCCAAGTCATCAACGGGCACGTAACGACTCGTATTAATGGCCAGAATATGATTTGCAGATACCATACGTTCGCTTGGGTAACGGTTTTCATGCGTTTTGATTTATGCGACGATTTATACCCCTCGTCAGCCGGTATCTCTCTTCGTACAAAGACAATGTTATAATAATAAGTTCTCATGAATCTCAATAATGATGTTTCGTGGTCAGCTTTCACACGACTGACTAGGCATCTTAGTGGTATGCCTATTATATAAATTGCTACTTTTGCATTAAAGGTGCTGCCATACTGCTGTTTAAAAAGATTAGATAATGTTAGTAAACATTTCTAAACAAATGTAACAAAATAAAACATTTGTTATCATTTGTTTGTAAACATATATCCAGGCCACAGCAGGGTATGCGGAGTGTGGAGCCCGGCGTTTTTCTTTTTTTTAACAAAATATAAAAGCTAATACAATGAGAAAATCTTCTTCCATTTTCGTGTAGTCGCCTCGGAACGTAAATCCAAACTGCGAGCAAGCCGATTTTTCAAATGTTATAAATGTTTGTAAACATTTTCCATCGGTGTAAGAGCACTTAAAACATTTAACAATTTATAACAGAATGTAACAATTCCTAATGAGTAAATGTATTAGTGTTAGAAAACGTTTGTAAACATTTTTAAACAGCAGTGTGGCAGCACTTTTAAAATGCATTAATCGTATTTAGGACATTAGAAAACCTTTTCTTTTAGTAGCTAAGATAGAAAGCAGACACCAGAGGTTATTTTTTCAATAACAGAGTGTGTCTAGTAATTACTTTTTAGGTTACAGAGAATCAGTTAAGTTTTACTTCATAGATATAATATAACTGTACCTTCGGTATTTTTTTAAGGATAAAACGACGTTTTCTAAAAATGAAACCTAGTTAGATCGATTTATCGCCCCCGAAACACCCTGCATACTAAATTTCATGAAAATATTTGGAGCTGTTTCCGAGATTCATATATATATATATATATATATATATACATACAAGAATTGCCCGTTTAAAGGTATTAGATTTACGCCACCAAGCAGCATCTTTTTACAATGCTGTTTTCCGTTTTAAAGGGCATTGGGTCTAGAGAAATTATATAGCATAGATGCCTAAAGATTAAAAGATGGTGTTGCAAACGTCTAGTCTATTGCCAACGGTAATTCAGTTGAACAGGAAGGCAAATGAGGTCTTTGGTCCCGGCTGCTAATGCAGTCGTTAACAACCACCAGTCCGCACTGGGCCCGTTTGGTGGTTTATGGCCCGTTCTCCTGGTTGTGTTCCCATCCTTAAGGAAGACTCGTTTTTTTTTAGAGAGGTTGCTAATCAATAAGGCAATCGCCTCATACGGCATTTTCAGCTTCACCGGGCTTGTTTGGGGGCGGCGAAAAACTTAAAGGGTTTCTCAAGCCATGTGATACGAATCATCTTCGGAGGTTTTCTAGAGGGAGTGGCATCGCGCACTAGTGCGCGTCCCCGTGCCTTACTAGATCCTCCGAAGGGTTCGAATCGGATCGGAGGTTCGGATCGTTTGGGGAAGGCTCGTGGCCCAGCAATGGGGATATAAAATGAGTTGGTGATTAAGGTAACATAATTAATTTATGTGACTGTGCTTGCATCATGATAAAACTATAGCCAACCTATAGTATATACGATTAACGGCGGAATTGCAGTACTTAAGGGGGTGCAGCGCGGACGCAAAACTGCGAGTTTCAAGTTTCTTTATGATAGCGAGCGAGCGGCGCATGGCAGTGGTGTGACAACGGCGCACGACTACGAATACGCACGCACACTAATATCTGTACAGAGTAGGCTGATGATTTAATTAGAGCAATGTTTTCTTTCGTAAAATCATAGGCGTTTGGGTAAAAAATAAGAAAAGTCTTAATATTTTCATATTCATGTTTTTAATGGAAAAATAAGACAACAGTGACCTGCGGAATATCAATACAAACATTTTGATGTCGGATCATTGTTTCATTTGTGCTATATTTACAAAGTTTCTGAAGAAATAAGTTTTTATATATAATTATTTTACGTAATGTTTATGCAGTTTCTGGGTATTTGTTTCAAATTCCAAGACAACCATGACCTTGTGAAAGGATCAAGCTAACCTACACTAGTCCTTTTAATGTATAAGACCTATTCAGCGCCTAGCACCAGTGACTTAAAAACACGTAAATTTTCGAATTCCGCGCTGCACCCCCTTAATAAACTACAAAATTCTTATGTGTATGCCGTTTGTTGCAGGTGTATTGGGTAGGCCCTACAGTGGGTGGCGTGGTCGGCGGGCTGCTGTACAGGTTTGTGTTCCGCATCGGCAAGAGCGGCGAGAGCGGCTCCTACGACTTTTAGACGACGCGACGCGACTGCGGGTTCGATCCCTGGTCGGACGAAGATTAAACGTGCCTTCATCCTCTATGAGCTTTTGAATTCTCAGAGATTAAGCGTATTGAGATGTTTATTTTATTTTATTGGGGTAAATTAATGTCTCTTTTAGAAAACTTTATAAGACAGCTCGTCGATTGCGAATTCAATTGTTTGCACATTTGTCTTGGCTTCAATCATTTGAATACTGAACAACTTTTGCTTGAATTGTTAAGGTTCTAGAACTAATACTCGAGAACTTTACAGATATTGTGCTTTCAGCCAAAGTTGTTCTTCCCAACGAGCGATTTTTGTTAAATTGTTATCAAAAGTTTTCTATACTTAACTGTCAGGGTGAATTATTTTTTTTAAGTTCTTCAAGAAATATGTATTTCTTTAATTGCATATGTATCTACATAAATCTCTTGGACATATGTAGGCAACAGAAACTCATGATAAAATTATTTTCAATAATATTTTAAAATAATCAACCCTGAACAGAAATCAATTATGTAATATGTAAGATAAGTTAAAATAGGGTTTATACAAAAAGTATTACCTAAGGCTATTTATATTATGTGAATAAAGTATTTTAAGTTATGCATAAAGGATATTGTTCAATATAATATTGAATATGAGAGAGTCTGAATGGCGAGTGATTGAGCACCTGCGAGATTAACAATGGTGAGAGCGTAAGAACATACATTTAACGAGAAATCATTATTATTATTATTATAAATAAATAATTAAATAATACTTCTGTATTTTATTGGTGATTTGTTCCTTATATTCATTAACCGAGTTTTTTTTATTCTTTGCGGGGGTGAGCACTTGGCTTTTATGTCAAGTGATGATAAGGCCGAAGGAGGAAGCGCACTTCACCCGGAATCCTCAAATACTGAGGCATAGATGTGCTGGGCCTGGATTATGCCCCAAATCTCGCCACGTAGTCTTTGACTTTTCGCATACCGATTGTATCCGTGACACGAAGTTAGATGGAAACTATAACAAATATATAAATAATTCATAAATTAAATAAACCCAGACCTTTACATTGCATCGTAGTCCGATAGTCACATCGTAGTCCGTAGCCCGTAGTCCGGAGAGGGTTGACCGTTTTATACAGTACATAAAGCAGTCGCAGTGGGATTGAACGACTGCTTTCTGTCGATATCAATTGTTTCGAAGCACGGAAGAGTCGAATGTAGAATGTATTTAGGTGTCACGTATGGATAGATAATGGCTTTGTCCCCACTCTACCCGATCCCATCTTTACCCGATTTAAAATTACCTAACTAAAAATCCCAACTCTACCCGATATGATAAAAAGTACAGCCAGAATGAAAAACATTTAAACGATATAAAACTACTTTAATCACATTTTTATTACCAATTCTAACAATCGACATTTAAAACAATATAATAAAAATAATCTTTATAATCAAAAAACCCTTAAGTAATAACACTATTATCACAAAAAAGAAATTGTAAAAATTTACTTATCATGCAAAATCACAGTTTATTAGAAACATAGTTTTTTATCAACATTTCTATCACCAATAACAACAATCGACATTTAAAATAATATAATAAAAATAATCTTTTAACAAAACCCTTAAGTGATAGATAACACTATTATCCCAAAATAAAGAAATTGTAAAAATTTACTTATCATGCAAAATCACAGATTGTGTTACGAACATAGTTTTTTATCACCAATTTTTCGTTTCAACTGTACACTTACTTTTTTCTATAAGCAAGAATGAAATCGGGTAGAGTTGAGATTTTTTGTTAGGTAATTTTAAATCGGGTAGAGATGGGATCGGGTAGAGTGGGGACGAAGCCTGTATAATGTATGTATTAATGTATGTATTAGGTATTAGGCTCACCTAGAAACAGTCACTTTTAAACTTTGGTTGAAAGTTACCAACAAAAACTAGTTCCTTCGTTGCATTGAAATTTAACCCGTTGATAGCAGCCAACGCCGCCAGATGGATATTTAGACCTCATCTCTACCCACGTGCTCCTACCTATCAAAGGCCTTGGCCCAGTGGTGGGAAGTCTGCAGAATGATGAAACAGGTCTACCACTCTCAATAAAGATCACTATTAAAATCGACACATACGGCGTGTAGACAATGCGGTCGTCATTGGTAATGGTAACATTTTGCAGTGCGCTTAATTTACAAGTATAATTGTTTAATATTCGTACTGTCGCAAGCCGCGCCCAGTGGACTGTAATGTAATTGCATTGACACACGCTGTTCTACTTACCTCGAGGCGTTGATCTGTCATTTAGGCTCGCCAAATGATTGGTTGTGCAGCTGACTAGAATAATATTAAGAACTATTCAGAGTGATTGTTGTTATGGGGCTTGGATGGTCTTTAAAGAAAGATAATAAAATAGAGAAAAACGCTTAAGGGCCATGGGACCGTTTTTTATTTTATTTTAATTAGTATCTTAAACTAAAATATGGTGAGAAACGGCAAATTAAGGTAAAATCGCAAATTTATAAATATTGCTAAACAATTAGCTAGGGGCATTTTATCTTATCTTATCTTAATCTTAAATTATCTTATCTTAATTAAAAATTATCTTGTTTTTGAATAACTATGGGTTTGATTTTTTTGTTAAATAGTTTTGTTAGCTTTTTCAAAGTCAAAGCAAATTCAACATAGCTTTAATTTGGCTTAACTTTTAAACTTAATACTCTTAACATTGCTGCGAAGAATAAGACACCACTAAACATAAAACCTGTCGCACCTTCTTGAAACTGCAACGTTGTCCCAAAGTTTCTGACATGGCTTAATACAAAAAATCCACCTGTACAGTAGTTTACTTATCAGCAAAAAGTTTTAGTTTAACATTGACATGTATAAAAATGCACGATCTCCATACCCTTACGTTGCGTTGCGCAAGTGTCGTGACTCCCGTAATCGCGGGCGACATATCAGCGACGCCTGCGCAATCCATAGGTCGTATTAAAAATGTGCTCTCAGCGTTCAAGGGCGAGTCATCAACGAGCAATGATGCTGTATGAATGCAGCGACCTACATTATGAGAGGTGCTGAATTGCTTAAATTAAGCTTTATTCACGTGATATCTTATATAAGTACCCTATAAAATCATAACGTCATCAACAATCAATACAACCTTATGTTACACAAACTTTTTGTTCCTACTGTTAGTTTTTAATGCTATTTTTAATTAGACTTTTTTCTAAATCGAATATACCTAAATTCTTATTGTGGCAAATTAGGAATAACAATATGGTAAGTGGTTAGTAAATAAGCCTCAAAATTTTGAATCAATTTATGTAGAACACGTGCCTGCATGCGGTGGACTGGGATTCTGTTGTTAACAATTCATCATTTCTCCAAGCAATAATAAATTAAAATTTAAATAAAACATAAATTAAGCAGAAACTATTTATTAAATAAAACAAAAATACGATTACAATTCAAGCTCCGAATACAAATGCAAGGAAACATCGAATAATAGGTTACCATACTATTGAATTTAATTTATACATTACAAGTGATATTCATTAATCTGTATTATTTACGCGGGGGCCTTGACCCCGCCTAGTGAAAGGGATGTGTCGACGGTTCGTCTCGAGCGAGCCACGTTGACGCTAATTTGACAAATTGATCTATTTCAAACTATACCGGTTCCATTGCGGTCCTATTGTGTTTCGTTACCACGCGAGTTGCGCGTAATGACACACAAGCGAGGGCCTCAACAGAGGATATTTTGGGGGATGTATCCATTATCATACCGACAAACTATATCATAGTTAACTTTAAACTGTAAAGCCACGGATAACGTAGAATATTGAGCTTTAAATTTGTTTAAAGACTACATACAGCTCTAGCCATATCCGACAGAAATACAATTTCAAGTTTACCAAGTGAAGCGCGAGTTTTATTTGTCACTCAATTACTCAAACGACAATTTGAATGGCGTTGAAGAAGCGCCTGCCGGTGACATACAAATCCTCGTTTTATTAAGTGATCTACATGCAAACAAAACTCGCCTCAACACGTTGAATAGTTTGTCGACATGGGAAATGATTCGGTAAGTTTGCGTGATTCAAGAAGCCATGCAACCGTGGTAGCCGAGGCAGTTGGCGACGCGGGGCCGGGCTCAGGGTAGCGCGTCGATGGCCGCCTGCAGGAACGCGTCGGGCTCCGGGATGTCGCCGAGGAGGCCGGCCGCGTCGCAGAGCTCTGCGAACGACGCGCACGGCAGGAGCTCGTCGGTGAGAGCGCTGACTATGCGCTCCGCGGCTTTGGCGTTGGCTTCGTCGTTGTGGCGGATGTACTCGGCTAACTTCACCGGCCATTGCTCTACGCTCGTCACGATCACGCTCTGTGGAGTTTTTAGTAGTTTAGTGACATGAATAGGTATGCTGATGCAACAATTATTTCTTAAAAAGTTACAGCACTTAAATTACTTGAATACTTTTAACGGTTTTAGATTTGACTTAGCACGAATTTTGTTAATTTTTCTAGCTAAAAAGTGGTTGATAAAATAAGGAATTCACAGTTCGATATTCCGAAGCTGTTTGCACTAATTAATATACATATAATTAATATTTATAAAAATGTGTATATAATTGTAAAGCTACAAGCGCGCTTTATTAATATTTTAATAATATGGAATTCGAAAAAAACATGACTAAAAAAAGGAAATATGAGAATGAGGTCCCAGCAAACGACAAAAAAGCAACTATATCCTTTATTGTACATTAAAATTACAGTCTAAATTACATTATAGAAAACATATACAAGGGTGAGCTTATCTCTAAAAGAGATCTCTTCCAGCCAAACCTAGCTGTAGTTAGAAACGAAAGTCTGCGGGACCAATTGTCGACCATAACATACATAAATAAATAAAACTAAAAATAAATAAATAATAATAATATAATAATAAAGCAATATTGTCGCGAAAGCAATAATCAAAATTATGAACTTCGCAAAAGCTGTTGTAACCACGTAGTTTCTCACAACTCCCTTGCACCCACCTTGAACATGACAGCGTACAGCTGGTCTATGACGGCCATCAGCAGTGCGTACGGTTTGTAGTCTGGCCAGGGCCGCGGCGTCCGCTGATCCGCCGCCAGCGCACGCAGCGCCGGCCCGCCCGGGCACACGGAGCGCGCGTGACCGACTATCAGCATGCGTTTTAGCAGCTCCACGCGGACTGACTTCCATCTACGGGGAGGGAGATATGAAACACTTTATTAAAACAAGGAAGATGTTTTCTTCATGTCCAAATTGAACTTAAAAAAAAACATAATCAAAGCCCTAAATAAATAGCAGCGTTCGATGACTGGCTAATTTCGTAGTTAATAGTTCTAGATTAGGAAAATTTTTACTAGGTTTATTTTGTTAGAAGTATGTGACCTTCTCATTACTACAGAATTTAAAAAAAAAAAAAATGCAGATGCAGAAACCTGTAATTGGCTTTACTCATTGTAATTGTCAGTAGCATAAGTATAAATTGTAATATGCTGTTGGTTTCTATAAATAAATAAATAAATAAATAAATAAAACGAAATGGTAAGGGTTTCGATACTTGGATGGATACTTTACTAGAGCGTGATAGTTTATGGCCCGTTCTCCCTGTGGTGGTCCTATTGAATAATAAACTTTATAATAAGCTTTATGTAAAACCACTTTGCTTTTGAATAAAAAAAACGTAATGTAAGTTACGTTTTTCTGCCACTAGAGGCGCTGTTCTTTCTCTAAAAAATCTGTCTACGTGTGCTTTTGCGATTCAATAAATTAGAAAGAAATCTTACTCAGTTTTAATTATTTATCCCATACTAATGAAACACTCAGAATCTTAATTCTGCTATTTTTAAACGTCCAATATACGTCTGATTTTGACAACAAGCCGGTAAGACGCAGGACGTAACTGCCAATAGCTCCACGCGAACTCCTTTTACATGGACGGGGAGAGTGGTTTTAGCATGGAATACTAAATTCAGGGATTCCTTCCTGCTATTTTAAAACGTCTTAAATCAAGTATCTGCAGCAGGCTGCAGCGCCGGCCTGCGCAGGCACACGGAGCGCGCGTGACCACTGCATAACACCGCCACAAAACAACTAGTCTTATATCTATATGATATTACAGGACCTAGACTTACTTTAACCTCTTATTCTCGATTATGCTGTTTAAAAAGTCCAAAATCTTATCACAGCGGCTTGGTATAAACTTTTGGCCTATGGGAAAATACTTGACTAGAGCAGCGCCGTGACACGATTTAAATGAGGCCTACGAGGGCCTATGAGGAGGGACCTATTTACCAACTGCTCTACGTGGACCGAATTCCATTTGAATAGAGAGAGCGAGTTAAACACACAAATTAAATACTTGAGGACTAATGAAGCAGGGGTTGAATCTAATATTATAAAAGTCCAAATTCATGTCTCTGCAGCCTGATTTTGAAATTGGGCCTACAGGAAAATTTGCAGAATCAGTGACTTTGTGATTAAATAATAGTTCTGCAAGTAATAAATGAAAATTTAATTAATATATCGTTCGGGTTAATGAGAAAGCGGTGTGCCATATGCCTAGCTGCGGGTCCTGTGAAAACTAATCGTATACACAACATGTAACATAAAAAAGCAAATCCTAAAAAAATTACGTTAGGAATCGGATACTGAATCGTTTTCAGCAGTTCGAATATTCTAATCCTTCAGCGGTCAGCGGTTGAGGATCCAATTTTAAGTGCGCTTCCAACTGAAGCCCTATCGTCGTGTTCCATCAAATAAGCATATGAAAACCAAGCGGTACACCGTTGTAGTATAAAAAATGAACAGTGCAGACGTACTTATCGTGCGGGTAGAGCAGCAGGGCTAGCGTGGTAAAGTAGAGCGGGCCCTCGGCGTCGTGAGCGGATTCCAGCAGCCGCGCCGGGACCCACGCCAGCGACGCTTCCAGCGCGGACATCTCGCGCCCCGCCACGCGCGACCTACGACGGCAACTATTATCAATACGTGATGTTCGCTGCTAAATATTAGGTATGTATTTGAAATAATGTAGTTTCTTATAAGCAAACAAACTAACTCTTCAGCTTTATTATACAGGGTGTAGTTTTGAACAGCAACGCCTGACTCAGGGGTGATAGTACACATGAAAGTGATTACAAGAAAAATATAAATAAATATTAAACTATAACTTTATTAGTAAAAAACCGGCCAAGTGCGAGTCGGACTCGCGCACGAAGGGTTCCGTACTTTATGACGTATTAAAAAAAACTACTTACTAGATATCGTTCAAACCAATTTTCGGTGGAAGTTTGCATGGTAATGTACATCATATATTTTTTTTAGTTTTATCATTCTCTTATTTTAGAAGTTACAGGGGGGGGACACACACACACACACATTTTACCACTTTGGAAGTGTCTCTCGCGTAAACTATTCAGTTTAGAAAAAAATGATAATAGAAACCTCAATATCATTTTTGAAGACCTATCCATAGATACCCCACAAGAATGGGTAAATCTTAATGCGGTTCACAGAATACATCTACTTACCAAGTTTCAACAGAATAGTTCTTATAGTTTCGGAAAAAAGTGGCTGTGACATACGGACGGACAGACAGACAGACATGACGAATCCATAAGGGTTCCGTTTTTTGCCATTTGGCTACGGAACCCTAAAAACGGCAGGCTGACTGACTGGCGCCACCGGTCGCCGCCGGCGCTTGTTACTGCCCGCACCACCCCCGCATACCCCGCTACACCACCGAGTAATGCGGCCGCCGCCCCGAGAGAGCGTGGGGAATGACCGATGATAGCTCGTCCGTGTAATAATACCATAATTTCCTGATTTCATGGATTTTTCCATGAAAATTTACGGTATTTTTTTTGAGATGAGCGTTGTTTTACAAAACCACATCCTGTATTAGTTTAAAGGTGTAACGTAATATGAGTTGGCTCCTCCTACACATTATCTGACTGAATAAACAAAGAAATAAATAACTAATATAAGGACTGTAGGAGTCGGGTTTTGTAATACGCACGCGCACGCACTCAGACGCGCACATAAGCACGCAAACGCGCTTACACTTAGCTCTGCAGTGGGACTAATAATAATATAGTCCATTTCCTTAAAAAACTGAAGCATCAAGCACGGCTATTCGCGCGTGATACCCTTGGTGCAAGCGTCCATACACTACAGTGTCTGCTTTCCATCAGGTGGGCCGTACGCTCACCGGATCAGTAACATACTAATGTACAGTATCGTGTACTGACGTGTTGATGACGTAGAGCGCCATGTGCACGAGCGCGGGCACCAGCTGCATGTTGGAGAGCGGGCCGCCGCCGCCCGTGTCGTCGTGGAAGGTGCGCCCGCGCGCGAACCGCAGCAGCAACAGCTTCAGGTCGTGCACGGTGCACGAGTGGCCGATGTCGCGGTGGCCCGTGCACTCCTGCACCGAGCACACACCGTTTAGTTTAGGGTTAGGTGCTAGTAATAGAACACTACACAGATCGTAAGGAGTCTCCCTGCGATTATGAACCCTTAATTACTTGTGTTAATTTCAATGCTCAGTAATCATTTTAAGGCCAAAATTTACTATGAACAGACTATTTGAAACACAGATGAAAGTTAGAAAACTGGTCCCAAAAGTGAAACTACATTTTGTAGTATTCTGATAATGGTTTATCAAAAATACACCTACTTTTTACCATACCAAAAGTGAAATATCTTTTAACTTGCTCTTGTAAATTTCAGCCATCAAAAACAAACTTGTAAAACAATCAAGTCTCATAACTTAGTTTTTCTACCGTAAAAAGTTGTGAATCCAAGTCAGTTAATTTATTCAGTCTCTACTTAAGGGACCTTCTGTTTTAAGGTATTACGTAATTAGCTAACCTAACAACATCATATAGTGACTATATCAATATTAAAAATCTTTTATGTTTTAAACAAATAGATTGACTTGGCCATCGCATAAAAAACACAATGTATCTCACAAGTAATACATATATTATATTAAATTAGATTGTTTAGTGCGATTGCCATGTCAATCTATTTTTGAAAACATAAAAGATTTTTAATATTGATATGGTCACTATAAGATGTTGTTAGGTTAGCTAATTACGTAATAACTTAAAACAGATTGATTTTGATTTTAAAATTGAATGAAATTTGAAATATACCGTGTTTATACCATGCCTGCTTGGTTACTAAAAATAATTCGGGCTTCTAGTTTTATCCACAACGAGTTTATAGGTTGAAAATGTCCTGAACCGTTTCGAGAAAAAGATGGTACGGTCGTGCCGCTTTTTTGCCACCAGATATTATTTACATGCTGAATATCAATATTATTTTTTTTACTTTTTTGTGTGCAATTAAAATAAAATAAAAGAAAAAATTATTAACTGAAAAAATACAAGACTACAATAATATTAAAGTCGGTCATAATTACAAGTTTTCAAGCATGTTTTATTTATTAAACCAAAAAATGATATGTTTTTACCTGCAAGTACGTGGTGTGCCGGGCGAGGCAGCTGGCGAAGGCCGACTCGGGCACGTGCGGGCCCCACAGCGGCAGCAGCCCGTTGCAGCGCGTCGACGCGTTCTGCAGCGCCGCGCTCTCCCACTCGTCCCTGTTGCAACAACAAATATAACATGTCACATAATAAACGGACACCTTAAGAGTGGTTTAAGAATCTGCTACCGAATTGATTTCCGACATTTTCACATAAATATTTTACAGGCAGTAATTCACAAAAAATGTAATGTAGAAAAATAAATGTACCTATATCAAAATTAAGGAAATCGTATCAGTAGCCGATTCTTAACAAAGTTCTTTCAAGGTGTACAAACACCCACATAATTCAAAAAGTCAATTTTCTCAATAAAAGTTCAACCATATGTCATAGACATAAAGTTTAAAGTCAATTGAGTCACTTTATAATATAAACTTACGCCAATTTTATTGCGAACAAATAATGATTTTTAAAAAAGTATTAAGTAACCACAAGCTAGTTTTAAATCTACACCTTTTGACAATCCAGTTCAAATTCTAATCATGCATTTGTCTTTCAACACTTTCTATCGCTCCAAGAGAGAAGGCATGAGTGTAGCCGTAAACATTTTAGATTGACAATAACAAGTAAGTTTGCTAAAACTATATATAGGTTACCTAGCGCGCGCCAGCCGCACCGCCGCCATGTGGCATTCGACGTGCACGATGTTGTAGTGGGACACGGTGGTATAGCCCAGGGTCTTGCGCGCGCGCACCTCGTACTCCTCCACCGGGCAACGCTTCGTGAACGTGTAGATACCCAGCACCTGTCAGGAAAAATACGAGTATTGATAAATTCAAGCGGTTTTAAGTAGAAATATAAGAAACATTTGTCATTTTGTTTTCAATTGTATTAAATAATGTGCAGATGGATAAAAATTCTGCCCGCCGAAGCAACTTGACCGAAACTAAAAGAAAATAATATATTGCGTCATCGTTACAGTAGTTTATATCTTAATGCTACATGACATTATTTGCGGGGATCATGATGCGATGCAATAAATAAAGAAAAGGTTGAGTGTTAAGGTCCGAGCTTGTTTTTACAATAAAACTGTAGGACAGACGTTACGGGATTTTCTTGGTATTTTTTCGGAAACTTCGTATTATATAAAAGCTCGAGTGTGAATCGAACCCACGACCATTGGATTATCGGTCCAATGCTGTAAACGTCGAGCTACAGAGACCCCAGAAGACTCGTTGAATATTTCTAGCCCTCACAGTCGAAAGAACAGTTTTGCAAGTATTTTCTGTTGTCGTATGTTTATGTCATATCGTACCTTAGTGGGCTGGTACTTGTAGCCCTCGCGGCAGATGCAGCAGACGGCGCCGGCCTCCTCGCACAGCTCGGCCACCTGCTGCGTGAGCGAGCACTGCGCAGTTACTTGGCCGCGCTCGTTGCTACGCATTCCTAAAGCGCCTAACTGCCGCTCGCGGACCGCCATTGCAAGGCGCTTCTTCTCCTGTGAAAGCAAAGATACATGAGTTAATTTACAAACTATCATGTACAGTCAAGGGCATAAATATATATATACGTTCCCAAGGCGCCAAAAATATCTGTGCAGTTGATTAGCCAGAAATATCTGTACGGTAATCCGGTCAAAAATATGTGATAATTTTATTAGTCAAAAAGATCTAGACATTTACATGGCCATAAATAAATGTATAGTGTCAGTCAAATATATGTAGGCAAATAGGAAGTCATAAATATCTATACACGCAACTCTCACATACATAAGAACAAAACCCAAGCCAAAAATATCTATACGTCAAGGGCAATAATATCTATACACGCAATTCTCAAATACATAAGAACAAAACCCAAGCTAAAAATATCTATACAGTCAAGGGCATTAATATCTATACACGCAACTCTCACATACATAAGAACAAAACCCAAGCCAAAAATATCTATACAGTTAAGGTCATTAATATGTACTTATACACGGACCTTATTGCCAGTGGTATAAAGGTGTATAGATATTTTTGACGTATGTGCAAATATGGTTAACTCGATGAAAGACCGTTTGCAAGCGGTGACAGATGGAGGGTATACACAATATTAGGTTGTTAATATGAAGAAAATATGGAGTTTTTCTGTGTAAAAATGTGTAGCCTTTTTTTTTATGATGAAAGTATTTTACCTATGTTTTTCAAATAAAAAATGTAGTTTTTAGTAATTTGTTTTATTTTTTGCTAAGTATCAAAAATAAACTCCGGTGTGCACAAACGTCATAACGATTCTTTACAAGTATAAATTAATTTAAAAAACCCGACGACTTCTAAAATTGACTAAATTAGGTACTTAGGTCGACACCTACTTTAAAATTTATGTATGTATCTACTTCTTTGAGATGTTTATATGAAAATGATAACTTAAAAGTGTTATAATACCTACGCATAATTATTCAAAATAGGCTAAATATTAGCTTTCATTTCATACCCATATTGTTGCAATATAAAATTTTATTTCTAGACCTTCACATTTTTTTTCACGGCTGCTGTATTGAATTAATTATTATATACCTACACTATGTCACACCAGCAGTTAAGAACAAATCTAATGGTACCTCATAGGGTAAAATTCGTCCAGCCGTTTAGGCTACGAGGAGGGTGACAACAAAACAGACATACTTACATACATATATATGCTTTGAAAACATAACCCTTCTTTTCTTCGGACAGTCGGGTAAAAAGATAACATTTTGTGCTTCTGAAGGCACAATTCATAACAAAGTGGCTCTTATGAGCTAAGAAATACTAACTCATAAAATTGAAAATGTGATCTTTTATATTATGCAATAAAATTCTAAGTGTTCTTTTTAACCACGTGTGTGATTTTACGAAATCAGATAAATTTGCGAAATCGAAAGAACTTTATTATTATAACCTACGTCTAGTATGTTATGTTACAAACAAAATTCAGCCAAACGGTAACGTAATATTTACGAGAAAAGCCACATGAAAATCTTGTATGGTATATGGCTGTGAAGCAGAATCTAAAATAATAGGGTGAAAGGTAAAACAAATGACACGTCATGACGTCACGATCAAAATGAAAAGGACAAAGCGATCATGACAGAACGGTACTCTTTTCGGTGATTGTCATAATTCAAAATTAGAAAACATTTTTGTTTAGATATTTTTGACTGATGTATAGACATTTTTAACTGTATAGATATTATTGCCTTGACTGTATAGATATTTTTGGCTTGGGTTTTGTTCTTATGTATGTGAGAGTTGCGTGTATAGATATTTATGGCTTCCAATTTGCCTACATATATTTGACTGACACTATACATTTATTTATGGCCATGTAAATGTCTAGATCTTTTTGACTAATAAAGTGATCACATATTTTTGACCGGATAACCGGACAGATATTTCTGGCTAATCAACTGTATAGATATTTTTGACGCCTTGGGAACGTATATATATTTATGCCCTTGACTGTACCTAACTCTTTGAAAAATACCGAAGAAAGCTCTTAAAGCGCAATTTGTAAAATTACAATGTGCCGGGAAATTGGAATAGTTTCTTAGGCGCCGGGCCTCACTTTACACCAGACAGCCTCTTCGCCACGGACCACGGACGCGCGCGACATACATTTAACCACGAACTCAACGTTCGCGTTATACCTAATTAGATAGTATACCAGTTTACAGTCTTCTTCCTCTATTATTTAAAGTCCTGTATTTAGGACCCTAATAAATGGTCCTTAGAGCCGGATGTAATGCAAGTAGCCGTGAGCCATTAGCCAACTAATACTACAGCCACACTAGCTATCATTTTGATAGATTCGGAATGCATGCAGTAACAGTTTAGTCATCATAGTCCTAACTTGGTATTTAACCAAACATTTACACGTAATAAGGATACGAACTGACATACTTTACTTATTTTAAAATGCTTAGCTTTAATTTCTCGCCTGGAAAACAGGATTTCCTAGTTCAGGCATGACAATTTGTATTTTTCCTAGTTAGTAAGAATTTGTATGTACATTTTGTTTTATTTCGTAAAAGATATTGAATAAATTATTATCTCCTTTATTTATTTTCTTTCTTAAAACTAGATTTTTACAATATTTTAATATAAAACAATAAAACATTATAAAAACCTAATCCTAGAGTACCACCAGCAGCGGGGCAGGGCCCAAGCTACCGGTGGTCAGGGCTGCAGAGTGAGGAACCTTCTGACAATACGTGCCGTGTCTAGGAGTACTGCCTTTTGCATCTGACCCTTAACCCAACCTTTCAGCGAGAGCCTCTCTAGGTGTTGATCGAGGCTCTTTGGTATCAGACCGTTTGCCGAAACGACTATCGGTACAATAATGGTTGAATCCACATCCCACATGGCGGTAACCTCGTGAGCAAAGTCAAGGTACTTACTGAGCTTGTCCTTCTCGGCTTTCACAAGGTTCTCATCATGAGGTATGGTGATATCTACCAGTATTGCCCGGCGCTGGGATCGGTCGACCACCACGATATCAGGCTTATTGGCGACAATAGTCCTGTCCGTAATGATAGAGCGATCCCAGTAAAGCGTTGCATGACCATTTTCGAAATAAGACAAAAGCATGTAAAACAAGTGTGCAACAAGGGTGTGTTGTAAATGTCTGTGTCCAGCCGTGGACTAAACAAACTGACCTGTCTAGTGAAGTCGCGCACTTCCTGCACCTTGGCGGCGCACTGCGGCTGCGTGCGCAACGCTTCCAGCAGGTTCTCAGCGAGCGAGCCCACGTGCTCGCCCGACGAGACTTGCTCCAGACGGTGCACGATCGGTATCACTTTCTCGCACACGAGCATCTGGTGACAATGGGGACGTTGAGTAGAAGTTGTATGAATACCATTCACTCTCTTCACCGCTAGGTTTTACATGAAATAACAAACGTCCAGCATCCAGTAAAAAAATATTACTTCCAGCATAAATTTTATGGATTTTAAGTGTGAAAAAAAACTATTTTTTTTTTTGATTTAATAACTTATAAATCTTTTTTTTTTAATATAAATTATTTTGATTTTATTAATATGTACAAAAATAAGTATAGTGTCAACACGACGCAGCCGAAACAGACATTAATTTTGTGTCTGAATAATCAACTCTGGCGGATGGCGGAAAGCATAAATACAAGGTTGTGACTGACCCTCGAGTGTCCCCTTCGCGAGGGTTATACGGCATAACGCCGTAAATTTACATTGTCTGTGATCGCCAAAGCACTCATGTCATTGAATTATAAATATCGCTTAGTTCACCTGCGTGGGTTCGTGTTCCGCCGCCAAACCGGTGAGGAACCGCAAGATGTACTTGAGCGCGGGCCGGCTGATGAACTCCTTCAGCTCATCCGAGTCGGTGCACACCAGCGTCGGCTTCACGCAAGGCGCGTTTTTCTGCAACAATAACACATCACATTTTTGTATGTGTCTTGCAAAAAGTGTTTAATAAGCATAAATCGATGAAACTAACGAATAAAAAACACTGACATCAAGTCAAATTGTTAATCGTACTATTCCACACAAGTCTTAATTAAGTAACTCAATGTAATTCAATTATAAAAATGAGAAAAAGTAGTGACCCCAATATTGATCCTTGAGGTACACTTGTCGTAATCTAAGAGCATCTTATAATGAAAGAATGCCATCATTTTATACTAGCCAACGCCGAAACCAGTAAGTAATAAGGTAAAGATATAATACTACTAGGATAATAATCCACTTACCACAATATACTCCAATGCGTCACGAACCACACCAAGCGAAATAAGGTAGTCCTTGAGCGTTCCACCTATGGAGTTCCTCTCAATGTTAGCGCAGAGGACACAGAACAGCTCCATGCGGAACTCCTCCTCCGTCCACTGGTCGGAGTCGAGGCGGTCGAAGTCGAGGACCGGCTTGAAGTGGTCTACCAGCATGGCCATCTTGAGATCGTTGCCGTATACCAAGGCTGCTAGAACGCGTGTAAGGTGGCCTAAGGCGACGGAGTTGCTACGGATTCCTGTAGGAAATAGGACCAATTTACAATTTCCTAGCGTTTTTGAGATTTGGATGAATATAAAAAATAACCAAAAAAGTATACATTTTAGAATACATACATCAAAATATCATGTGATGTTTTAATTTACTTACCAGGGCATTCCGTGCAATTGAGGAGAGCCTGAACGTACTCTGGTCCTCCGAATGTGAGAGAGAATTGTAGGAACGACTCTAAGCTCTCACTTGCCGCGACAGATAAGATTCTTTCCATTATCTAAAACAAAAATTATCAGCGTAAGTTTTCTTAGATAGTATATTTCTTATACAAGCGCAATATATATTAACAACCATTTTTTATCTTATAAGGAATAAATAAGGTTAATAATGGTGAATAATAAGTTTTGTGGTTTCCGTTCCCCACAGCAATCCTTGAAAGCTTTTAATTAAAAGTCATATTTAATGGATTCAACTAAGTCTGTTTTCCGTACGACTGAGCGCAAGGCATGACCTTCTCCACCTTCAGCGACGAGTACGTTAGGTGTTAAGTACGGGCAATTCATCTTGACTACCAAATATCCTCTTTGGTAGCGGAGCATGCAAAGACAGTAGTAGTAAGCTGCCTCCAGCAGTTAAGTCACACATAATGACAAAGTGTGGTGCCGGGGGTAAATAATTGCACCACCCCATCTCTTCCAGTGGGTGTCGTAGAAGGCGACTATGGGACCATTCCAGAGGATGGGCAGCAGCGTCTCTGTAATTATTCTCACCTTACTGCGATCGCCAACCCGCCTGCCAAGCGTGGCGATTATGGCAAATTCTCCTCAAAATGATTTATCCTTGAGGGAGGCCTTTATCCAGCAGTGGACGTCTTTTTGGCTTAGGTGATGATGAATGACAAAGTGCTAGTAGCTACATAGCATAATGTTCAAAAACGGATGTTTTGTTTATGAGACCGATAGCTACCTCCAGCAGTTGGTAGACTAGATGAGCTCGCGGCATGTCCTTCTCCTCATCAGCGGCGAGGTGCAAAGCGTGTAGTAAAACGGGCATCGCTCGAGTCTCCGCGAGCGTTAGAACTCGCACGCATCGCCGCACTCGAGCGCACAGCGATAGCAGCCGCAACAGAGTGGAGCATAAGGAGCGAGCGGCTCCTACTCGTTGGATCGCTGCTAGCCGCTGGAGCATCACTTCCAGTCCTCCTGTATCACAATAAAAATAAATTCAGTTGATTTACAATACTATAATTTAATTAAAATAGCTTGTGATTATTAATTTGTTTATATCTGTGTTTAAAGGAGTGCCGTTTTCTTAACCAGAGCTTGGAATACCAGTATTTTCAGAAACCGGTTTTACAGACCATAATACCAGTTCTGACCAATATAAGAAGTATTATAATAATCAGTCTAGTATTTACAGAGAAATCTATGTTTTTCACTTAATCACTTTGGAGCAGCCTGTATAGTATTATGTTTCACGTTTTATTCTACTCCTGAAGCTACAATAACGATACTTAACACACGCACACACCCTGTTTGGCATTGACATGCGAGTGTCATGTAACTTAAGGGGGTGCAGCGCGGACGCAAAACTGCGAGTTTCAAGTTTCTTTATGATAACGAGCGAGCGGCGCGTGGCAATGGTGTGACAACGGCGCACGACTACGAATACGCACGCACACTAATATCTGTACAAAGTGGGCTGGTGATTTAATTAGAGCAATGTTTACTTTTGTAAAATCATAGGCGTTTGAGTAAAAAATAAGAAAAGTCTTAATATTTTCATATTCATATTTTTTAATAAAAAAATAAGACAACAGTGACCTGCGGAATATTGTTTCATTTGTGCTATATTTACAAAGTTTCTAAAGAAATAAGTTTTCAGATATCATTACATTTACGTATTGTTTATGCAGTTTCTGGGATTTTTTTTCAAATTCCAAGACAACCATGCCCTTGTGAAAGAATCAAGCTAACTTACACTAGTCCTTTTAATGTATATGACCTATTCAGCGCCTAGCACTAGTGACTTAAAAACACGTAAATTTTCGAAATTTCGCGCGGCACCCCCTTAATGTCTCACTCCAATCATGCTATCATTATCAATGATTGTTACAATCATTGTCAATGATTGTTACAGTATGTTACTATTTGTTGTCGTTTGGTTTGTTAGAAAATTTCGATTTATGATTTATCTCGTAATTAAAATAGTAATAACGTAAAACAGCATTTCTGAAAAGTAGCGTTACACAGGTTTTCAATATTTGTCCAGAGCGTAAGGTCACGCTGTATTTGGTTCAAAGCTGTAAACTTAACAAATGTCGCATAACACTTCTCCGTGGTACATACCGCACTCGGCGAGCACGTTCGCCATGCGGTACAGCTGCTCGTCGTCCACGGCCTCGGTGCTGGCCTGGCTGAGCGTCTCCACGAACTCCTCGGTGGCGTCGCCGAGTAACCCGCGCATTCGGTATACTACGCGCATCGCGTCCACACCTTCGCCGGATGTACACCACACCTGGTACGGGAGATAATCAGTTACAAGGCAATACGATAAAGTGTAACTTTTAAAAATATCATGGTCACTTACATTAGAATTTTTTTTTTTTTTTATACGTAGCACGGCAAATGACTCCAATTCACCTGATGTTAAGTAAATATGGAATCCAGATGCGACGATAACTGGTGCAGCGTGAGAACAGCGCAGCGTCAGTTATCCTCACTTTGCCGGCCCACAAGGTGCCTCTTCACGCCTCGTTTGAAGGACCCCATATCATAGGAAGGAGGGAAAACGTGTGCTGGCAAACTATTCCATGTTTTGGAGGTGCGACAAAAAAACGAGTCACCAAATTTCTTAGTGCGCGATGGAATATTAGAGACAGTGAAGCGGTGACTTCGGAGAGCAGCACGTGTACTCCTATGGAAGAAGGGAGAAGGTGGGATGAGGTCAAAGAGTTCTTCAGAGCACTCGCCATGGTATAAGCGGTAAAACACGCTGAGTGACGCAATATCTCTTCGCAATTGCAGAGTTTCAAGAGTATTTGTGACGTCTGCGTTGCCGATAATGCGTACAGCGCGACGCTGCAATCTGTCCAAAGCATCGAGAAGGTACTTTGCGGAACCGTCCCAGATGTGCGAGCAATACTCCACGCAAGACCGTACCTGTGTCTTGTACAAAAGGCACAACTGGTCAGGCGTAAAGAATCGCCGCACCCTGTTCAGAATACCGAGTTTTCGCGAGGCTGTTTTGATCACGGCTTCGATGTAGTCCTTTTGGTTCAGATCGCAGCGAATCGTCATACCGAGCATGTTGATACTGCTCTGCAGGCTTAGAGATGTACCCTGAAGAGTTGGAAGGGGAAGGAATGGTGACTTTTTTGCCGTGAACGCACACACCTGTGTTTTCTTGGCATTGAACTCAACAAGATTATTGGAGCCCCATTTAGATATGAGGTCCAATACCCGATCGAGCTCAATGACAAGATTCACTCGGTTAACTTCGGTTTCGACCCGCCCAGCCGCTGGGTGACCGTTATATCCCCCATGCACTGTGCTATCATCTGCATAGCAATGAATATTTCCAAGTGGAAGCATATCATTGATATGCAGAAGGAACAGCGTGGGGGACAGAACGGAACCTTGAGGGACACCAGCGTTTACTGACATGAACCGCGAAGCGCATCCATCAGACAGGACACGGATTCTCCGCTCATGTAGGAAGCCAGCGACCCAGTTGCAGAACTGAGCAGGCAGACCGTATGCCGGGAGCTTGGAGAGAAGAGCTTTGTGCCAGACCCGATCAAAAGCCTTGGCTATGTCAAGGCTAACAGCCATTGACTCACCACGCTTGTCAATAGCCTCACCCCAGAGATGTGATAAATTTTATTAACGGGTTTATTATCATGTGTTTAATGTATGTGTTGAGGCGAGAACAAGTTCGAGTGCACAGTGACTACGAGTATCGAGCGCAAAAAACGACTAAGGAAGAGGATAGATCCCTTATCTGCTCATAATCACCCACCCGCAAATACTTCAGAGGCGCATGCAAACGTGCCGAAATATCAGAACTCACACACAACAAAAGGCATAAAGTAAACGTGAAACAGAGGGTGTAATTTTTGCGGGCCTGCTAAAAGACATTTCAGTCCTGCGTGTGTGGAACTTCTTTTTTAGCCTTTTTATGAGAGTACATAAACTTGTAAAATAAAAAAATAAATTCAAGATCGGACGCTGCTACACATATAACGTATTTTATATTTTACTAGTGGCCCACTCGCGACTTTGTTTGCTTCAGTGAACACCCGTATCCCGTCGGAAACTTTATTTTTAATACAAACATGATCCTGACTATTATTAACACAACAAAAAATAAATCAGTCAAATCGGTTGAGTCGTTCTCAGGTGATGCTCTGACATACATGTGGCAATTGATTTTTATTGATATAGGAGATTAGGGTTTTTAATAGTGAGACACTTTAAGACCAGTGTCCAACACATTTTTAATAGTCAGACACTTTAAGACCAGTGTCCAACACATTTTTAATAGTCAGACACTTTAAGACCAGTGTCCGACACATTTTTAATAGTCAGACACTTTAAGACCAGTGTCCGACACATTTTTAATAGTCAGACAATTTAAGGCCAGTGTCCGACACATTTTTAATGTCTATTTAAATATTGCTATTACCTTCTTGTAGACGTCCTTGACGGGCAGGTCGAGCGACATGATCTTGTTGCAGACGAGCAGCTCCATCCCGTTGTCGTCCTCCAGTAGCGCGACCAGCTCGCAGTCGGTGCAGATCTTGTTCTTCACGTCGCGCATCAACGGGCCCATGCCCGGCTCGTGCGACGAATACGGGTTGCCCAACATGCGACCCTATTGATATAAAGTTAGAAACCAATATGCTTTGAAAGATTTTTTTTTTATAAGAATGCGACCCAATTATTATAAACATAATAATGAAAAATATAATCATTGCGATTAATCTTTGCACACAGGTGGTGTATCTATGTGTTTGTTAAAAAGAAAGATTCACAAAGAAGTGGCCCGTTACTTCAATAGTGTCTCACTGTAATGCTTTAAAACGCCTGGTGGTAAGATTCTGCCCAGAATCCGACTGGTTGGTGAACGCCATCTTCATATGTGTATCTGCCGCAAAGCAGCATTGATGTATAGAGGTTTAAAGAATCCAGTAAAATTACAGGAACATAAATGCAAAGGAATTAAAGCTTCAGCAAGCGTCTACGCACTGCGGTGGCCGCTGACCATCTGGCTGGCCAAATGCTAGTTTGCCAACCCAATAATAAAAACGGCTAACCATTGAATGTTGAGACTCAAACTTTGTAAGTGCACTTAAAGTTGTGAATGTCAAATTTAAAGTTATGTACCTGCAAGAAGTCCTCCTGCTGTGGATCCTTCTCCAGTGTAAGGAAGAACTCGCCGACGTCGTTCTCCTCCGGGAAGATGATGGAGCTGAGCCGCTCGAATATGAACACGGGCGTGCGGTAGTCCTGCAGCGGGTACTTCTTCACCGTCTCGATGCACACCGACATAAACTCTGCAGTCTCCGCCTCAGTACCTGTGCGAGCGATCGTTATATTCGAAACTTCGGCATGGATAAAGCGTTGACTATGACTAAAATATAAGCACTGATTAACAATCATGAGACACTATACATATAAAAAATATTATGATTTATATAAATTACCAAATATTTACAGTGTAAAATCAAAAGACCGCATTAGAAACACTACTGTTCGCTCCAGTACAGGAATTAATTGTATTTCAAAATAAACTGAATCCCAGAGAATGGTCACCAATGCAGCGGGCAGTAGGCGATGGCGAAACTAATTGAAGTTTAGTTCATTTCGCTTCACTCATGTCTCTACCGGGTCGTTTCATACTTAGGTTTACACCGCAAACTATAGAGTTAAACCCATGGTCATTTCCTCGAGCAGCTCCAGCAGCTTCTCCTGCGTGTCGCCGGTGAGCCGCGTCAGCTACACCACGAGCCGCCGCAGCGACAGATGTACTCTAGACCTAGGAGCGCGCACTGCGAAGTTGCGCCGGCGTTGCGGCTCCGTTGAGGCGCGAGCAAATATACTTTTTTTTCTAAACGCATGCTTGTGCGCCTGCATCTCGACGCCGACTCGACTTCTAAACGTGTGAGCGGGCTTCCTAAGGGTTCTTTTCGTTTTTTTCGTTTCTAATTGGACGGTTTCCGCACTGCGTTCCATAGTCGCGCGTCTGTCAATGTCGTGCGGCTAGCGTTTAATATGAAACCGCAGCGGTCCGTCACGAAACATATAAATCAAAAGAGCCCTTAAAAAGATAACAACATAAAAAATGTCCGCCGTATCCTCACCCGTGGTCATTTCTTCGAGCAGCTCCAGCAGTTTCTCCTGCGTGTCGTCGGTGAGCCTCGTCCGTTGTACCACGAGCCGCCGCAGCGACAGGTACCCTCCCAGCACCGCGCCCACGAGACGCCCCTTGTACGTGCGACGGGCGCCGCCCTCTTCCAAGAACATCGCTAGCAGCTCCGTTAGACGCTTCAGCGCGTATCCTGAAGCAAAAGATGCAGCTGCTAGAATTTAAACCCTCGCGCGCCATATGTACGCACGGTTGTACGTAAGGTGGTCCCGCTAATTATACCTGCAGCGCGGAACGGGAATATGAAGCGTCATCGGAGTCGACATGATCTAGATACCTTTAGACAAGGATGGTGGGAAACTGCATATACTAGAGAGAACGGAAAGGGTTCGTCCCAGCAGTGGAAATAAATGGGCGATATAAATAAAAAAAAATTACAGGCTCACATAAGATAAGTAAGAATGTGTATTATATCTGCATACAGCAGTATGTGTGTCAGCCCGGCCGCTCGTTGCATTACTTCGCATTTTATTTATAAAATCTTCTGAAGAATTTAGGACCCTCCAATTAATCTAGTCTTTAGGCACTAAATTACACATACAGTAAATAAATACATTTATAGTTAAAATTTATGTTTCTTGTCCCTGACAAGATGTGTCATTATTTCAAACTTAGCTCGGATTTATTTACTATGAATAGGATTAAGTTACCTTGAGCTAGATCTGAGGTAAGCGTGGTTTCCTCAAGGCGATGCAGCTGTTCGATCTCCTTGGTCATCAGGTCGGCGATCTGCTGCAGCACGCCGCGCAGCGCCAGGAACTGCTTCCATGGAGCTTCGGACGCTAGGTCTGACAAAACAAAGCAATTTAAATATTGACGTAAAAGTACATCTAAACCAAAAAAATAATAATTAAGGTCAAAATATCTACTTACTTTGGTAAAGCAGTAAGAATTGCTCGCTGGCTTCTCCAGCTGATCCAACCTCAGGTAAGAAGCTAGTAAGCAGAATCAAAACCTGCAAATATTAAGGTATGTTTGTATCTAAACTAATTCATAATTACTTAAAATATTTGTTATGGAATACCTTACTTAAGTATCAACATTCTTTAAGCTCGTCTCGGCTTCTGACATAGAGTCTTATTACGACAAACTCTCTCCTCTCCTCCTATCTCCGCTTTGTTGGCCAGATTACCAGGCTTTAGCAGTAGTTTTCAATATGTGACGAATATGAGCCATTAAATAGAAGAAAGAAGAAGAGGGACCTTGTGGATCGGCAGAGTGAGGGTGACTGATGCAGCGTTGTTTTCACGCTGCACCAGTTGTCTTCTCTTCTGGTTTACATTTCCACTTAACATCGGGCGGAATGGAGTCATTTGCAGTGCTTATTATAAAAAAAAAAATATTTTCCCTATGACGTTAAAAGCCTCCTTTCCCTCTCTTCACCTTAATATAACAACTAACAGCCGAAATTAAAAACCTATCCTCAGCAAGAGATAGGCCTACTAGAAATTTGTTGCCAAGTT